>JAXRKP010000467.1:102500-299185 GCA_037039925.1 Doris montereyensis
AGTTGCCACCCTCTAAAACTTAAAGGGGTTGACGGACCGGGAATCAGCGTCGGGCGCGGGAGGCCGCCCGGACTCTGATGGAAAGCTCGGGCGCAGGGAGACTACCCCAGGACCGAGTCGCCACCCTCTAAAACTTAAAGGGGTTGGCGGACCAGGAGTCGGCCTCGGGCACGAGGAGGCTGCCCAGACTCCGGCGGGAAGCTAGGGCGCAGGGAGACTACCCCAGGACTGAGTCGTCATCCTTCGAAACTTAAAGGAATTGGCGAACCGGGAGTCAGCCTCAGGGCGCGGGAGGCTACCCGGACTTCTGCCGGGAAGCTCGGGTGCAGGGAGGCTACCCGTGTCGCCATCCCCCGAAACTTAAGGCGGACCGGCGGTCAGCCTCAGGCGCTGGGAGGCTACCCGGGAGCTTGGCCGCAGGGAGGCTATCCGTGTCTCCACCAGGGTTAGGTTTAGGGCATTAGGGGTAGGGGTAGGGTTAGCGTAAGTGTTAGGGTTAGGGGTTAGCGTAAGTGTTAGGCTTATGTTTAGGGTTTGGGGTTAGGGCTAGGGTTAGGGTTAGGGTTATAGTTAGGGTTAGGGTAAGTGTTAGGCTTAGGGTTAGAGTTAGGGTTGGGGTTAGAGTCAGGGTTAGGATTAGTGTAAGTGTTAGGGTTATGGTTAGGGTTAAAGTAAGTGTTAAACTTAGGGTTAGGGTAAGTGTTAGGGTTAGGGTTAGTGTTAGGGTTAGGGTTAGCGTAAGTCTTAGGGTTAGGGTTAGGCTTAGTGTTAGGGTTAGGGTTAGCGTAAGTGTTAGGCTTAGGGTTAGGGTCAGGGTTAGGATTAGTGTTAGGGTTAGGGTAAGTGTGAAGCTTAGGTTAGGGTAAGTGTTAGGCTTAGGGTAGGCCGTCTCTAATAGAAGGCCTGGAAGGCAGAAAACATGGCGTCGCTATCAGGCCGACGTGCGGGCCCCGCAGCAGGACCAACGCAGCCAACTAGATCTAGATCTAGCTCTGCTAACTCTGTTGTTAGTAGTCTTAGACTGTCATCAGTTAGATCTCTATAAATCTACAAGACATTGTACTTGTACTACGCACATCACTATCATCACACACACACTAATTACTTCGTAAGATTAAAAAGAATCCAACACAGTGTTAATGTATAGTTAATTGTTTTATTTTTATTTTCATGGTATAAAATCAGTCATCAAAATATTTCCATTTTCAATCATGTTTCATAAGGTCTCTCTCTCTCTCTGTCGGTCTATCTCTCTCTTTTTCATTTTCTCTTTCTCTCTCTTTCTTCTCTCTTCTCTTTCTCTCTCTCTCTCTCTCTCTCTCTCTCTCTCTCACACACACACACACACAGTATACAATGTAGATAGAGATACAAAATCTTATTGTTAATATTAAAATCACTGTATATATTTATAATGCAAAACGAGTACTGTACTGCGTTAAATGAAGATGGTATAAAATCAGTCATCAAAATATTTCCATTTTCAATCATGTTTCATAAGGTCTCTCTCTCTCTCTGTCGGTCTGTCTCTCTCTCTTTTTCATTTTCTCTTCTCTCTCTTCTCTTCTCTCTCTCTCTCTCTTTCTCTCTCTCTCTCTCTCTCACACACACACACACACAGTATACAATGTAGATAGAGATACAAAATCTTATTGTTAATATTAAAATCACTGTATATATTTATAATGCAAAACGAGTACTGTACTGCGTTAAATGAAGATGGTATAAAATCAGTCATCAAAATATTTCCATTTTCAATCATGTTTCATAAGGTCTCTCTCTCTCTCTCTCTCTGTCGGTCTGTCTCTCTCTCTCTCCCTCCTCTCTCTCTTCTCTCTCTTCTCTCTCTCTCTCTCTCTCTCTCTCTCTCTCTCTCTCTCTCTCTCTCTCACATACACACACACAGTATACAATGTAGATAGAGATACAAAATCTTATTGTTAATATTAAAATCACTGTATATATTTATAATGCAAAACGAGTACTGTACTGCGTTAAATGAAGATAAAGACAAAGCTCATAGTAACACTAGTAACAGTAGTGAAACAAATTATTTAGTGATTTAAGACTCAATCAAAGTGGCCAAACAACAATATGAATTAGACCAAAAGCAAAAAATAACAACATTGAGGATTACAAAGTAAATCCTTTACTGAACTTATACACTAGTACTAGTACAGTGCACAACACGACAGAAATTTGTGCACTTAGATAATAAATGAACTCTTGCTCTCAAATTCAATTGATAAAAACAGTTTTACAGAAATATCTGTTTAAGATGATTCTAAAAATCTTCATAAAATGCCACAGACATGAACTTGAGTGAGAAGAATAGGACTGTAATATAAAATTAGGAGATGAAACAGACAGGTCTGTCTTAAATCATATTCATATGATAATTTTGTTAGGATGTATGGACTATGTATCCTGTATGGGTGTTATAATTGTTACCCTGTGTGTATTCTTTATTGTTTATATAAATTCTAATCACTCCCAGTGTAGCTCTTCTACCCATAAAATGTATGAATTGGATTATTGTTATTGTAACTGTAACCTGCTCTTCTTCCGGTTTCTCCTACAAAATTGTAGATGTTTGTCCTTCGCTCAATAAAAATGATTTAGATCTCAACCCGTGTCCATCAATTTCTAGGATGGCGGCCCAGCCATCCTTTACAGGTTATGGGCCCAGGAACATCACCTTCAATGGTGATGAGAGATGCTACGAGCTATGGGAAGCGAAGTTCCTTGCTTTTATGAGGATACGTGGTTTGTATGATGTCCTTAAAGACGTCGACAATGACGCTGCTCAGACTGCTGAGATCGATCGTAGTAAAAGCGAAGAAGCGTATGCCGAGCTAATTCAGCTGCTCGATGACCGTTCCCTCTCTTTAATATTAAGGGACGCGAACGGTGACGGAAGACAGGCCTTACGAATCCTACGGTCACACTACCGACCGAAAGGCACAGCAAGGATACTTACGCTGTACAATGAATTGACATCGCTTGTTAACCATCCAGATGAGTCAATCACCGACTACATCATCAGAGCAGAGACGGCATCATCGGCTCTCAAGCAAGCTGGAGAAAATATAAGTGACTCACTTCTAATTGCTATGGTGTTGAAAGGACTGCCTAAGAATATCAACCATTTATTACACTGACAACTCAATGAGAGAAATCAGTCGTTCAGGGAATTCAAAGAAAGTCTTCGAAATCAAGAGGAGAACGTTCAACTTCAAAGTGACATTTCTGTCCTTAGCATAAATTCTTCGACTTACAAACGCCCGTACCGGTACCAGAAGTACGATGATTCACGCTGTCCACCACATGCTGCCTCATCAAAATGGTGTACACATTGCAAATCAAATTCACACAACACCAAACAATGCAGGAATCTACAACAAAGATGGTGTGAAAATTGTAAATAAAAAACTCACGATACAGCATTTTGTCGGGAAAATAGACACAAAACTTCCGCCAAAGCCTTAGCACATGAAAGCGAAAGTGATCAAAGTAAAAGTGCATACTACCACTTTTCCGTCAATCATTACGACAACGACAAAAATCACCCCTACGAAAACGAGCGATACGAATCACCCCAACAATATAATACTTGTCGACAGTGGAGCCCCGTGTCACATAATCCACGAATAATGTCTGCTTCATCAAAATGTTTTTCACACACAACAGTGTTTTTTGTCACAATCAAATTGTCACGAGGAATATTTTTTTCCCACTGCTCTACAAGTTCATCCTTTGGAAATGAAAATGAGTTCACATATCCGACTTTGTCTTGTTGTTCCCCTGACCTTTGTAGTTTGAAGAGCAGCCAGGGACACAGCATTTGTTGACCATTGTCAGCTGAAAAAGAAAACAAAAATAGAAATGAATTAGTAACCTTAGTTTCACTAAAGATTCTTTCTTCACAATGTCCCCTCCCCTCATTTTATATGCCACATCAACAACATAGACCTCAAATGATGATGATAATAATGATATGGCAATAAAAAAATTGCTTGCTTCTAATTTTATATTATTATATTATCATACACTTATTAGATTAGCACCATTCAGACTTTGCACTATGCATCAACTCACTGTTTGACATCATTAACCTATTCTTGATCTTAGTAGCCTAATAGTATGGCATCTGTGTTAGGGTCTTGAATCATAAACATCAAGTAATGACAATTGCTTTAAAATATAGAGTATCATAATAATGAAGAATAAACTTAGGCCTACATCTACTTACTTAGGCCTAGATCTACTTACCTTTTTATTTTGGTAGATGGCAAACAACTTGTAATAAACAGCTCTGAGACGAAATGAACATGGGCGCAGCCATATTGAAAATAGTGAGCGGAGTGATATATACTAGACTGCGTAAATGGGCCTTTGGCCTTGATTTCTATTATTTCATTGTCGGCGTAGGCGGAAATAATTCCACAATGAATTAAAAATATTCGGATTATTGGATTAAATATTGGGTTTAAATCAGTCTTAATTTTTTATTTGTATTTACTCTTCTTATGCAGAACAGTTAAAATATATTAAGAAGTATTAATTAAAATATAATCATTCGGCCTGATAACATCAGCTGACTACCCTTGTTTCAGGAGCCTTCCAGGCCTTCTATTAGAGACGGCCTTGGTTGCTTTTAAGCTTAAGGTTAGGGTTAGGGTTAGGTAAGTGTGAAGTTTAGGGTTATGGTTAGAGTTAGGTAAGTGTTAGGGTTAGGTCATACTATATAGACGTACACTGGTCTGGCACACGACGCAAAGAAAAAAAGAAAAAAAGTTTCCACATGGGGGCTACCCGCACAGTGTGACCTGGAGGCGGGGGGGGGGAGGATACTATATAGACATACACTGGTTGGGCACACGATGCAAAGGAAAAGAAAGAAAAAACTGAGCGCCACGCGCGAAATCGGAAAAAAATTTTTCGAGCGACTGGTTTCTTCTCACCGAAGGCCTGACTCGTGCGGCGCACATGACGGCGTTAGTTTTGCCCGTTGATTTTGGGCGCCAGGGCCTTCGCGACGAAGGTCTGACGGGGCGCGCGCAAACGGCAAGACCGGCCAGCCGGGCAGTGTGACTCGGACGGGGGAGGGGGTGAACATACTATATGGACGTACATTTGTCGGCCCCGGCGGGACGACAGGGAAAAGCACGTCCGACTTGGCGGTGGCGCGCCTGCCCGCACGCTGGGTTCGTGGATCGCGACAGGGAAAAAGTGTTTCCCAGCTGGTGGTCAGGTGCGAAGCGCGTGCTGGTTTTTCGGACACAATAGGGAAAATCGCACTCCGACCTGGCGGTCGCGCGTAACTGCAGAACTTTTTTTTTCTCGAGCGCGACTGGGTTTCTTTGCGCTGAAGGTCTGCTCAAGGGGACGCGCATGACCATGTCAGTTTTGGCTGTCGATTTTGGGCGCCAGGGCCATCGCGACAAAGGTTTGACGCGGCGCTACAAACGCATGCCCGGCCCGGGCAGTGTCACCCGCAAGTTTCTTTTTGACAATGAACAGGTCTAGTACCTGTATGTCTTATTGGGTAGCGGACAATCTTATGTTCTGCCAATATCTTAATTGTGAAAGAATTTATTATATATAACAGTGTCATAGATTTTATAATCATTGTAAATTCATCTTTGCAGATAACAGGCAATAGTTGGGACAACATCTTTTCTGTCAACAACCCCTTTTCTGTTAACATTCCGAGCCACGAAAGGGAATTTTGTCAGTTGAATCCTCACACAAATTATACCATCACTGTGACAATTGGTCCCATTACGAGTGATTTGTGGAGTGATCCATATACCTTAAATGGAAGCACAACTGAAGATGGTACTGTGAACATTAATAATATGATATGAGAAATGATATTCAATATACAGTCAAAGCCGCTTTATTGAAAATCACCGTCCCACTGAATTCGTTCCAATTAAACAGCATTCCCATTAAGTGGCATCAATAGATGGAACAACCTATATTATTTTATACATGTACATGTTTATGATAAATGGTAAAGGTGTGTCTACATGTATTTCTTCTATATGCAGTGTTTTACATATATCATTGGTGGTCGCACATCCATTTTACCCTTGGGTGTGTTACAAAAATCACAATTGATACCTTTAACACACAGTTCAATGCATTTCATCACTCCCATGGCATAAAGGCGACGACGGGAAACGTAGTTTTGGGCTAGAGCGATTTGAAAAAGAATAAAATGGTCATATTTCGCTTTTATTTGTGTACATATTTTCAATATTTTTCTTTTATTTGTCTTAGTGTAGTTTCTTGTGATATGTTATTATGTGTTATTTCTACCATAAATACAGGTGGTTGGCGGAGCTACTGGTAGGTCCTACTTTATTTTTACTCTTTTATCTTGTTATTTCCTCTAAATTTACCATGAGATCACCACAATGGTGGATGGGGTAAATTTCAATCAAAAAAACAAAAAACTGCCATAAATGGCTCAAACAATAGCAGAAAAGTTGCAGATGTATAAAGAAACACTTCTCAGTTGTACTGAAGAGGTCTGTGTAGGAAACAAATTAAAGCAGATAGGAAAAGAACAGCATGGTGGAATGAGAATGTCAAGACTAAGATAAAAAAAAAAAGAAGGATGCCTGGAAGAAATACTTGCAAACAAAGAGACCAGAGGATAGGATAGATTACGTGAATAAAAGAACTATTGACAAAGAGGAAGTAACGAAAGCAAAACAGGAACAATGGGAAGAGTTTGGACAAAGACTTCAAGAAAGCTATGAAGGAAATCAAAAGCTGTTCTGGGGAGCAATGAAGAGCATGAGAAAGACCAAAGCATGCCCAATACGACAAATTAAGAATGCCAAAGGAGAAATAATGAAAGATGACAGCCAAATCAGGGAAACATAGAGAAAATATTTTCAACAATTACATAATCCCTCCAGAACATATAAAACATGGAGTAAAGATCAATTAGTAAGATTAATAAGTAGTCCAGTTGAGACAGCTGTAGATGTAGATATATCAATGGAAGAAATCCAAACAGCTATAAGAAACGTGAAATTAGGAAAAGCCTCAGAAGCAGATCCAGTTTATCCAGAAATGATTAAAAACCAAGGGAGAGAGGTAAACTACTACATGCAATATGCCAACAAGCATGGAAGTCAAAACAGGTGCCAGATGACTGGAATAAGGAACGGTAGTACAAATACGTAAGAAAGGATCAACTGGAATGCTCAAACTATAGAGGGATATCACTACTTAGCTTACCAGGTAAAGTGTATGCCAGATACTGGAAATGAGACTAAGGAAAAGAGTAGAGGATCAGATTGAAGCACAGCAGATTGATTTAGACCAGGAAAAAGTGTGCAAGAACACATATTTACAATTAGACAAATAATAGGAAAATTCCTTGAGAGAAACATTGACTTGCACCTGCGTTATTGCGTAATAGAAAAGGCATTTGACACTGTGAGAGGACGAACTATAGCGTTCCTTAAAAGAACACAATGTAGAGCAAGATTTAATAGAAGCCATTAAAAGTTTTTACAATAAACCAACATGTGCAGTGAAAGTAGCTGGAAATGTATCTGAAGAATTTGATGTAGATATATGAGTAAGACAGTGTTGTATCCTAAGTCTTCGTTTGTTTATCACATTTATGGATTCAGTCGCAAAAACATCCTCAAACATGAAGAAAATGAATGTAGATATGTGGAAGCTCAAACTAGTAAATGTATCAATGCTTTCATTTGTCTATGATTTAGTTGTTTGGAAAAACAGAAAGTGACCTTCAGTCGAATATGAACTTTATGAACAATGAACTAAATAAAAGAGGAATGAGAGTAAATCTTAAATTGGGCAGGGAGAATTTAGAACAAGTTCATAGCTACAATTATTTAGGAGTAATGATTAACTCAGAGAGAAAACTAAAGAGAAGAAATCAGCCAGAGAATCCAAAAGGCAAGTGCAATATATAATCATCTAGGATAGGTAAGCAAGAATTGTCAACAAAAACCAAAATGGCAATATACAATAGTTTATTGTCTTACTCTCCTCTATGGCAGCGAAACCTGGACCTTAGACAGTAGAGAATACAGTAGAGTACAGGCAGCCGAAATGAAATATCTAAGAAGAGCAGTAGGGAAAACTAAAAGAGACAATCAGAAGCACAACAATAGATCAAACCAAAGCAGATGGCATAGAAACTATGATAGAAATAAATCAATTGAGATGGTTTGGGCATGTAAACAGAATGAATGACAATAGAATAGCTAATTCAGTGTACAGTGCTAAAGCTCAAGGTAAAAAACTAAAGGCAGACCTCAGAGAAAGTGGGAAGAAGATATAAAAGAGGCATTGAAGCATAGAAATTAAATTTTTTGGAGGGAAACAGAAAATGTCAGGACAGGACATCCTGGAGAAAGATCATCTCGGGCATCTGAACCCAAAGGTGAATGGGAAACCAAAAGGTAGAATGGGAACTGATAAAGAAAGGAAGAGATAAGTGGCTGAAATTGGTCGCCCCTATGTCACACACAGTAATATAAGAAATAGACGTGTCACCTTATGTCACACACAGTAATATAAGAAATAGACGTGGTCACCTTATGTCACACACAGTAATATAAGAAATAGACGTGGTCACCTTATGTCACACACAGTAATATAAGAAATAGACGTGTCACCTTATGTCACACACAGTAATATAAGAAATAGACGTGGGTCACCTTATGTCACACACAGACGTGGTCACCTTATGTCACACACAGTAATATAAGAAATAGACGTGGTCACCTTTACGTCACACACAGTAATATAAGAAATAGACGTGGTCACCTTATGTCACACAACGATTGCTGGCTCGGACCCATCTTCGCCCTTTGTTTGTCTAAATGCATTTAGGAAAATCTTAATTTCTCTTACTTTGACTTTTTTTTTGTTGCATACTATCAATATAAAGAGCTTTAGAATTTGAAATATGAGTTTGATGAGTGAAATATTTTTGTTAAGTGTAAAAGGCATTTAAAGAATATATTCCCATTTAAGTCTTACATATAATGTGATGTGACATGTAATAAGTTGCCACAAATTACAAAGTTCATACATCTGTTCTCAAGATAAGACTTGTTTGGTTGGAATTTACCCAGTACACCATGTGTGGTGATTTCAGGTGAATGAAGAAGTAACAGCAAGATGAAAGATAAGCGAAAGAGGAAAGTGAAAGGAATGAAGTAGGACCTACCTATTGCACCACCAACCGCCCACCACAGCATAGGCTGTGGCTGAAATAAATACTAAGTTATACAGACAGGGAATCAGCAGCATTCAGTTTTTAATAATGCAGCTTATATTTAATATTGTACTACTTTTATTTACGCATAATATACAGCCACAACGAAGGGAGATAATTAGGATGAATAATGAGGATGATGTCATTATTATGGCAGGTGACGGGTAGCTAATTAGTAAAAATGTTATGGTGATAAAGACACGAGGATATTGTGCATGATAATATTGTAATGAGGCACATAATTTAATGTAAACAACAACGTTAATGATGGTCATCATAATTGTACCGGTAATGGCTTAAGTGTTATTCAATCGTATCATTGTGATGATAATGATGATGATTTTATTGGATTTAAGCTTTTTCAGCCTCTGTGATTCAATAGATCAAACAATTTTGATGAACCGTTTTAGAAACACATACAATTTTGATAGTACCGTTTTAGAATGGTTTCCATCTTGTCATGATTGGAAATAAATTTGAATCACGCACTTCAACTTGAAGTTTGAAACCTCTCAGGTTTCAGTTTCAGACCCGCTCTAATGCATACTTTACACGCTGCCATTAAGCGATACATGTATCATTAATAGCTTTGAACTTGACAACCATATACCACCATATTATGTATGCAGAGGATTAAAGTTCCTTCAAAGCTAATGCAGCCCATAGAGCCGAAGCGTATCCCTGCTTCTATAGCATGAAGTGGAACGGGTGAGGATAATCGCCATCTGGACAGGACGCTAGTCTGATGAAGGTTTTTACTTCCAAGATAGTGATTGTACCCATTTGCACTTAATCGTGAGTGGGGGAAAACACTTATAATATATGTGTCTTTCCCAAGGAACACAACATGGGCCTAGCTTTGCTAGATTCAACCCAGGATCTGATGATCCCAAGTCTTTACCACCTTTGTTCCGACACCATCATATGCAGACTATACTCAGATTTATTTCCCTTTGGTTTCGTTGTTGATGATGCATTCGATTCCAATTGCCAAATAGCTTGTGTTGATGAGGTAGGGATCATTATGGACGATGAGGAATAGATATAACTATTGCATCAGCAGCCCTACTGGGATGATGTAGGGACAACCAGAGATGTTGTCCCTGGTATGGATTCCATGGATGTGAACTGAAAGCCACAGGATCTGACAAGCCCATCGATGTGAAAGCTATAGGAGCTGACAAGCCCATGGAAGTGGAAGCCACAGGAGCCAGACAAGGAAGTTGTTACAGGAGATGGAGTATTCTTATTAAGGGAGGGAGGGGGGCGTGTCCTGAACATGTTTTTTGTGTTTTGATATGGACAATTTTAACCACAACAATTGTACTTGGCATGTCTAAACTAGTTGAAAAAGATATTAAAACATTTGTTTTATCATATGGTTGCCATGGGTACGCCATCATCTTGGATTTTCATTGCGAAAATAACAACTTCATTTCAAATAGGCTTTTTTCAGTCATTAACAAAATAGGCTATAACTTTGCACACACGTTATTTCGTCTCAATGTCTAGGCGCACTCAGTAGCTTTTGTGGATAAATGAAATAGTTTTCATTTTCTGAATTTAAAAAATAACAGGTAAAGAGTATGTTTCGTAATATTCTGCCGATCTTAAAAATAGTGCTTTGTGGTCATTAGCAATGAGTCCAACTTGAAATATTTTGACAGAATTGCCAGCTTTTATGGTACAGTCGATGTGTTGAAGGTCAGGCCGGTATCATTTCTAAAAAAATCGTATAAAATGAAAGAATCTATAATTAGCCTTTGTTATGGTATAAATGTCAAGGAATGGACTGCTCCATCCAGTAGTGCAATAAAAGAGAGTTTTGTCCCATTTATGGTAAAACTGCCTTTCAGAGACCCCCCTCCCCTCTTTTTAAAACATGAGGGAAAGCGGAAAAATAAAAATGGAATTATTCTTTGTTATTGGAGAACTACAGTTGTAAGGGAGGGGATGTAATATGAACAAAGTCTGGAGAATATGCTGTTGAGTTCAAACTCATCAGTTTAAATTCTCACTCTCTTACTTTACAAATAGCTTTAAAATTAAACAATTTCAGAGAATCAGGTGTAGGAAGTGGATATAGCCTTGTCGCTAATGCTTTGACCTTTAATTTGATACCAAGTTGTCAATTTTCATTGAACAATTCATTTTGATAGTATTTCAAAAAGTGTTCTGAAAATTTTGCTCGTCACAAATCACTATTCAATTCAAATCGAGCAAATCAAAGTAGATCAATATTTCCATTTCATGTTCTAGAAAGAAAAAATAATTATAGAAGAATTGAAATTCTATTAAACTCTAAATTCATAAATTTGAGTGAAGGTGAGCTTCAGTGCCTGTGATATATGAATATGTTAGAAACTTGCAGCTCAATTCAATCATATTTAAAACTTTTTTTTATACAAAATTTCAATTGTAGTTCGAATTACCGCAAGCAGATTTAAAATGCAATTAAGTTTTTTCTACTTAAAGGTTGAGGATTTTAGGCTTATGAATCATGCAGCATGTTGACATACAGAAATTAATAAAACATCATTAAAAAAGCAACAATAGAAAAAAGCAACAAATAAATATAAATCACTATTTGACTTACCTCATCAAAATTAAATGTAATGTACAGTTTCACTCGTGGCCGATGAAATAAAAAAATTCAAATTATCTGTTAATGAAATATCTAAAAGATTGGAAGACACAATCTGACTTCGATTTTCTTGAACAGGAACAAAATAAGCATGTTGCAACTTTCCATCAGTTCTTTCGGTTGAAAAAAGCGAATTTCTATTATTTTAAGATCGCTGGATAGCACCACTATTCACTGTCCCCTTAACAAATATTGATATGTAATTAGTAAACTATTACGCTTCTCCTCAGTATAATGATATGTACTTAAATTCCCACCCACATTTCATTTTGTAATTGATTACTTACTCTCCCACGTATGTTTTGTCTATCACAAATTGATTTAATTAAACAATAAATAGTAAATCATATTATATATTCCAGATCATAATCACCTTCTCCAGTCCAAACATCATCACCATCATCATCATCATTATCACTACTATACCGTCATATAGTTTGTATTATTATGATTATCAATATATTACTTTTTAGGCCTTGTATTGTTGTCACAGAGATTGTGTAACCATATGACAAATTGCCATGCATGAATGGGCAATAAAAATATATTATTGTTATTATTATTAATAGTAGTGTAGTAGAAGTAGTAGTAGTAGTAGTAGTAATAATTTCATTATTATTATTATTATTATTATTATTAGCTGTTGGCGCTGGAGTTATCGGGTTAACCGATTAAATTGTAAATCAAATATTTATGTAATCTTTTGTCTCTTCTCGGGTTGAACGATAAATACATGTTACATTAATGAATTCCACATGTAACTATTACCCCTTAGAAAATTTTGTGTACCGTCCAAACTTTAGCAAATCATGATGGTTTCAAACTATTGCTATAAAAATTTAGAACGAAATCCCAAATCCTGCGCAGTTATGAGAAATCATTACAAAAAATTACAGATAACAACACATTGTCTTACAATCATCCTGATTTTGGTAAGCTTGTGGATACCTTGGAACAGGAAATTAGTGTACTAATAAACTGGTTCCACATGAACTGTATGCAAGCAAATCCAGAAAAATTCCAAGCCCTTGCACTAGGCAAACGAACATTTTCCAAGAAACCCTTTATTCAAATTGACTCAGTCTCTACATCTTGTGAAGAAACTGTCAAACTGTTAGGAATAGAGATAGATTATCAATTAAAGTTTGATGCCCACACAAAGATAATGTGCAGCAAGGCCTCTCAACAACTCAATGTGTTGAAGAGAATTGGTAGATATCTCTCAAAATTAAACAAGCTAGCTATATTTCATACGTTTATTCTTTCTAACTTTAACTTTTGTCCTTTAGCATGGCATTTCTGTTCGAAATCAAATATAAGGAAATTAGAAAAATCAAGAACGAGCTCTTAGATTTATATTATACAATGACTATAGTGATACATATGAAGGTCTCTTGGAGGTGGCAATAAATTCCAACACTGGAAGTGAAATGAATGCTAGCTATGGCCATTGAAACATTCAAAATTTTGCATAAATTATCACCATATTGTCTCTAAGATTTAATATCATTTAAAAATAGAAAGTATAATTTCAGATATACAAATGTAGTCAATATCCCTAAACCTAGAACCACTGCTTTCAAAAACAATCATTTAAATATGCTGTTGCAGTTCTGTGGAACAAATTACATACCTGAACATTTAAGATCTGAAACAAATTTTAATCAATTTAAAATCGTATTACTATGTGGAATGGTAAAGCTTGTCAGTGTGTCGTTTGTTTTATATAATTGTGTATCATAGTTATTTGTTAACTGTAGATTTTTAAAGACTAGATTCTTAATCCCATCTTAGATAGCATTTTGGTAATATTTTCTATTGAAATGTCGCTGAAAAGCCAATAAGGGTTTATTAAGTTATTTCCCTTTGTGATAGCTGCATGTCTCTTTTTGTAATGATAATGCTCTTGAATATTGATAATAAAAAAAGACAACCAAAAATTAAGAAACAAGGAATACAAAGAAAGCAAAATTCCTATTTCTTTCCTTTCCTTCTTTCACTTCTCTTTCATCTTGCAGTTTCCTCTTCATTCACCCTAAGATCTAGGCAAAATCAGACAAACAAACGAATACTAATATTCAACACTTACACTTTTCAATCTGGATCAAAGAAATGGCTTTCAATACATGGTTTTATCTGTGCTGTACTTTCTTAAAAGATTTTGCTGTATTCTTCTGAAGTCTGTGTTTCATGGCGTGATTTCTGAGTGAGTCCGTGGTGAATCCTTGTCGTAAAATATAAAGTGGCCACACAAGTAAGAGTGCTACAGTCACAATCCGGATACTTGAGCTGATTGGTATTTGATAGTAACTAAGCAGTTTTGTTTTGAAGTATTGACGAATGCCGTCTTTTCCTTAGGTTCCTCTGAAAATCAGTTTGCCCTTTTCGAGACCGTATTTCAATCACTTCAACACGCTTCAAGCTTGGTTTAAATAATCCATGATCAACACTTCCATTATAGTTTTTAACGTTTATGAAAATCAGCTGTCGTTCTTAAACACTTTATTCTTCTAGAAGAGCTTTACAATCATCAGATATGATGGTGTAAATTTTAGGGAGGATATAGCCGCTTATGTGCGCTTCCATATTTTCCAGCTGCACGATGTCTTTCAGCTTCACAGACTTCACAATATTGACAAGGTGCAGGGGCTCTTGAGTGGTAATTGGTATTTGGACACTGATGTAATCTGGCTTTGAAAAATTGAGTAAAAATGTGTCCATGTCCCCTTTGCTGTTCGCCCCGGGGTTTGAGAGGAAAATGCTCTCAACCATAACTTGCCTTAGGGCTAACCTGAACTTCTGAGGGTTGGGATTATTCCTATGACCTCTCTTGTTTCTTATTACCGCAAAAAGGTTTTCAATGTAGTCTTGATTGAGTATGCTGGTGATTATGTAACTCATATCCCCTGTGGTGGTAACATCTTGAACAAATATAAGAAGGGCACGGATTGTCTGAAGCCATCCTCTAATACACGGCAACGTTACGGATGGTAAACATTGACACAAAGTAAGTAAACAAAATATTATGAAGACTGAATCAAGGCTATATATGTAGAGTACTTAATTTATTAGTAGTAAAATTAAAGATGTACGTGCTGGAAAAAATCACAACCTATGGCCGACAACAAAGAAAGTGTGAGGACAGAAAGGGGTGTAGACCAGACAGATATTTTTTGTTTCTTTGAAATTTACCCGTCCACCATTGCAAAGATCTTAGGGTGAATGAAGAGGAAACAGCAAGATGAAAAAGAAGTGAAAGAAGGAAAGGAAAGAAATAGGACCTACCAGTAGCACCCGCCAACCACCCAATCAGACAGGTACGGATGCATTACAAGTAATTGTTTATTAGAGTGATGGAGATAAGTGGGTCAAGTGAGAAAGGCTGTATGCAAGTAGGAAGTTATATTGAGGACGAAAGTAATTCACAATCACGTAACAAAACAACATTTGAAAGCATGCATAGAAGGACAGGGGAAAGCAAAGACAAAAGTGACTGTCACTGAATCTTCCCGAGTGTGTAGGCTTGCCACTGAGTCTATGCGTTGAATTACTCACAAATCAGCTTGAACACTGCATCAATATATTTTGCGACTGTAAAATATATAAACACAATTTTACAACCACTACCTAGATCTGTAGTCATCCGCAAAAAAGCATTGGATATGGGCTTCCGAACTTTTTTTTATTTTTTATAATAAGATTTTTACCATCATCATTATTATTATCATTTCATTGTCATCTTTTCACTTCCTCCGATATCATCATATTTCTCGTCACCGGCAGAATCAAATAATCAAGTGAACGTAAGGGAAAGGTAGTGTGTCTATTACATCACAGGTCGATGCCTTGTTGGTCAATCAGAGCCAACCAGTAGAGATCAAGCCAAAGATCAAACCCTAGCCACTCCCTCTTCGCCAGTCATCCAGTCTCAACTCAGCCGTTGATAACAGTGACAAAGGGGCGAGTACCATCGCCACCCCTATGCCACCATTCCAGTCTGACAAGTCGCCCCTATGACATTAACTCTAGTGACATTACGATTGTGAATTTTGCAAAATCTTTCATACACAATAAAGATGTTCCAATTAGCATCTCAAATATTTTTTCAAAAATGAAAATTTGTATTTTGGGATCTTTGCCTCCTAAGTGACGGAGCTACGATTTGTATAACATGCACATAAATCTTCAATGCACATAGATGTATGTATCTAAATAAGTTCTTCAGAACTTTATTTTGTACAGTACAAGATGCCCGCTTGGGCAATCACATTCAATGTGTGGCCACACCCTCCACCTAACCTGACCAGCCATTCACTATTGTCCATCATCCGATGTGGTAGTGGTAGACTTACCTGTGCTGTCTCATTCACACGCCAATGCAATGTAACTAAATGTGCCATCCAAACATATCAAATATGAGCATAGCATGCTGTAAAATAATTGCGTACTCCCATCTATGTTTGACAGCTGATCAATGTAGGATTTTACGTTACATTAGAATTTTTTACTTAATTTGAGACAATGACCATTTTTTCTGGTTCAATTAAGCGACAAGCATTCCAGTTAAACTATAATTTTTATATGAAGAATTCTGTCCCAAAGGAATCGTTCCGATTAAACGGCTGTTTCAATAAAGTGGATTTGACTGTATTATATACTGTAAGCTATACCATTCATCAAAAGCAGTTTTATGCATTCATGTCTGTTTATGTTATTTATTTAATTATTTTGTATCCTTTATCCGTCTGTAGGTATGTGAAAAAAGAATTCAATTTGGCAGTGTATAAAAGCGAAATGAAGCTACATTGGCCAGCTTTCATATGGATTGTAGAGCTTATAAAAGCCGACTATTTTGTGCTGTTTCTTCAGTTTTTAGAAATGTATTTTGCTGTGTTGCCAAAAAAAGACAACTTTGATATTTGACTTGCGTTGTACTCATGGGATTGAGAGTTTGGTGTCTTGTGATGGAGGATGTGCGTTTCTTGACTTTTGAAATACAGCTACCTCCGCCTAAGAGGCAGGCCCTTCTTAAGAGACTGCTTTTCCCATGTCATAGATTTTTCTGTCTTTAATTATCATGTCTAAGAGGTCACCACATACAATAAAATGAAATGAAAATTTAGATTAGCAATGCAGCATTTCTCTCTATCTGAAACATGTCATTGTAGGATCTACGCCATGTTTAAGCTTAGAAAATACTAAAATTTCTGCTAGCCGCTCATAGCCAGTGTCAGGTTCTTTGATGCTGACGCCAGACACCCAGCAGCTGAATGAGACAATGGACATCTATGGTCGGCATGGGCATGTGACATTTGTAGAGCAGTCACTGTCATTGGAACATCTTGTCCAGATACCACCATGACCGATACAAACTAGAACATTTTCACTGATAAAGTACTGATGATGGTTTAAATCAAAAGTGAATTAGGCCTTATTGTTTGATGCAGCCGGTACCTAGTGTTTTGACCAGTAGACATAAAGAAGAGGAATAAGATTTTCTAGAAATCTTACACTGCATCTTTTCTTCCCAATCTTTCTTATACATCCTCCTTCAGTTGTTTTAACTTTGAGCTCTAGGCCTCAAGGTCCTACCGATAAATGTTATGTAACGATTATCTAGGATACCTCCACCACCTCCCAATGTAGATAGTTTTCACCTCCGAGACTGTCCGGATAAGTTGACCAAATTTGGTTGTCTCCTTAGTACTAGCCCTCTTAGGCTGAGACAACTGTACTTGCATCTAGAGAATGACCAAACGTTTTTTTCCAGGAATTATGAAGTATCGTGTACAAAAATTGCAATTGTTTACTTCAATATCTGTTGCTGTTCACATTATTTGAACTGAATGTAGACAAATGGTTCGTGACATGACATTCAAAGTCTGATCATAATATACTCTTCAATTATTTATAAGAAAGTTAACTTTGAATAATAAAGCTTTTTGACGGGTCTTTTTGGCTTTGCTTGATCCAGGCACTTGCTTTTTGTCTTTATGCCGCACAGTACGGCTAGGGCGTTGCCAGACGTACATCGATAATGTTCTACCCGAGAGACGTGTAAAAGTCAATAAAAGTATAGGTGGACAAATTGTGTATATGGACATAAGAATTAGCGTTTTTATGCACACAGCATGATTGTATTATACAGTGTTTAAAAATTGCATGTAAAAGTAATTACTTATCGTATCACATATTCTCTTAATCACATCACATATTCTAATACTAATATAAATAATAATTATGGTATTTATATTTTTTTAAAGTTAACATACATTATACCTTTAATTACAATGTCTTCTCTATTGTACGATTCCTCTCACACGATTCATCTGCTTAAATACAATACTAGAATGATTTATCAGTGAGAAATACAGTAGAGCTATCCATTTCAAATCAAGAGAAGAAAAGAAATTGGAGGAAGGTCATTTGATTTCTAAAAAAGTGAATAAAGGGTGATTTCAAAGAAGTTTTATCTTGTGTATAGCCCCCACCCCACCTCCCCCCCCTTCATTTACTTATTAACCTCAAAGTTTTTCTTTTCAAAGTATTGTTACTCACGTCAATCGCAGTACTCAAAATATTAGTCCTGCTGTCTTCCTACAATCCATTGTCTTCCTTTCTTCCTACAATATATTGTCTTCCTTTCTTCCTTCAATCTATTACCTTCCTTTCTTCCTACAACTACAGTCTTTTTTCTTCTTTCTTCCTACAATCTATTGTCTACCTTTCTCCTTCAATCTATTGTCTTCCTTTCTCCCTTCAATCTATTGTCTTCCTTTCTCCCTTCAATCTATTGTCTTCCTTTCTCCCTTCAATCTATTGTCTTCCTTTCTCCTTCAATCTATTGTCTTCCTTTCTCCCTTCAATCTATTGTCTTCTTTCTTGTTTCAATCTATTGTCTTCCTTTCTCCCTTCAATCTATTGTCTTCCTTTCTTGTTTCAATTTATTGTCTTTCTGTCTTCCTACAATCTATTGTCTTCCTTTCTTCCTACAATCTATTGTCTTCCTTTCTTCCTACAATCTATTGTCTTCCTTTCTTCCTACAATCTATTGTCTTCCTTTCTTCCTACAATCTATTGTCTTCCTTTCTTCCTACAATCTATTGTCTTCATTTCTTCCTACAATCTATTGTCTTCCTTTCTTCCTACAATCTATTGTCCTTTCTTCCTTCAATCTCTTGTCTTTTTTCTTCTTTCAGTATGTTTTTCTCAATAGGGAAAGTAATAAGCAAACCAATGTATCAAAAAACAATTCATCTTGCATGCAACTTTAGTAATCTACTGTAAAAAATGTTGTTTTTCCAAAGTTCCTTCAAGATCACCACTCACGGTTGCAGGAGCATTTAAAAGAGCCAGCAAGAATTCAGCAATTTTATACTGGAAGGTGAATTTTGATTCCTACACTTAACACAGCTTTTTTTTGTGGCCAGCACATAGGTTCTTCATTAGAAGAGCAGTAAGACTTCAGAAGCATTGTTCATCAACCTCACAATAACTAGATCGCCCACAATGTTTCTTGGAGGCTAATGCTTGACTTTATATCATAGCATGTTCTAATGATCAATATCTCACTATCAAGAATCTTGTTTTCTTTGTTGCCATCAGCCAAAATGTTTAAACTGTAATATGTCATGACATACATGTAATGTTTATACCACCCATTCCAAATACATTCTTCTACTTTCTTTTTATACCTTTTCCTCCCGGATCTTTCTGGTGTCCACAAACTGCCTGCATATGGGGTGGTTTGCAAGTGCTAGGCATGATTGAAAAGTCTTTTTTACATTGCAAATGTAGAAAACAATATGGCGATTTCAGAAAGACAAAGAATAGCTCCGTAATTGTGGCGACAGCGAAGATATGATGTAGAAATAAAGGGATTAGAGGCATTTCTTTTCATCCGATCGGACAGCTACAATAAATTTTCTGTCGTTAATTGTTGATGACATGATTATTTATAATAAAACAGAAAGCCATGAATGTCTTGATAACGCAGGGATAGAATAGTGTCAAGTGGAAAGAAAGAGTGAAAGGGAAGCAATAAAACCACGGAAATGGGAAATCCACCTTTTGATTTGATCTTCCTAAATTTTATTTTTTAACCTGAATATGCTGAATAGTGAATGGCATGAAGTTAATTGAAATAAAATGCAGGTTGTATTCTACAAGGTAAAGGGATTAAAAGTACATATAGTTGTACAATATTACCTTTATTTTTGTGAATCCTTAATTTCATATTACAATGCAAAGAATTACATGCAAAAAATACATATATTGTTTTGCAATATATGCTAAAAGGCTAAAAAGTTGTATTTCAAGCAAGAGGACTATATTTCTTTAAAAACAGGGTGCAATTATATGCATGTGTCAGTGTGTGGGTGTTAACTTTTGTTGGTTGATCACAATGTGCAGCGTACCTCTTTTTCTCCCTTATGAAATTTATACAGTGCAATCCCCCGATAACGACATCGCTCGGGACCGAACAATCATGTCGTTATCAGGGGATGTCGTTATTCAGAATTTTTCAAAATGGCGGTGAAAGGGGGCGTTATTTAGTGAGGCTAGTCAATTGGGAAGATGTGGTGGGGCCCTGAAAAGGGCCGGTGTGTTGGGGGTGGGTTTGGTAGAGCCAGCAGATGGGTTTACTAGCTGGTTGTCACGGCCTTGGTACCCTCAGAGATGGAGAAATAATCTCACACGTTGTCATTGGCCGAAAAAGAAGTGTTTTCACTGCTAACAATACGTCTTAATTTTGTCAATATTGATCAAATTTTCATGTCAAATGTAGTGTTTACGGCTAGACTTATGTCGTTATTGGGAGGTTTCACGTCGCTATTCGGAGTTTTTTTTTACTAATGATATATAGCACAAAAAAAACGGACCAGGGATCCATGTCGCTATCGGTGGGGATTGTCGTTATTCGGAGATGTCGTTATCGGGGATTGCACTGTAGCTATTTGACGTACAATGTTTTACTTCTATTTTTTGCCTTATAGATATATAGGCATTTAGCACTGTACCTGACCTTAACTTTGATGATAAGCATGAACAATTATGATTTTGACTATTTCACCATAGGTTTTATTAGTTTTAATGAAACTTTTTCTAGAGAAGAAACTTTAAACATTTCGAAATATTTACATAGTTTCACTTCTTTCATGTTGACAGAAAACATAGTAAAAGGAGTTTTTAACTGATTCTTAGTCTTTGAATTTAAGTCACTTTACTTGGTCTTTTAGTGTTTGCTGTTTGCATTTTAGTTTAAATTTTCTTGTGATTCTTGCACTTGTTAACTATGTTAACATTTGTACAAATGTTAGTGTGCTTGGTATTAGGATGAAAGTCCATATATATTGTAAAATGCCTTGAGGTTTTGAATTATGTCTATATTCACTTTATTATTAGCATTATTATGAATCCTTACATGAAAGTGAATATGATCTTGTTCTTAACAATGTAAATTTTATCTCTTTTTCGGTGGGATTTCATTTCTTCTTCTTTTTCGTTTGCAATGTGAAAGTGTATTACATCACAAGACTGAATTTTAGTGGAGAGACGAAGCATCAGATTTTAACCTTCATTGGCATTCACATACATTTCAATTGGAAGGGACACTTTGCTATAAGGAAAATGAAATTGGGTGGACAAATCAGATATATCAAGCAATGTTCAAAATGATTGAAGAAGGAAGTGCAAAATATATAACATGTTATGAACATCTGAGACTGCTAAAAAGGGATGTCAAGCTGTTTAACAATTTCAATGTTAAAATTCAGATTTCTTTCAAGAGGACTAAAGCAAACTTAATGTTAATTTTGTTTCTCGTTTCCTTATTTGAACTTATGGTAAAATCATGTTAACAATTATCCATAATGATGGAATTTCAATCTCTCTTTTCTGCAGGGGCTTTCTGCCAAAGAATGGCAAAGCAATAAGGAGAGAATGTTTCATCTGTCTTTGTGGAATTATTCTTCACACTCTTGGTGGCTTTTTAAGACTGTAAATAGGAGAACATATCAAACAGAGATCTCTTTAGTTGACGAAAGACACGTTGGTCAAGCTACAAGCCTATAACAGTATAGGATATGCAACAGATTACTCTCAACTGGTCATTTCATCTGAAGGAGAGAGTAAGTTTTCTTAAAATTAAGACATTTAAGAGACAAATGAAATTTTTTTAAAACTTTTTTCCACCCTCAACATTAAGTCTTGTAATTATCTCATAATTTTTCGATTAAGTCAACAAAACTCCACTCTCAGTTTGTTTTTCTGAACAACATGCTTTCATTTTATTTCTAAAGGACAATTGCAGTATTGTCTTGTGATTTTAAAATAAACTTCATTTAAGATTTTCCTAACTCTCAATTTAGTGTGTGACCACCTATTTCTTCTTCCTCTCGAACTGAAGGGGACTCGATAGTCCAGAGGCAAGGTGTCGGCCTCTCAACCGAAAGGTAGTGGGTTTGAACCTTGCCGACGGTTGAAAACTTTTCTCGAATTTTTTTTAGCAAAATCTACCCCATGGTCCAGGTAGGTGGATTGACACCTAGTCCCGTTGGAGCGGACGAAAAAAGGAGGTCCCATGTGCAGATCACAACACTCTGTGCACGGTAAAGATCCCTTGGCTGTTTACAGGGCAATCCAGGCAAACTTTTAAAAATCCTACCACAAACCCCGAGATCACCTTAGTTGTGGGTGTGGATAAATCAAATCAAATCAAAATCAAAAACCTCTTGAACTCTTGATTGGCACCAAATACCACTAGAGATTAGTAGGATTTATTGCTATTCTGTTACGTAGATGATTTCTTCTCTTTGTAATTTCCTGTTACTTTTGTTTCATATTTCATTGGCTGTATGACTAACAAGCTTATTGCTAAAAATCCATCTTCAAGCTAGCTCACAGCAGTATGTTGTGTTCAACTCGTTATTATTTCAATTAATACAAAAAGTAAATGGAAACATTTTATATACAACTTCTTCACCTTTAAGATGGAATGAAATATTAATCTGTAAATTCAATATGTAATTTGACGAATTTTATATTTTGTAACACATCACCTGGATAAACCGGTTCATCACACAAAAAAAGAAAGAAAAAAAAAAAAAGGAATTATTTGTATAGCGCCGATATCCACATAGTAGTGCTCAATGACACTTTACATTTCAACAAAGTATACAATGAAACATTATGTTATGTTACAACTTATAACATATTATTATACACACACACACACACACACACATATATATATATATATATATATATATATATATATATATATATATATATATATATATATATACGATATAATCTAAAATGCAATTATTGTAGACAAACATTTCACTGGTAGGCTACACTAAAAAGTTAAGTTTTCAATTTCCTTTTGGTGGCCAAAAGACTGGGACTAGTTCTTGTTTCCAGAAAAAGAGAGTTCTAAATGTGGGAAGCCGAAAATTGGAAATCACGGGCAGAAAACAAGGATTTGAACATTTTTCCTTGAAGTTGTACTTAATGGGACGAACCAAGTGATCGAGAAGGTTTATAAACGGTGATCAAGGATTGAAGATAGTCCATATAGTTTGGTTGTATCTGTATCTTTAAGGTTCCTAATCTGCCCTATGTTTCGAAGCTGGAAATGGACAGACTAGCACAGTTTTGTGACCTCCTTAATATGAAAATAGAGCTGTGTGTCATCTGCATATAGATGTTATTCAAGGTCATGGTTGTGGATAATATCTCCCAGAGGCAACGTGTATGAAATCAAAAGAAGAGGGCCTAGGGCGGACCCCCTGCGGTACTCCGTATTTGATAGTCATTGCGTTAGATCGACTCCCATTGATATTTACTCTCATTGTACGGCTGGATAGGTAATCCTTAAAGCATAGTAGTGCAGATTCAGATATGCCGAGAAGGCCTTTGAAACCCTTGAGGAGTATTCCATGATCAATGGTATCAAAAGCCGCACTTAGGTCTAATAGGAGTAGCTCGACATTCTCATTATCTTGAAGAGAGCACACAATGTCATTATGCACTCTGTTTAGGTGCTATCCCCTCTTTGTAAGTAGATTGATAAGTAGAGGCTTTGGGCGTGTCTAGACCACGTGAGTATTTTGTTACATAACCTTTGTTAATTTTCAGGGGTACAAACAAGACATTTTGTTTTTTTCAATAAGTAAGAAGTCAAAATTATCTTAAATCAAGGTATAAAGCACTTAAAATAAATAGTTAAAATATTTTGAAGGAGTATCCGTTCTTAAGAACCGGAGAGAGACTTCTAAAAAAAAAATGATTTCATTCCTTTAAAAAAAAAAAAAGTAGGACGGGTAGTCAAATGTCGCTAAAACAAGGTAAAATGTAGTTTTATGAAAATTTATTCTGGGGGGGGGGGGGGGGGGGGGGTCAAGAGTATCGAATTTGAGAATTTATCATTTCCATATGCTATGACTCTTCTAGAACCCATCTGTAATAGTACAAAACATAAAAACTATTTATAAATGAGGTTTTTAGCCCTCTAAACATACTGCTCTAGACCAAAAATTGACACATTTTATCAAAAATATGGTAAATTTGCTCATCTTTAGTCCTAATTTTGAAAATGAAAGGGGAGTGAATGGCTGCCATGTATAGTATCGATGTAAAGGGAAATTCATCTCCCTTTGATATATAGTAGATGTGGTATTGATGCTACAACACCATAAGCCCCTGTTCATGAAACTTTCCATACCTAAGACAAAGAATTTCAGATGACATCAGCTGTTATCCGGGCAGTGGACAGGCAAGCACCTGTACGGGAGTAGATGATCCCGCCCTCCATGAGTCTCCTGCTGCCTTGCAGGGGGGTCTTGGTTGACCAAAGGCTAAGGGAGTTAACCCTGATAGAAAATAACAACCTGCTGCCTTGCAGGCTGGTCTTGAATGACTAAAGGCTAAGGGGGTTAACCCTGACAGAAAATAACAAGGCCTGGTAGGGGGCCTCAAGGTGGCAACCCCACCATCTACCTAGGGTACAGTGGGCTAATCCTGCTTATCCAAAACAACCTGATTCAGAGAAGTAAAAGGAAATTAACCAGCTTGATCTTTGGAAGACGAACTTGGAAACAAACACGGACTGTGATTTTTGGAACATGGAACGTTAGGGCAATAAATGGAAAAGAGTTAGAATTAGTTGAAGAAATGGAAAAATTCAAAGTAGATATTTTGGCCATTACAGAAACAAAGAAAAAGGACAAGGAATAGAAAATGTAGGACCAAATCATATTTTGATCTGCTCAGGAGTAGATGTCAAAGATAGAGCTAGAGCAGGAGTAGGCCTCCTAGTGCATAAAAGGCATGAAAAGCTACTAGAAAGTTGGAAATTTATAAGCCCACGGCTATTAGAGGTAAATATTAAACCAAAAGGACGAGAAATTAAATTATTAATAGCTTATGGACCAAACGAAGACGCAACTAAAGAAGAAACTAGCTGCATAAAATCTTAAATCCAAACAGGAACTAATGCTTTTAGGAGCTTTTAAACGCTAGAGTAGGCAACAATGTAGAAACGTCCGGAGGAGTAATAGGTAAAGAAGGAGAGACAACTTCTCCAAATGGAGAGAGACTCATAGATTTTTGTCTAAAGAATAACATGAAAATAGCCAACACCTTTTTCCTCATAAAGATATCCACAAATACACAAGAGTAAATGAAGACAGGTGTGAAAGGTCAATGATAGACTACATAATAGTTAGCAGCTCCTTTTTTACAGTACATTGGATGCAAGAGTAAACAGAGGAGGAGAAATATTTAGTGATCATCACGTAGTGATTGCCAAAATGAGATTACTGACTGAGGAAAACAAACAGAAAAGGAAAGAGAATAAAGCTACTAAACTCAAAATAGAGGAACTAAATAAATCAGTAGTAAAACAGGTATATCAATCTAGGATAAAAAGCTTTATCAGTGAAAGACAGATGGATCTGAATGAAAGCACAATAGAAGAAAAGTGGCAGATGTATAGAGAAATACTCCTCAGTTGTACTGAAGAGGTCTGTGGTAGGAAACAAATTAAAGGAGAAAGGAAAAAAACAGCATGGTGGAATGAGAATGTCAAGATTAAGATCAAAGAAAAAAGGATGCCTGTAAGAAATACTTGCAAACAAAGAGACCAGAGGAAAGGATAGATTACGTGAATAAAAACAACTATCACCAAAGAGGAAGTGAGGGAAGCAAAACAGGAACAATGGGAAGAGTTTGGACAAAGACTTCAAGAAAGCTATCAAGGAAATCAAAAGTTGTTCTGGGGGGGCAATGAAGAGTATGAGAAAGACTAAAGCATGCTCAATACGACAAATTATGACTGAAAGAAGACAGCGAAATCATGGAAACATGGAGAAAGCATTTTCACCAATTACATAATCCATCCAGAACGTATGAAACAAGGAGTAAAGATCAATAAGTAAGAGTATCAAGTAATCCAGAGGAGACAGCTGAAGATGTAGATATATCAATGGAAGAAATCCAAACAGCTATAAGAAAAGTGAAATTAGGAAAAGCCCCAGGAGCAGATCAAGTTTATCCAGAAATGATTAAAAACCGAGAGAGAGAGGCAGACAAACTATTACATGCAATATGCCAACAAGCATGGAAATCCAAACAGGTGCCAGATGACTGAAAAAAGGGAACGGTAGTACCAATACATAAGAAAGGATCAACTATGGAATGCTCAAACTAGAGAGGGATATCACTACTTAGCGTTCCAGGAAAAGTATATGCCAGAATACTGGAAATGAGACTAAGGAAAAGGGTAGAAGATCAGATTGAAGAGTATCAGAGTGGATTTAGACCAGGAAGAAGTGTACAAGACCACATATTTACAATTAAACAAATAATAGAAATATTCCTTAAGAGAAACATTGATTTGCACCTGTCTTTTATTGACTTAGAAAAGGCATTTGACACTGTGAGGAGGGATGAACTATGGCATTCCTTAAAAGAACCCAATGTAGAGCAAAATTTAATAGAAGCCATTAAAAGTTTTTACAATAAACCAACATGTGCAGTGAGAGTAGCTGGAAACATATCTGCAAAATTTGATGTAGATATAGGAGTAAGACAGGGTTGAAACCTTAGTCCTCTTTTGTTTATCACATTTATGGATTCAGTCGCAAAGGCATCCCCAAAAATGAAGAAAATGAATGTAGGTATGTGGAAGCTCAAACCAGTAAATGTATCAATGCTTTCATTTGCCGATGATTTAGTTCTGTTTGGAAAATCAGAAAGTGACCTTCAGTCGAATATCAATGTTATGAACAATGAACTAAATAAAAGAGGAATGAGAGTAAATGCTCAGAAAACCAAAACAATGCTAGTAACTAGGGAAGCTAAAACACAAAATCTTACATTGGGCAGGGAGTATTTAGAACAAGTTCAAAGCTACAATTATCTAGGAGTAATGATTAACTCAGAGGAAAAAACTAAGAGAACAAATCAGCCAGAGAATCCAAAAGGCAAGTGCAATATATAACCATCTAGGAAAGGCATTTGTAGGTAAGCAAGAATTGTCAACAAAGACCAAAATGGCAGTATACAATACAGTTTATTGTCCTACTCTCCTATATGGCAGTGAAACTTGGACTTTAGACAGTAGAGAATACAGTAGAGTACAGACAGCTGAAATGAAATATCTAAGAAGAGCACTAGGGAAAACTAAAAGAGACAAAATCAGAAACACAACAATAAGAGATCAAACCAAAGCAGATGGCATAAAAACTAAGATAGAAACAAATCAATTGAGATGGTTTGGGCATGTAAACAGAATGAATGACAATAGAATAGCTAAATCAGTAAACAGTGCTAAAGCCCAAGGTAAAAGACCAAAAGGCAGTTCCTAAAAGACCAAAAGGCAGACCTCGGAGCAACTGGGAAGAAGATATAAAAGAGGCATTGAAGCATAGAATTTTAATTTTTTTTTGGAAGGAAACAGAAAATGCCAGGACAGGGCATCCTGGAGAAAGATCATCTCGGGCATCTGAACCCATACACTGAAAGGTAGAATGGGAACTGATAAAGAAAAAAGAAAGAATCAGCTGTTATACAGTTTGACCCGACCTTTGAACTCTCTCGGTCAAGGTAATGTCACTGCGTAAGCGTAATGCATGCATATTGCGGGTCAAATGGTGTCGGTGCATGCGCAGATGTTCCGGATATGTCTGTTATCTGTAAACAAAGTTCTTGCTTTCGTTTTCGCTCTCATCTGATCCTGATAAATTATTTAAGAAATAAAAAGAAATAATGGGAAAAATAAAGTATGCAGATAGTAAACAATAAATTATCTTATTATGCTTTTGGGGGTTGTGTAGCACAGTTTGAAATGTTATATCCCAAAACAATTTCAGATTAAAATAATAACATTGTGTAAATATATAAAATTTAGTATTTTATGTGTAAATTATCCTATCTTATTTACAACTTTGGCTATACAGATATAATGAATAATTTACATGAAATTAAAGAAGTACTTAATGAATAATGTCTCCTGGGAGACAAAGCCAGAATTTTATTTCTTTAAATGACAGCAAGAAAATAAATTATTGGTGCATGTCCGTCTGAACGAGTGTAGATGATTTATTTACGGGGAAATTATTGGTTTTTTACATATGTTTGAATTGGTGTAGCATATTTATAAAGGGTGATTTTAGATTTATCTGATAGACTGCTATCATTTTTTTTTCTGGGAGGAATAATCTTAATCTTATTCATTATTTTTTGCATTCCTCTATTACCAATCTCAGTTGGTGTTTTCTCCACTATTTTTTTACCAACATTTGTTGCAACTTCTCTTACTGCCTGAGATGTAACAGCAATTGATCGGTATATCAAAAGTTTTTCTAATGTATCATTAGGAATAAAAGTATAACTTTCTTTCTCTGACATATTTTTTACATCTTTCAAACCAGTATTTATTCTCTGCCTTAGTTCTTTTTTTTATTATGATCTAATTTTTCAATTATTTTTTTTTCTTTTTCACCAGTTTGATTTAATTTTTTAAATATTTGTAGACCTAATTCATTATCAAATATTTTAATATCGTTTTTATTTTCAGTTTTTAATATTCTAAATTTGTGTGCATTTATTTTTATATATAAAAAATAAATAGAATCTGGCTTATTTCTCACGTAAATGAAATCTAAAAGTTACTTCTTCACCTCTTAAATCTAATGGAATATTATTTTGATCGGTAATCTTTATGTTAAAATGAACGGTATTCACATAGTCGATTGACTTCGTCATAATCCATATCCATCGAAACATGATCTTGATAAATATGTTGTAGATTTTTATTGTCTTGTTTAAATAGACATATAAAATTAGAGTTTTCTCTGATTGTTTGTCGAGGTAGTCTAAAATGATTTTGGGACAAAAAAAAACAATCAATATTTTAATGTCTACCACATGTATAATAATCATTACACTTCTTTTGTTTTTCTAACAATACCTCATCAAATATCATTAGATTTTTATCTGTTGGCCTTAGCTTTCTTGGATCCATTATTTCATTTCCATCTTCAAAGAAATCACGTTTTGTTGGATTTTTTGTTGGATTTGTTTCACCTATGTTTTTTATCAATTCATATGGCCAAATGTATTCTTCTATTATTTTACCCCTGTTATTTAATACATTATAAATAACTTTTTGTCTAAGTTATTATCATAAGCACATTTCAATATCTTATACTTAGGTTGAAGTAAAAACTTACCATAAACAAATAACTTATCATAATCTAATTAGTCTGACTTAAGTAATAAGTTTAGTAATAGATTAGTCTTTCCACATCCTGATTTCCCCACTATTAACCCTCTAATTGACTGAGGGAGCATTTGTGAATTGTTTCTATTCGTGTTTGTTTCCCAATCTAGATTAGTATCCATTTTATTAAGGGAAATTTAAGACAAACAAAATTTTAAAAATACAAAACATGCTTCGTTTGTACCTTTAAAAATTAACAAAGGTTATATAGTAAAATATTCAGGTGGTCTAGACACTGGTACTAAGCCTCTACTACTTTGATATATTATAGAAATGTTGTTAATGAGGGTTAATTTCTCAGCCTACATGTTACAATCTTTTCAATCACTCTGGAGACGAAGTTTAAATTCGATACAGGTCTGTAGTTCTTAAGTAGCTCCTTGTCCATTGATGGTTTTTGTAAGGAGGAGTGACGTGGGCTTCTTTAAACAGTATTGGAAAAGTGGCGTCTTCCAATGATCTATTGATAATTGATGTGGAGAGTTCGCAGATGCATGATTTCAAAATATCAGTAGGTATATGATCCAAATGGCAAAATTTGCTGAACGATTGCACAATTATCTTTTCCACCTCTTGTGATGTTGTGGGTGATAATTTCAATAGACTTGGGATGTTGTCAAAGGACGTTTCTCCTGCTGAATACGTCCACACCTTATCTAGATTAATTTTTAAGGTTTCGATTTTGTCGTCAAAGTACATTCCAAACTCCTCAGCTAAATCATGCTGGGGATCTTTGCTATGACGGGTTGGGAGAGATGATGTTGATGGTTTGTGCTTGAAAAATCCATCTGTGAATTTGAAAAGCTTCTTCTAGCTGTTTTCCTTATGCTTGGAGATACTGTTTCGAATGTGTTCACATTTTACGTCATTGATCGCTCTATTTGTTTCAGTTTTTGAAAGGGTATATATTTCTTTATGCACCTGGAAATAAGTGTCTCGCCAGATCTTTTCAGCTTTGCGCTGTTTCATTTTAAGTTGGTGGATATGGTCTGAAAATCATTGAGTGTTGGGTCACGGAGTGATTTGTCTTTCAGTAAAAGATACATTATGATCAAGGATTCCAATGAGCATGGTATTGAGGACACTAATCTTTTATTCACATGAGAGTGCTATGCTAATCTGCTTACCTAGGTTCGACTCCCTGATATTCACTCGGAGTTCTGGTTTCTTAGATTTAAGTAGAAATGACACCGTGGTGGTCAGAGATGTGATTGGCCACGACTTTCACTTGATCGGTAGAGTTGTCATTGGATTTTGTTATGAGGTGATCTAAGATGTTACCATGATGATGTGTAGGTTTATCAACATGCTGAATTAGGTTAAAAGATTTCAACAAGTTGAGGAAGTCAATGGTAATTGCGTCTTTGGTGTTGTTGACGTGCACATTAAAGTCACCCAATGATATGAGTTTTCTTAAACTGGTGGATTCTTCGAGGACAAAATCCTGGAATTTGTCTAGAAATTGTCTGAATGACGTTCTGTTTTTGCCTGGTGGTGGTGGCCGACATATTGCAACAGAAATTGAAATGTGTATTGTTGCAACGAAATTGAAATGTGTATTGTTGCAACGAAATTGAAATGTGTATTGTTGCAACGAAATAAAAATGTGTACTGTTGCAATGAAATTGAAATGTGTATTGTTGCAACGAAATTGAAATGTGTACTGTTGCAACAAAATTGAAATGTGTACTGTTGCAACGAAATTGAAATGTGTACTGTTGCAACGAAATTGAAATGTGTACTGTTGCAACGAAATTGAAATGTGTACTGTTGCAACGAAATTGAAATGTGTACTGTTGCAATGAAATTGAAATGTGTACTGTTGCAATGAAATTGAAATGTGTACTGTTGCAACGAAATTGAAATGTGTACTGTTGCAATGAAATTGAAATGTGTACTGTTGCAACGAAGGTGACAGTCTAGTGGTTCAAATGTAGACGACTTTGATCTGTCGTTTGAGGATAGAAATTCCAGGCTGATCTTGTGGATCAGAATGACCTATCTGCCGGTGCGGCCGTTTCTCGGTCAGCTCGGATGTATGAATAACTGTTCATTAAGAACGAGATCTAGGCCATTCTTAAGCCATATTTCTTAAATGAAGATTGCATCAATGTCACTTGTGACAATGTATTCATTTACCAAAGTAACCTTGTTGCACACCGATCTTGCGTTTAAATGTATGATATTCAATCCGTAGTTTCTTTGATCACAATCTTTGGATTCAGTTCATGATTAAGGTGTGTAACATTGTTTTTGCTTACTAAATTCGATAGCTGTGTCAGATTTCGTCTGTTTACGTTTATGCTAAGACCTGGCACACTTCATTTTTCTCCTCGCCACTACTGCCACAAACATTATCAAGATTTTCACATTTTGTATGTCATTTGTTTTAGTTTACCATCTTTTTGTTGATGAGACAACGTCAAATTTGAGTTTTCAATTGTCATTTAAAGGGTTTTCTCAGCTAATGTCAGCGCTGCAATCTATGGCGATACAAAAGTTAATGTCACATGGGATGCTCTATTTAATGATGACGTCGTCATTTTCTGGTGCCTCTGGAAATCTGAATATCACTGCCTCAATGTAAGTCCATGTGAAAAAGAAAAATGTCTAACATATTAATGTTTATTCACATACAGTCTATTCGATAATCCAGATGTCTCGATAATCCAAACGGATGAGCCGGGACGGAATATTTCTTCTTTATTTGTGCCCGATAATCCAGAGATTTGGGATTCCAGATTCGAACACCTAATTTTGGAACAAGCTACCGCAATATAGAGAGTTTATGCTTTGATAAACCGAACATTCATCTGTTCAAGATAGTCTTACCCCAACCCACTAACAGTCCATCAAAGCCCATGACTTGAATTTCCTATAGCCAATTCAGCCATACCATTATCGATATGTTTGTCTTTCTATCTGTCTGTCTACTCTCTCTCTTCTCTCTCTCTTGTTTTTTTCTTCTTCATCTTCGTCTTCTTCTTCTTCTTCTTCTTCTTCTTCTTCGTCTTCTTCGTCTTCTTCTCCTTCTTCTTCTTTCTCTTCTTCTGGCGTGGTGTAAATTGTGTGTAAGCAATAAACCTGAGGCACAAGTCAGAGACAGAGAGAGAGATAGTGTGTGTTATGTGTTTTTCCCAAGTAACACAACATCAGATCTAGCTTTGCTAGGATTCAAACCCAGAACCTCATGATCTCCAGTCACACAGCCGAACAACTCAGCCATTGAAGCCAAAGATATTAATAGATGATGCTCAAACCAAAGAAGCTTCACTTTCTTTGTTCAAGCCCCAAATGTTCTACCAAGACTAGGGAACAGCGCTAAAATGACTGTACTAATACAGTGGTAGGCCTAGCATGCGACCCTGAAAAAAAATCAATAGTTTTAATATTATTCATGTAGTAGTAATAGATGGACGTGTAATGTAATTCTGGAGAGAGACAGACAGACAGACAGAGACAGACAGACAGACAGACAGACAGAAACAGACAGACAGACAGACAGAGACAGATAGACAGACAGACAGAGAGAGACAGACGGAGAGAGAGAGAGAGAGTTCTGGCCAGTGATGAACAGCATCGTTGTACTCTATCCCCCGCAGAATGCACCAGGCCTTCATTATTGTAAGTTCTGAGGGCTTTCACTGGTTCAAAATGTGTCCCTTTGATCGGATAATCCGGATGCTCAATAATCTGGACAAATTGCTCAAAACAGGGGTGTTCGGATTATAGGGACGCGATGGTACATACATATTTTATATTATTTGTTGTGGGCACACCACAAGGGGACAGCCTCAGTCCCATACTATTTCTAATATATCTAGAGAACTCAATGAGAGAGGTACAGAAAATCATACCACCACCTACATCTGGCCTAGAACGCGCACTACCAAGAGAAATAGTGTACACTGACGATGTTGACTTTATTGGTCTACAACACGTGAACATTGACGAAATTTAAAAAATCCTGAAAAAGCATAGACTCGATGTGAACATTGACAAGACAAAATTCACAGCACTAGCACGAAATGACACCACATGGAGAAGTACCAAGAAAGCAGGTTCAGTGAAAAGAGATAAAGAAGATGTAGAGAGAAAGAAACAGCTATCCACAATCGCTCTGAACAAACTAATGAACATCTGGATCAGAGGAGACAGAATCAAAAGAAAGATAAAGATCAAACTTCACAGAAACCTCGTCAAATCAGTACTAACCTACAATGACAGCACATGAGCCTTGGCCCAAACTGAAGTAGAAAAACTGGATGCATTTCACAGAAAACAGCTTCGAAAAATGTTCAACTTTCGAAGACCATTACTACACTCCCAGTGGTGATTAATAAAGATCTCTTCTGCCTAGCGGAGCAAATTATGAACCTTAAAATGTGGGAAGACCTGAACCAACTATGGTCAATTGCCAGAAATAAAAAATAGTAGAGGATCCTAATTCCTATCAGCGAAAATAATGGAGAGCTGAGGCGACTTGTCCGAAGACCAGCCATAAGTCAAGTAAGACATATATTTTAAACTGAATATTTTTATTATAAGGAAAGTTGTAAAACCCGGTTTGTATCGTGTAATTTATCCCATCCACCAGAAGTGGCAATCTTAGGAGTGTACCAGTGAGACCTCGTCTTACAATTATGATGAAGATTTTCAGGAAAATATCATTTGGATGAAAGAATCAATCATTTCTTGAGACTAATGACTTTTAATTAAAACCTATTGAAGGGATAATGCAACTTACCCCAAAGCCATCTGAGGCCGTAAGCTAAGAGTCTCTGTTACAAGGGTTTTCAAAGAAAAAACTCTTAACGACTCAAAATCCCTTCAAGAAGAAGAAGACGAGGAAGGGATAATGTTGAACCATACCTGATAACACTGAGTTCTGTCTTCTCTGTGCAAACAAATAATTTAGACCCCTTAATCTCTGCGAAAGGATATGCATTTTCATATCAATCATTTGTGTCTCCTTTCAAGCTTATACTTATCAGCATATATGCAAATCTCTGACCACGCAAATAATTCTTACTTGAAAGACGGCCTGTAATATTCCAGAAAACATGGATAATTAATTTCCTTTAAGGAAGTAACAAACAATTTCAGGCCTTTCTGGTGAAATATGATGGTATTTTTGTGAACTAGAATGGCGTTTCCGGATTTCCACCGACTTCTCTGAGTCTCCGCCGTTAACAGGGTTTTCTCTTTAAAAAAAAAAATTACGTAGATTTGAAGGTATGTACAGCACTCGGAGCTAAAAAAAACCCATACTAAATACATTTTTTACGATTTGGTTGGCAGCTATGTATCAAGAACATTTGAATTAAGATTTTTAATAAAAACGATTCTAATGAATTGTAATACATGTAGATATGTGTTTGTTTACCTTATCCCTTTACAGGATTCAATCGATTGGCAAGAGATGAAGGATGTGTCAAACAAATATGTTGCCCTTGAAATTCCCAGCTTACATCCAGCATCAAGTTACATGTTTGGTGTTTCACTTTCACATTCAAATATTTCCTCTGGAATTACATGGACAATTTGCACATATGTTGTGGAGGGTAAGTTTTGCCAGTTTTGTTGCGAAAAATGAAAAAAGATCAAGATATAGACAGTGATAGTCTGTGTACCCGCACAAATGCATGCATGCTCACAAACATGTACATCATTTATCTCCTAGCAGGCCATTTCATTCAAAGTCCCTCTCAACTCCCTTGGGAGCATACAGTAAAACAGCCTAGTAAACGCTTCCTCCTAGCAGGCCATTTCATTCAAAGTCCCTCTCAACTCCCTTGGGAGCATACAGTAAAACAGCCTAGTAAACGCTTCCTCCTAGCAGGCTATTTCATTCAAAATCCCTCTCAACACCCTTGCGAGCATACAGTAAAACAGCCTAGTAAACACTTCTTCCTAGCAGGCCATTTCATTCAAAGTCCCTCTCAACTCCCTTGGGAGCATACAGTAAAACAGCCTAGTAAACGCTTCCTCCTAGCAGGCCATTTCATTCAAAGTCCCACTCAACTCCCTTGGGAGCATACAGTAAAACAGCCCAGTAAATGCTTCGTACTTACACACTGACAAGATCTTTCCTTACCTATAGCTGAGTACTCATTTTCACCTGAGTCGAGTGAGGAAAGCAAAGTGAAGTACCTTTGCGAAAGATTACAACATCGTGGGGAAAAAATCTAGGTCAGCCACAGGCTTTTGAATTAGTGTCGTCTCTACGACACCTCTGACTTTGAAGAAGTGTCCAGTCATTGGTGTCAAGGACTCGGTCATCGGTGGTACAGAGACGAGGTGTTGATCTCTCAACAAAAGGTCAGGGTTCATTCCCGATAGGCCGAAAAGTTTTCTTTATTTCTTTCTCAGATAAAACTCATTCCCCTGGTCCAGGTAGATAGATCAATGCCTAGTCCCTTGGAGACAGCAGATAAATAGTAGATCCCATGTACAGATAACACTCGGCTCGTTAAAGATCCCTTGCCTGCTTGAATGGCAGTCAGGACAAAAATTTTTAAATCCTACTCAACACCCCGAGATGGCCGTAGTTGTGGGCTTATAACTTATTTCGCACAGGCATCTGTTTGTGAGGGACTTGTATGATGCATCTGTTTGTGAGGACTTGTATGATGCATCTGTTTGTGAGGGACTTGTATGATGCATCTGTTTGTGAGGACTTGTATGATGCATCTGTTTGTGAGGACTTGTATGATGCATCTGTTTGGGAGGACTTGTATGATGCATCTGTTTGTGAGGACTTGTATGATGCATCTGTTTGTGAGGACTTGTATGATGCATCTGTTTGTGAGGATTTGTATGATGCATCTGTTTGTGAGGACTTGTATGATGCATCTGTTTGGGAGGACTTGTATGATGCATCTGTTTGGGAGGACTTGTATGATGCATCTGTTTGGGAGGACTTGTATGATGCATCTGTTTGTGAGGACTTGTATGATGCATCTGTTTGTGAAGACTCTGCAAGAGACATCCCTTTGTGAAGACTTGTAAGAGACAAGAGACATCTGTTTGTGAAGATTTGTAAGATATATCCTTTGTGAAGACTTGTAAGAGTCATCCTTTTGTGAAGACTTGTAAAAGACATCCTTTTGTGAAGACTTGTAAGAGTCATCCTTTTGTGAAGACTCGTAAGAGTCATCCTTTTGTGAAGACTTGTAAAAGACATCCTTTTTGTGAAGACTCGTAAGAGTCATCCTTTTGTGAAGATTTGCAAGAGACATCCTTTTGTGAAGATTTGTAAGAGACATCTCCTTTTGTGAACATTTGTAAGAGACATCTCCTTTGTGAAGATTTGTAAGAGACATCTTTTTGTGAAGGCTTGTAAGAGACATCTGTTTGTGAAGATTTGTAAGAGACATCTTTTTGTGAAGGCTTGTAAGAGACATCTTTTTGTGAAGATTTGTAAGAGACATCTTTTTGTGAAGATTTGTAAGAGACATCTTTTTGTGAAGGCTTGTAAAGAGACATCTTTTTGTGAAGATTTGTAAGAGACATCTTTTTGTGAAGATTTGTAAGATGCATCTTTTTGTAAGATGCATTTTTTTGTGAAGATTTGTAAGATGCATCTTTTTGTGAAGATTTGTAAGATGCATCTTTTTGTGAAGATTTGTAAGATGCATTTTTTTGTGAAGATTTGTAAGATGCATCTTTTTGTGAAGATTTGTAAGATGCATCTTTTTGTGAAGATTTGTAAGATGCATCTTTTTGTGAAGATTTGTAAGATGCATCTTTTTGTGAAGATTTGTAAGAGAGAGTTTTATTGTATAAGGGAATAGGCACCATAGAAATGACATACATTATTACTTAAGTCCTAAAACGTGTAAGTCCAATTGTTTATGTTTTGAGAAAAATCAATGAAACTGTTGCTGCGCTTTTTAATCTATTTTAACAAACATACACGGTGTGTAAATGTCAAAACAAAGACCCAGTAGGGATACACGGGTTGCTCATATGGTTATTATACAAGTTTCTATTGGTTCTTGTACCACAAAATCCATGTAGACGAAGCATAGGGGCTTCGTAATGTTAAAAAACAGAATAAAAGGTGTTACTTATTTTAGACTTTTACGGTTTGCGACTTTCATCATCGATGTGCATGGCACTTTCAATCTGTAAACTAGAATTTTGATCTTTTTGTATGGGATAAATGAAAATTTAACGCATACTACGTTTCCAACAGTTTACTTAGGCTTCTTTTATTTTAATTTAGATAAGATAAGATAATTTTATTGATCTCATATGAGAACATTGACTTGGTCGCACGATACAACTTTACAAAGTTACATACAAATTTCTACTTTAACATTCAAATATAAAGGGAGTGCGTAAGAGAAGTGAAAATTAGAAAAATTCATTCGATTGGAGGCAATTGTGCTGTCACGTTACAAGCAAATTTCATTTTCAGAAATTCTTATGCGTGTATAAAATTTTCACCTATTATAGTGATGCCATACTTGAAACTTCTGAATTCTGGAAGACCTTTGTCTTGTAGGCTATTGCCATATCAAACTGACATTTCGTAAACACTTTTTTACAATTTAGGTTGAATCTGATTTTTTGTTTTATTCATCAAGGATTCTTAAACTTCAGGAAAATTTAATAACGTTAGAAATTAAAGATACTAAGAAAAAATTAGTTTGATTATTTCTGACAATGTTCTTTATCTAGTTTTTGTAACCATAGGCCAATAAAAGATGATAATTGATTTGATACAGTAGCCCATGTTCATTAATCTTGATCTTCTTCCCTTGCTACAATTTCTTCATTTTCTTTTCTTTTTTATTTCCAAAGGACAAAAAAGTTTACAAAAGCAATTGTACGAATCCCCTAACCAAAGTAAACAAAGGCAAGTAATGTTTGTCATAATGAATTACATGTAATTTTCTTGTTATAAAGCATAAAATTGACAATCAGAATAATAAGGGCATATGCAACATCTGGAATAGGCCATTTAGGGTCTAAATATCAAAATTGAGGTTTGAAGCCCCTTGAATATAATAGGATCGTCCTATGTTACCGTTACACACCTTGTCGTATGACCTGTGCTTTCATGCTGAGACTGGGCAGTCATGACAATAGTATTATTTCACTGCAGTACAATATTATTGTACTGAGCAATGCTAAGAAAGTCCACGCTTCCATATATGGGCAAAGGTTACGCTCAAATGCCACAAACATCGGGGAGAATAGTCGCTCTCATGGCTGGCCCGTTCAACCAATCAGCACCGCTCTTGCGCGATCACGCATGTTGGTTCTCAGAGTTGGTTTCCCAATTGGGTCATCGTGAATGTTTCATTCTGTCTTTATAATATTTGATTACAGAATATATTCATTTCATTCTATGCATGGTTTTTATCATCATTTGATGCATGTTGTTTGATATCATGAGTGAAAAACTCCTGTGAGTATATCCTGGCAGGTGGGACGCTGCTGAGGGAAAATCAAATTAAAACTATTTTTATGCATACTACAACAAACCTCTCCCGCCCCAAACCCCCTAGCAAGACACAAGGGGGAGGAGCAAGTGCGCCTCCCGCCCACGGCAAACGGAAAAGAAAGCTTATGTGCGATGAGGTTGAGAGCATTTGGGATACTCTTACCTCATGTTCAGAGCCTTAAAAAAAAATGTCAAAAGGCTCTGAATATTCTGTGAGTTGTGGGCCACACGGAATGGCGTGCTGACTGAGTGACCCCATTGAAACTATATAAAGCATTGGTCGGTCCAAGCTGGACTATGGCTCTGTTGTTTATGGATCCACCCCCAAACATGTATTAAAATTACTAGACCCCATTCACCATCAGGGTCTTCGTATTGCCTTAGGCGCCTTCCGAACTTCATCGCCTATATGTAGAAGCTGGTGAACCATCTTTACATCACCGACGCCTACAACTGTCAATGAATTACTATTTGAAATTAAAGTCACTACCCCAATACCCTGCCTACAAACACATATATGAAGCTTCCCCGTCTGTGAAATTTGAGACATCCAAAACTACCCCACCTTTCGGCTTTCAAATTCTCCCCCCATATATTACAGGGAAACATAAATTATCAGGAAATAAATAATAGTAACTTTCAAATTCCCCACCATGGACCAAAATCCATATAAATTTAGACTTTTCATTGTCCAAATTTTCAAAGGACAAAATGAGCCCACTCCTTTTACAACAGAATTTTTGCAATGAGGGATAATTTCCTGACAGTGTTCATATTTACATAGATGGCTCAAAAGAGAGGGAAAAAGTAAGTGCTGCCATTTATTACCCGGATCATCCAGAATCCTCTAAGAATGTGCGTCTGAAAGATAATACTTCTGTTTTCAATGTAGAATTGCATGCCATTCTTTTAGCTTTGAATGACTTAAAAAAGCTATCGAGGAGTTATAATAATTTTGTTATCTGGACGGATAGCCTGTCTGCCCTTCAGGGTCTGAGAACTATAGATAGTAAAAATCAAGTAATAATACTGATTAAACACGTTCTAAAAGACCTTGTTGGAAAACACATTACGTTTGTCTGGATACCAGGGCATGTTGGCATCAATGGATATGAAAGTGCCGACAAGTTGGCAAAAGAGGCACGTTCCAAAGATGTCAGCCCTGGTTCCTTACTTGATTATGCAGATTTGAAACTCTTGGTAAATAATTATATTAACGAAACTTGGCAGAAGTGAAACCATGAAGTTAATAACAAGCTTCATGAAGTGGTCTCAAACATGACAGAAAGGCAAAATGTAAAAGTAAGAAAAAGAAAATAAGAGAGCGTTTTAAGTCGCTTATATATTGGTCATTCGTAGCTCACACAGGGCTTCCTGTTGACCCATGATGACCAGCCTTTCTGTCACTCCACTCCTGTGATTGCCTTTTTTATCATTAAAAACTTTTGGGAAAAATTATTAGGTTGCCATGGTAACGGCGGCCATGTTGAATTTTGATGCCGAAATTTAAAATCTTAAAATCTCAAAAAGTATATGGGCTAGCAATGAAATTCTTTTTCAGATATATTCTTTAAACCCTTAAATAAGGAGTAAGACATATTTAATTTATCTCAGCTGTTTTTAAATGTGCTTAAAAAAAAAATCAGTATTTTATTAAAAAATAACTATTACTAAATTTTGTAATATTTTGATTTTAAAGGTGCACAAAAGATATGAAAATCAAAATAAACCAGTGAAAATCTCTAGTTCCCAATAACAAATACTAGTCTAGCTGTGTACCAAATTTCAACACTCTGGCATGAATACTTTCTGAGATTTTAAGATTTTAAAAACGTTGTATGCTAGAAATCACATCTTTTGAGAAAAACGGGTTTGAAAATTCAACTTTCTTCAGAATGATACAGCCATATTAAAGTTGGCCATAGAATTAGTACCTTTTCAGGCTTTTATAAAAAAATCAACTGATGTACTCGATTCTAAAGATGTTGAAGTAGCATTCTAGAGTGGATTTGGAAAATGGGTATTATGAGCCCAAGACTCTACTAAACGCTGTTACAGCTCACCCGGACGCCCCCTTAAACATATTTTAATATAATTCTCTGATCTGATCGATATACAATTGAAATATTATTCCGAGGCAGTCATTTAAACTCTTTCGGATTAATGATCTTGAAACTATTTTTACGTTTCTGAAAGAAATTGGAGTGTATCGACAGATCTAGAGTATAAATGCGTATCAATTTTTAACACATTGACGATATTTTAAAAATATTTATAAATATTTACGAAAGCCTTTGATTTTTTAAAGTGCTTTATGTTGTACTGGGACAGTCGTCAGTAATTTAGTCAGCTACGAACCCTGAGATCACTGCCATGGCGGACAGGGTGACTTCAAAGAAAGAAAGAAAGAAAAAATCAAATTTCAGCATATGTTGTATCATTCAGACAACAAAAGTAGATATATGGGTCATTGGGATATTTAGGGTTAAACGGAAGCAAAATTCATTATACTCTGATTGAAATGCAATTTTCCGATACAGTATTGTGCAATTGATTCATAAAAATTTATAAAGTTCATAACAGCAAAAGGCATTTGTTTATTCACTTTAGTCCACCTTAAGCAGTAATTTTGGAGTCTGGGATAGACTTTGAATTTCATTCCAACATCCATTTCATCTGCGAATGGACCATTGACCATTGACACATGTCAGATGACCATACACGCACTCTTTTATTATCCTTGATAGGACCAGTTGCGTGAAACAGGTCTACCAAATGTGTGACAATAATTTTGTAGTCGCTGAAACACCTATAGTCATTTTCAAGTAGATATATTATCAAACGTTTAGAAAAAACTCCTTCTCCATAGACTGGAAATAAGCTCTACCTAATCACTTGATGCTATTTTTGATGGACATGAAATTTTGAAGGTTGTGTGAACAAAGTGCTCATTCAAAATCTGTCTATCTGGTTTTTTTAAAGGAAAATCTATCATTGGCAAAATTAAAAGATTAAGACAAAGATGGATTTACATTCTGTATCCCTGTCCAAGCCCAGGCACAATGGCTTTAAAACCATTCGTCCTCCAGCAAATTGGTTAGTTAACAACCCTTCTAACCCCCTTGGGAGTATCCAGTGCAGCAACCCAGTAAATATTCTTTAGTGGAACTCAAATAAGATCCTTGTTTGCCTATAGCTAGATACTTAATCACACTTGAGTTCAGTGAGGAAATCAAAATTAAAAACCTTTCTTAAAGGTACAACTGTCATTGAAAGGAGGACACTCTGTAGTCCACAGGTAAGGTGATGGTAGCAAAAATTTACTCTAGTACCTTTTTTAGCAAAACCTTGTGCTTTTGACCAGGTGTCCTGGTATGATTGCCAACTCCCCAACAATGCCGCTTGCAATAAGTTAGGTACACAGACAAGATTACTACTTACATCAGGCATGTGTTATTGGGACTTGCACTTTGTGTAATTTAACAGTATGAAATTGCAGCTGACTTACAGTATTACATGTTACCCTATGATTTACTTTGTTATGCTGTACTTTTGTCACCCATCTCATTTGCTGACTTTCCTGGTTTGTTGCTTTGTGTTTTTAGCTGAGGAATGGGAAAAGAACATTTTGCTTCCAGTCCTTGTAGTCGTAGCGATGATTGCCATCATTGGCATTGTATGGTGGTGTGCAAGGAGGTATAGGTAAGTAAAATACAATATCAAATTATTTTCAATTCGTGAAAGTGATATGCAATTCTAATTCAGTGAGAGCCATAGCAATCAATACAGCAGCTTGTTGTATGAAAGATAGAGACTTTAACATTTATGGACATACTTGATATTATTTGTAAAAAACATTCTCCTTTGTGTTACATACTGTAGCTGGTTTAGAGGTAGTCAGATGAACTTGAGACCATACGATTCTAGATGACCATCCTACATTTGCTCGGCTTGGGAAAAACTTTCCTTCTTTATTTGTCAGTTCCACTTCTACCTTCTGATGTACGGGTTTAGATGCCGATAATCATCGTTTTCCAGGATGCTGTGTCCTGACATTTTCTGTTTCCTTCTGTGAAAGTTAAATTTCTTTGCTATAGTGCCTCTTTTATATCTTCGTACCACTTTCTTCGACTCACTTCGAGGTCTACCATTTGATATTTGACCTTGGGTTTTAGCGTTATATACTGATCTAGCTATTCTCTTTTCATTTGTTCTTCAATGTGATCTTCTGCTCTTTTCCTCAGCCTCATTTCTAGTATCTTGGCATACACTTTTCCTGGTACGCGCAGAAGTGATGCCCCTTTATAATTTGAACATTCCATAGTTGATCCTTTCTTGTGTATTGGTAAATGTGATACCTTTTCCCAGTCATCTGGCACCTGTTTTGACACATTCCCATGACGAAAGAAACAGCCCCCGGTTTATTGCTTTCACAAGTGTGTATCACCCCAGCTGCGGCAATGAGCTCTATCCCAGACCTAACACCTCTCCTCAGCTCTACATGCTTCCCATACTTTTGAAAACTCCATCCCTACCTTATGTCTATCACTAGTATCACCCTGTCTTCTCCTTTACAATGACATGAGTGACCATCGTTCTGTATTCTGGGCTGTTCCCTTCATACAGTTCAATAGTAATCCACCTCCTCCCAAACAGCCCCCATCCCTTACGCAATCCAGTGGTTTTTCACATCTTCATCCCACTTCTGGATGTAAGTCTCCCTCCTTAGTCCTTTCTATACAGTTGGAAGATAGACTCTTGTAGTTTCTAATGTCTATACACTTCAAATAGCCACCCTTCCTCTTGTCCAGATACCACATGTCATCATGACCATGTGAAATGGATCTGTTTGAGAGATCAAAGTTCCTTTGTTGCTGGTCGCTGAACTCAGATGAAAGCTTCAATTTTCCCTTGTACTTTCAACACTCTAATCTCTTCATTCTTATGTGAAAAAGAGGTGGAGATGTATTTTGACGTATGTGACATTTGACAATATATTATAACCATCAAAACAATGCTCCCCCTGTGATTGGTCAACCCTGAACATGGTTTCTTTCTATTGACTGAAGGTCACGCCCCTCCCATTCAGGCTGACCATAGGTGTGCAATGTGATTGGCCACTGATATCTTTTATTTATATCAATCACTATTTCTTACTTGTGGACGGAGCTTCTTACTAAAGTAATTGACATCTGTCCAGAAGTTGTGTCGGTCATACAGAGTCTTTGGTTTTGTCCACTTAACAGAGGGTCCACAGCATACATTTGAGATAGAGCTCATGTGTATTTTGTATCTCTATATAAGAAATATATCGATTGTGTGTTAGACTCGGAAATGAACTATCGCTTTGGAAGAATAGACTTTCTCTGTTTGGCATGGCATATGTTGATCAGCGTAATTGATCAGAATAGAGGCATTTCCAAAACCTGTCCTTGAGTGCACTGCAGTGCAGTTGTACGAGACCCACCACTACCCAGTAACGCTTTGTCTCACTGGAAGGCTGGGAGTGGAGCAAATGCAAGGGAGCCGTCGTTAGCGTAGGTGTGCTTAGAATGATCAGCAGAAGACATATATACGTGACCCGCCAGATAAGGGTTAAAGGCATACTCTACACTGTAATGTATTTGTTGGTCATTGTTTAAATTTTGTCATTGTTTAAAGGCATACTCTACGTTGTAATGTATTTGTTGGTCATTGTTTAAAGGCATACTCTACGTTGTAATGTATTTGTTGGTCATTGTTTAAAGGCATACTCTACGTTGTAATGTATTTGTTGGTCATTGTTTAAAGGCATACTCTACACTGTTATGTATGTGTTGGTCATTGTTTAAAGGCATACTCTACACTGTTATGTATGTGTTGGTCATTGTTTAAAGGCATACTCTACGTTGTAATGTATGTGTTGGTCATTGTTTAAAGTAGGCATACTCTACACTGTAATGTAGTTGTTAGTCATTGTTTAAAGGCATTCTCTACACTGTAATGTATTTGTTGGTCATTGTTTAAAGGCATACTCTACACTGTAATTTATTTGTTGGTCATTGTTTAAAGGCATACTCTACACTGTATGTATGTGTTGGTCATTGTTTAAAGTAGGCATACTCTACACTGTAATGTATTTGTTGGTCATTGTTTAAAGGCATACTCTACACTGTAATGTATTTGTTGGTCATTGTTTAAAGGCATACTCTACACTGTAATGTAGTTGTTGGTCATTGTTTAAAGGCATACTCTACACTGTAGTGTATTTGTTCGTCATTGTTTAAAGGCATACTCTACACTGTAATGTATTTGTTGGTCATTGATTAAAGGCATACTCTACACTGTAATTAGTGTAATGTATTTGTTCGTCATTGTTTAAAGGCATACTCTACACTGTAATGTATTTGTTGGTCATTGTTTCAAAGGCATACTCTACACTGTAATGTATTTGTTCGTCATTGTTTAAAGGCATACTCTACACTGTAATGTATTTGTTGGTCATTGTTTCAAAGGCATACTCTACACTGTAATGTATTTGTTGGTCATTGTTGAATGTTGTTTATAAATTTATACAGGTGTTTAAATCAAGCAGGTTGTGGATCTGGGACACAGGCAGCATAGATTAAAAACAAAAAAGTAAAAGTTCCTTCACGGCCATTGTGGCCCATAGAGCTGGAGTTTATCCCGATCTCTATAGCATGAAGTGGAACAAAGGATATCATCTTTTTTCTGGACAGGACACTAGCCTGATGCAGATTTCACTCCAAAGCTAGTGCTTGTACCCATTTGCACCTGATTCAAGTAGGAAAAATGCGAGTTAAGTGTCTTTCCCAAGTAACACAACACCGGACCTAAGTTGCTAGGATTCGAACATGGGACCTCATGGTCCTAAGTCTGGCAGCCTAACCACTCGGCCACCAATGCCCTGTCAGCATAAGCTGTAAGTGTATATAACTGCTAGTCGTGACTGGATTTGCACAACAGACCCCGTTAACAGAACTCCTTTCTTGAGGAGGTGACTGGTTGGTAGTTGGATTGTGTCTGATGTTTATTTTTTGTCGGTGTTTATCGCTGAATATTTGTCTCTCCTTTATCCTCATTGGGTTTTTTTTTTCCCCATCTGTATTTTATGTCCGAATTCATTAGACAATGATATGCAGCTCTTTCTTTGCTCTTGTAATGTTGTGAACCCAAATGTTTGCATGACAGGTCTCATGGCATACAAATGTGCATTTACAAGTCAGCAATTGTTTTGTAATGACGTTTCATTTTCCACGATTACAAGTAGTCTAACTACAGGTAGAGAAAGATCTTGTCAGAGTGATACCCCTACTGATAGTACTAAATGCCTAACAGGCTGCTGTACTGTATGCTCCCCAGGGAGTTGAGAAGGACTTTGAATGAAATGGCCTTCTGGGGGATAAATGATATAGTCAGTGAGCCTGCACAACTGTGGAGGGATACGGACTATAAATCCATCTTTATCTATGCAATAAGATGAAGGCTAGTAAGGTTTTATCAGTCCAGCTTACTCCATTCTGAATTTGTTTAACCTCTCAAGATATTTCTTTAAATGCTCACAATCTACTGCCTTTTTCGTAACTTCCTGATATTTTGTTGTTCTTTTCATTGTAGGAAACACGCCAAAACATTTAGATTTCCAGCTGAAAACTTAATAAAGATTCCTACTATTAATGATCATGCAATGGAAAACGAAGGTCCCTTTGAAGTCCCTCAGATGTTTGAGAATCAAGTTGATCTTATTGACGAAGACAAATACTCTGAGATGGCTCATTATATGCGGGTTGGTGGATTGCAGTCTTCATCAATTACACTACATGAAGAAAAAGAAGCAACCAAAAAACTAAAGTTGTTGGAAATTCCCACATTACTGATAAAATGGACAGTGGTGATGCTCCACATTATAGAGTAGGGAATTCCCGCATTACTGATGAAATGGACAGTGGTGATGCTCCACATTATGGGACTGAGAATTCTCACATTACTGATGACATGGACAGTGGTGATGCTCCCCATTATGGCACTGAGAATTCCCACATTACTGATGAAATGGACAGTGGTGATGCTCCACATTATGGAACTGGAAATTCCTACATTACTGATGAAATGGACAGTGGTGATGCTCCCCATTATGGCACTGAGAATTCCCACATTACTGATGAAATGGACAGTGGTGATGCTCCCCATTATGGGACTGAGAATTCTCACATTACTGATGACATGGACAGTGGTGATGCTCCCATTATGGGACTGAGAATTCTCACATTACTGATGTCATTGACAAGGACAGTGGTGATGCTTCACATTATAGAGTAGGGAATTCCCGCATTACTGATGAAATGGACAGTGGTGATGCTCCCCATTATGGAACTGGAAATTTCCACATTACTGATGAAATGGACAATGGGGATGCTTCACATTATAGGGCAGGGAATTCTCACATTACTGATGAAATGGACAGTGGTGATGCTCCACATTATAGAGTAGGGAATTCCGCATTACTGATGAAATGGACAGTGGTGATGCTCCCCACTATGGAACTGGAAATTCCTACATTACTAATGAAATGGACAGTGGTGATGCTCCCCATTATGGAACTGGAAATTCCTACATTACTGATGAAATGGACAGTGGTGATGCTCCCCACTATGGGACTGGGAATTTCAACACCACAGATGGAGAGGCTTCGCTTGAAGTTAAAAAGCTTGCAAAACTTCCGACTTGTCTGACGACATAGACAGTGGTGAATCTTTTGATGAAAATACTACTAACTCGGCTCATAGTCCTGTAATAAATCAAAGCTTGGGAGGAGACAAAGACAGTGGCCATGGTTCATGTTCTAGTTCTGGAAATTCAGACCAAGGAAAGGATGAGGATTATGATGGGATGTCTCATATTCTTTGTACTGATGGTAAACTGAGCATAAGTGAAAGTGATGGCCATCATTGTTGACGATTATCATCCAAAGTAAAACGCACAAGGAGAAATAGACAATACTGATGAACTGTTAAGCACTCAATGAGACATAGACACTGCTGATGATTGCTTTCTTTGTCGTCTTTTTCTTTTAATTAAAAAGAAGTGTACATGTCAAACATGAGGTTGGTGATATCAGTGGGGAAGAAATGGGTCGTTTCTCATTTCATTGCCAACCACAATAGTCATAATGATATTGTTCTTTGACAGGTCTTCAGTCCACCAAATTATTGTCACTGATAAAATTTCTTCCTTTGATTGGATGTGGTAGGAAAAAGGCAATGTTTCAACTCTGTATCATTCCCGAATGTGAATGTCTCTTGCACTGCTTTCAGAGGATACAAAGCGAGTCACTATCTGCAAACCAAAGCATCTTTTTCCTTTTTAGTAGGGTTTTGAAGGAATACACTAGTTTGTCACAGAGCCTACCGCCACTAAAATCTGTGACGCGTAATTCCAGAGACCTAAGGTGAAATCCTCCCAGGATCCCACATCGCCGCACCCTTCTCGACTGTCCCTTCAGTCACTAAACTAACTAGAGCCCAGCCCCAATAATGGCTGGGAACTTTCCACTTAACGAACAATGGCAAACCATCCCTGTATCTTTTGGGATAATCAAGAATTGGCATTCAATAGCTTTTTTTACTATTAGTAATAATCTAATAATAATAATAATAATAATATGAATTTATAAGGCGCATTATCTTAGCATTAAAAGCTCTATGCGCCGTACAAGACAATTCATATATTTTAAAACATATTATTATGATTGGAATAAAATCAAAATTAAAATTACCATGCATACATTAAGAAAAAGTCGACCTAAAACTAAAAAGATGGGTTTTAAGGTTCTTCTTGAAAGATTCGTAAGACGAAGACAATTTACACAAATCACTGAGGTCATTTCATAAATGAGGAGAACAGACTGAGAAGGCTCTATATCACCCGTACGCGTAAACGCACGAGGCACGAATCTAACTGAATATTTAACCAGTGCCATAGCTAATCACGTTTTTGGGGATACTTTTTATTTCAATTCCACTGCCGTCAAAACGATAAAGAAGTGAACCAAAGATTTATTTATTTATTTCTGTCATATATGGACAAAGTTTACAGTAATAAATATTGGTTTGTCTCCCCTTTGAGTGTGTGCATCTGTCTGAATCATAAGCAGCTATGATTTCTTATTCTTACTCATTCCCTTGTTTCACATAACATTTGTTCTGGAGTTAGACTATAATTATTCAATTTGCAACCTTCCATTTCCATAAAAGTTGTTGATACCATGTAACATATACAGTTTGTCATCAAATGGGCATACATAAGCGTATTATAGTTAAACATCACAGATGTGATTCCGATATCTTTGTCTTCCTTCTTCATAATAACACTATCCAACTCAATTCGTGCACTGGCAGCATGTATATTTTGATTGAACCGAAAATACTAATCCAATTTTAGCTTTAAAGTGATGTGTTTAATTCTGCTTTTAAAGTCTTCATTACTACTGCTGAGTTTTATTTCTGTTGGCAGTCCATTCCTCAGCCTTACTGTACTAGGGTAAAATGAGTTCAGGTGATAATCAATGGTTGAGGATGGAACCATGTATGCTTGACAGCCTGATCTGGTTGTTCTTGAGTTACGTTTAAGCTGATCTAATGGAATAAACAAAACTTGTCCCTCTTAGTTGATCGACGAGGTGCTCCTGGGTCATGCTGACCGAGGTCAGCAAAGGGCCACCAGGTAGCGCTCACTCCCTGCTAGCTTTGCCGCCCTTAACGGTAATTTAATGGTCCAATTAATCAGCTATTATCTGGCTAAGATAGCCATCAACAGCAAATGTAAATGCTTCCCCAACTTTAAAGAGAGTGCTGCAATAGACTGATGAAAGAAAATTATCAAGAAGCGTTTCGTTTCCACACATTCAAGACCTTTATAAATATTAGGTCCATCATTTCAGTACAAAAACAGACATAGAGTATTAAAAAAAAAGCTTTAACACAAAACCTAGGCATACTTTAACAAAACAAGGACAATACATACAGCTATATGCTTTCAAAAAGACATTTTTGCAGTCATCAGTATGAACAGAACAATATCGATTTTTGTAGTACTCCAATAATGAGACTAACACTCAGGAAAAATAACATTGTAGGAGCAACTCTTAAAACACAATGAAATAAGATATGTATCACTATGTACATTTAATGTTACTTGCAGTTTGCAGGTAGATCTGCCTGCATGCACCAGGGGGCTGTTTTTCTAGTATTTGTGCATTTATTATGAATTTCATTCTGATTTGTGAGTTTATAATGCCTCGTGCTCGTCTCTGTATCCTTGCAATTACCTAGTGACAGCTTTCCGTTTCCTGTTCACCCAGCAACCCACGCCCGAATTTGTACTGTTGTATATGTTTGGTGCAATGGTGCTGATGGGAGAAAAACTAGCCTCTTTCTTAGCCGTTCTGGAATTTTTTGAAGCAGCCTCTTGGCCTCTTGGTCAGAGACCACTTTAGCAGTAGCAATATTACTAATATTAGCCATATTTCATCGCTGAAACTGAAGGTAAGAATACGATGTTTGGTTTCAACATCAACAGCTTATGAGACTTTATTTTTAGATACACATGTTATAAAAACAGCATTACTAAAAATGTTAATATTACTATTGGTTTGTTTATTTGTTTACTTTATTCAGCAATTGCTCTTTGATATTCTTTTGTAAAGCATTTCCTCATGGAAAGGGGCACTATATAAATTTTGCATTATTATTATTATTTAAATCCCTTTTACTTTTACAGGAATTGTCCCTTTAACTTTGTCTGACATATCACCACATAATCTAATTTTCATGTTTTCACTTTTTCATCCAGCCATAAAATAATCACTTATTTGCATAGATGATTTTAATCTATTTTTTTGTGATACAATAAGTTAGAGAAATTGTTACTATTAGTTTCAGTCGAAGGTTGCTTTAAGGTGATGTGAACTGGAGAAAGTGTCATTATTATTAGTTTCAGTCGAAGGTTACTTTAAGGTGATGTGTACTGGAGAAATTGTCATTATTATTAGTTTCAGTCGGAGGTTACTTTAAGGTGATGTGTACTGGAGAAATTGTCATTAACATTAGTTTCAGTCGAAGGTTGCTTTAAGGTGATGTGTACTGGAGAAATTGTCATTATTATTAGTTTCAGATATACCTCATTCGAGCCCTCCCACAGCCCCCCCCCCCACACACACACACGCCCTCAGTCAAAGCTCATTCATCCATGCTTATCTCCCCCCCCCCCCCATTTGTTTTGATAAATACATCACAGAAATCCCTTGTCCTCCTACCCATCACACAACACTTTCCAACCGACCCCTACACTCACGTACGCCTTCGGTAAAAGCTCATTCATCCATTTCCACTCTCCTCCCCCCCCAAACTTTACTCATGTCATTTAATTTGAAATTTTCTTCAATCTTACTTTTATACTCTTTTTTTTACCCTTTTCAATGACCTTTTTTAATTCCTTTTGGACTATACGACATGATGCTCATTTTTATCATTTGCCTGAAATGCTTTTTTCTTTTTGTTCAAGAGCTCTTTTATTTTAACAGTAACCCATGGCTTATTATTGCCGAAAATTTTAATATTTTTCTTAGGTATGACAGTTTCTACACAAAAATTAATATCAGAATAAGAACATACAGTATCTACCACTTCATTAATTTGATTGTTGTTTTCTGTAAAAATAGACCAGTCTGTTGACTCAAAACATCCTTGTAGGGTCTCGCACGCTTCCAAGGTCCACTATCGCACTGTCCTGGTTATGGGCATTTCACGCTGAACATGACATGAGGCAGGTAGCGAGGCAGCAGGCTCACCATGTTGTGATCTGACCGGCCAATGGGTGGGAGAGGGGTTGATGTGTATGCGTCGCAGATGTTGCAGTAGAGAGGGTCTATTGTGGTGTTCTCACGGGTTTTGCATTTAACCTGTTGGTGATAACCTGGCAAAACTTGTTTTAGTTCGCAGTGGTTGAAATCGCCTGTGATGATCTTAAATGGCTAGCGATGTCAAGAGCTGCGTCCATTGCGTTGGCTTGTGAATATTGACTTTTCACAATGTTCTGTTTTGTTTTATTCCAATTGATATTGTCTCTGTTATATTTAAACATTATTGATATAATATTATATGTATGTGTATATATAGATATGTGTGTGTGTGTGTGTGTGTGTGTCTGAGTACATAAATTGTTTTTGGTTTTTCTTGTTTTTGTAACCGACAAAACGATGTGCCTATTTGGACGATAAAAAGTATTGAATTTGAATTGAATTGAATTGAATTGTTTGGGGTTTTTTTTTTTAATTGACTTCTTTTCAACCCTCTGTCTGATTTTTGTCATATTCATACAACAGGGATTTCTATTGTAATCTTACTTTTATTGTTAACAGTATGCCAGAGTAGATCTCAAAGAAACAATCAGGATTCATGTATGAAAGTGAATTTTATTTTTTTTACTTGACAATAAACTTGTCTGCTTGAAGACATATCTTTGAATGACATGAATAAAATATTCATTTTATCAGCATTAATTACATATCTTTGAATGACATGAATAACATATTCATTTTATCAGCATTAATTAAAACCTGAAGAGATTTATTATAGTAAAATTACCAGAGAAAGACGTCTGAAAATATTATATTTTAAATGTACTGCAAGCCTCACAAGAAATTCTTTTGTATTACATGTAATTTGTTTCAATCTAAAAGACACACAGAGAAATGTTTATCGAGGGGGGGGGGGTGTGTGTGTGTGTGTGTCGAATAGGTTTATCATTTAACAGATATGTTTAAAATCCTGATGTCATCGTATGGTTTGTCTGTTTTTGCATTTGTCTTGACATTGCTGATATTCTGTACCACTTCCATTCCTTTTGCAACACGTCCAAAGACTGTATGTTTGTTGTCTAACCATGGCTAAAAGAGTTAAAAAGAAAAAGATAATGTTTTGGTTCGTGAAAGAAATTTGGTGAAAAGATGCATCTGCAATATGAGTGCATATCATCATATATGTGCCTGAAAATGGTGTCAGTAGCCTAGTGGTTAGGGCACCGAACTAGGGGTCATGAGGTCCTAAGTTCAAATCCTGACAATGTTGTGGCACTTGGGACAGACACCTTGCCAAGATACAAATAGGTATCAGTTGGTGAATAAAGCACACAACATACTAGCATCCTGACCAGGTGACAGACTAGCATCCTGAGTGACAAGGAGACAGACTAGCATCCTGACCAGATGACAGACTAGCATCCTGACTAGGAGACAGATTAACATCCTGACCAGATGACAGACTAGCATCCTGACTAGGAGACAGATTAACATCCTGACCAGGAGATAGACTAGCACTAGCGTCCTGACCAGGTGACAGACTAACATACTGACATAATGGAAGATTAGCATCCTGACCAGAGGACAGACTAGCACTAGCACTAGCATCCTGACCAGGGGACAGACTAGCACTAGCACTAGCATCCTGACCAGGGGACAGACTAGCACTAGCATCCCGGCCAGTAGACAGACTAGCACTAGCATCTTGACCAGGGGATAGCCTAATACCAGCATCCTGACCAGGGGACAGACGAAATCCTGACCAGTAGACAGACTAGCACAAGCATCCTGACCAGGGGACAGACTAGCATACTGACCAAGCGACAGACTAGCATACTGACCAGGCGACAGATTGGCATCCTGACCAGGCGACAGATTAGCATCGCATCCTGCAGGCGACAGATAAACATTGTGACCAGGCGACAGAATAGCATTCTGACCAGGCAACAGACTAGCATTCTGACCAGGCACTAGATTAGCATCCTGACCAAGCAACAGATTAGTATTAGTATCCTGACCAAGTGACAGATTCACATCCTGACCAGGGGACAGATTAGCATACTGACAAGGTGACAAGACTAGCATACTGACCAGGGTGCAATGAGTTATTATCACCTGTTGCACTTCATGTTGTAGAAACCAGGATACACTCAGACAATAACAGCCTTGAAGGAACTAAACTATCATGTTTGTGTGTCCTCACACACAATCTCCTTATTGGTATAAAGAAGATATCTTGAAATGACTAGATTTTTATATATAAAAGTTCTTTCAAAGCCCAGAGCTGGAGAGTATCTTGGTTTTCATAACGTGAAGCAAAACAGGTGATAATAATAACGTCCTGCACAGGACGCTAGCCTGTTGCAGGCTTTTACTCCCAAGCTGTTACCTGTACCCATTTAAACCTGTGTCAAGTGGGGAAAATGCATGCTGCTAGGTGTCTTTCCCAAGGAACACAGCGTTGTACCGGTACCCAGTATTGCTTGGATTTGAGCCCAGGACCTCTTGATCCAAGTCCGGCAACCTAACCATTAGGCCATCAATGCCACTGCTTTATATAAACTTAATCAAATTGTATCCATAGTTATGGTTTAATGGATCATCAATCAAATTATTTTCTTAATCAGTTGTACAATTTCATGTCATGGTATTGTTAATGATGTGGGCATTATTGTGCTTTAAAACCGACTTTTGTCTTAATACAGTACAGCCCGTATAACTCGTTGGGACCAGAAAATTAGTTTGGGGATTAAGCGTTTCAGGGAATATCGCAGGCGTATAAAAAAGGATTTTGAAGTGTTGTCATGAATTCAGGGCTTCTGTATATTCAGGGAACGTGAGTTTGGAGAATATGGGCTGTACTGTATCGATATTTGCATCATTATAATTGTGCCAATTTACAACAATCAAAAATGTATTTCTTTCTCACCGTTGGAACCACTGTAATAAAAAACTGGGATCCGTTTGTATTAGCTCCTGCATTTGCCATACTGAGTGTATAAGGACGATCATGTCGGAGATTAGGATGGAATTCATCCTCAAATTCTCCTCCCCAAATTGATTCTCCACCAGTGCCATTCCCTGAAGAGATTTATTCATACACATGTATGTAATTCAATTTAAGTCACTTGACTACTTAACTTACATTGCCCACTGTAATTCTCAATGAAAGCATGTTACTTTATCATTAAAAAGATTTTAATAGTAATCTTTATTAACTTTAAAAACAGAACTCAGACTTTGGAACTTTGCCTTGAGTTTTAGTAGCCAGTAATTAAACACTTGGATTAAATTCAAATAATTATACTTTATTAATCCAAAAGATTGAAGTAAATGAATCAATTATTTGATATAGATCTATATAAATATATGCCCCCCCCCCCTCTGTGTGTTCATAGAAACTTGAAAAAAAATTAAAAAATTTACATCACTTAGCAGAAATTTCAGGAATGTGCAAACAAGTTTCTAAAAAGATTGTTAACTGAAATATACTAGCAAGAACTATAATTCTTGAGAATAATACCTTTTGGATCACCAGTCTGAATCATAAAACCTTTGATAACTCTATGAAACAAGTGATTGTTGAAATAGCCATTCCTGCTATGGACACAAAAATTCTCTGCAGTTTTTGGACATCTGGAAATAGACAAAATAATTAAAACAAAAAGTTTTCCAGTGGAATTGGAATACTTACCTAACTACCAATGACCCAATTATGAAGCAGTTTTGGAGTACAAAGTGATCTTTATAATAATAATAATAAAAAATGTGTGAAGTTGCAAAGAGCCATGTTTTCTAAATCTAATGTGCTGATGCTGACATTTTGTTCTTTTTTTTAATTGCACTATGTTTTTAAATTAAGAAATACATTAACGACATTAAAATTTTAGTTTATTTAACTATTTTTCCTTTCCTTCAAATTTGTAGTTAAATAACTTACTTATAAATCAGGGATGGGGATTTTCTGGTTTTTCTCGGATTTCAGGGTTTTTTGACACGTCGAAAGGACCTCCGGGATTTTCAGATGAGACTTCGAGATTTTTAAAAAGATTTTCAGATGAGACTTCCGAGGTTTTTTAAATGGCCGCAAGGAAGTTGATGTTTCAGGGAAAATATCGTGTCACCAGTCGTTCTCGCAGGCAAGGCCTGAGCTGACACCGTTTTCACCGGACCGACCTCTTACCTTTTGCCTGCAGGCCTATCCTAATTTCATTGGCTGAATAGCCATCGGCCATTGTTGTAACCCGTATGGGACAGGGATGGGGATTTCCGGGTTTTTGGCACAGAGGAGTTCCTCCGTGTTTTTGTCTCATTTTTTTACACACACAAACACCAACCGTCTGCGAAAACATAGGGTCTAAGTTCTAAGTCTAATTAGGACTGATGTCCCAAACAGAGAGAGATTAAAAGAGTCATTACGGTATTATTTATCGCGTTTAATGAGAGAGAGACAGAGGGGAAAAGGAAGGAGAGAGAGAGTAAAATTAGTAATACTGGTGTGGTAAACCTAGTAATAGTAGTAGTGGTACTGGTAGTAGGAGTAGTACATCTACATACCTTTAACATTCAAGATTTCAAGTTTAATCATGCACTTTTGTGTTGTTTTCTAGAATTATGCCTCATTCACTATTTACTTGCACAACATGCACATGGCACCTGTGAAATTTTCACTCATGTTTTATAGAATCAGAGGATGAATAGTCTGCAAGACTATGATGGCTTGATATACTTTTGAAAAATAAACCCTTAGATATATAGGTAGTTACCATACAGGACTCGAACTCCAAAATGCTGTCTTCTTGAATTCTGATTTTAAAAAGTTGGCATGTCTGATAATATTGGGTTTTATTTTATATTACGGCCTTCTTCTTTATACTTCTTGTATTTGTATTTAAATGCAATGCTCTTACGTAATATTATTTTGAAATTTTAAAGGGGTGATAAAGTTCAGGGGGTTTTTTTCAGGGTTTTTTTTTCAGAGCTTATCCCCATCCCTGTTATAAATTTATCTAAATGTAGAAACATTTGTTTGAAAATTTGCAATCAATTCTGATTCAATTAACTGGGCTACCAAGTAAAGTAGATCTAGAAATCTAACTCTAGCTCTACTAAAATTATTGAAGAAAAAAGGTGCGACAAATTCTAGACCTAGAAATCTAAATCTACACTCGTAGTTTCTAGGCCTCTAGAGAACAATTAAGCTTAGATATATCTAGATCTTACTAGATTGAATCCAGATCTATTATAAAATGGCCTATCTATCTAGATCAACCACTGTGCGCTTATTTTCAATATCTTTCTATCCAACTAGAATCTAAATCTAGATCTCAATTTCTCTGGGAACGCCAAGCAAGAGATAATTTTAATCTGTTAACAAGCTAGATTTATTTATACTCTCTCTCTCTCTCCCTCCCTCCCTCTCTCTCCCTCCCTCCCTCCCTCTCTCTCTCTCTCTCTCTCTCTCTCTCTCTCTCTCTCTCTCTCCCTCCCTCCCTCCCTCCCTCCCTCCCTCCCTCCCTCCCTCCCTCCCTCCCTCCCTCTCTCTCTCTCTCTCTCTCTCTCTCTCTCTCTCTCTCTCTCTCTCTCTCTCTCTCTCTCTCTCTCTCTCTCTTTTTTTTTTCAAGTTTAGTTCTACTTCTGTGACATCATTTTTTCATTATACGAAGAGTCAAATTATGGAATAATTTACTGCTCAAAACAGAAAATGCAAACAGTATTAATTCTTTTAAAAAATGCCATTGATATGGAGCTCTATAATTTAAAATATTTGTGTGATGAATGAATGTGCATTGTTCTTAGTGATTACCATATGTTCAATCATTTTTAAAACTCCATGATTATTTTGAGATGTATGGGGCATTTATTAGGGGTCAAATGACCTATATAGCCTCTGAAAAGATATGATGGGGATATAGTAATATATTATTGTAAGTTGTAACACATGTCCATCATTTTCCTTCATGTACAATCAAATGTGATAACAGTGGATCTTAACACTACATTTAGTTTGAAAATCAAGTGTACATTTGTTTCAGAAAAGTTGACCAAATGTGGTCGTTCTTCATCTGTAAACAGTTTCTTAAACCCTGAAGTAATCTAATTACGGTATCAACATTTTGAAAAACTTTTCCAACAAGTTTTGGGCCGGCCATCTCTCTTACATTTCATACTTCCACATGCAATAGGTGCATTGTTTGTATTAATTTTTTTTTCTAAAGGTTTATTAAAAGCAATTGTCAAATTTCCTGTTATTTGTAGGCTTTGTTTTTTCATCTGTAAACAATGAAATCCCTGTACATCTTTCCGAAGCATTGCTCCTTGTGATTGATGAAGGACAAAGAAAGCCGACTATGTTGAAGCCAGATTATACTAAAAAGTTTTAACATCTGACCAAAGTTTAACGCACTACAATCATAGGTCTACTTCCGTTTCTTTAAAACGCATTGTATTGTCCTGTGTTTCATATTTAAAAAGGTCTTCAAAGTCAAATAAGGAGGAAATTCTTCTTACCGGGTAATTTATATATGCATTAGTTTCAATAGGGAAGAGAAATCTACGCCAAGACTTCTTTTATGGCCTTCATGTCCACCCAGCAGCAAACGGGTAACTAGGTCTATTCAGACTTGACAAAAGTATAGTCAGTATAGAAAGCAATGGTAAACAAGTATTGTACTGTATGCCTAGAAAACTCCACTACAGAAAGCAGATTAACCTTATACTCAACAATAAGTATGGGACTTATTTTACTTAACTAGGCTTTACTACAGTAAGTAAAAATGATGTGAGCACAAATTCTTTCCTTCTCTAAAATTTAGAAGGACAACACTTACTCTTTTGCAAAGATCTTGCAATGGATATCTCCACAAGTTGTATGTATGATACAGCTGTCAGAAACCCGCATGTAGGCAGCATCCTGGAAAAAAGACATAAAGTTGTACGACTAACTTTGCTGTTTTATCTCTCTCCATCAACCTGAAGTCAAGTCACCGCTGCATGTTACAGCAAGCAATGTTATTAACATCAACAAGATAGAGAGGAGCTGTTAAAAGTATTTGACTAATTTTTATCATTACACAGCACGCCTTTAGGAGAACAAAATTTATTATATGATTATATTAAATTTAAAACGGCAAAAATTATTCACACAATCTTCTGTTGCATTGATTTTTCTTCATCCGCCCACCTCAGGTGAGGTGAGAGTTTAATAAAAGTCATTACACTTCGATAAAAACCTCAACTAATCATATAAAAATAAAATCAAGAAGTATAACTCACCTGTGTCGCTGAAATGATTTCTTCCTTGGACGGTTTTTCATTAAACACATCCCTGTCATTTTCAGTGCTGTTAAAAGAAAGAGAAAAGTCATTTGGGTCTTAACTCGAAAGATGACTTGCGGGAAAAAGTCGATCATATGTGATTCAACTGTTAATAGCATTGAAATTGACCATGTTAGAACCAAACCAAAGCAAAGACAATCCCTCCAAAACAGAGACATAATGACATATGATTAAGTAAGACATAAGAAAGAGCATCGTACCCCCGAGTATCATCAGGTTGTCTCCGGCTAAAGAGATAAAATCTGGACTTTTTGTAGGCTGTACATAAAAGGATCGGATCGGTGAAAATGTTCTTGAGTATGGGATTGTCAGAGGCTGCCATGTCGGTATCCATAGTTTGTTTAGGAGCACCGGCCCCTTGGAAAAGGCCCAACTGCAGAAAGCGTATGTTTTCTGGTTTACCCAGCCACCTCATGCAGGTGTTTGTGTGAAGATTGACCACTGATGAGGAGAAACAATTTTATTATTTTTAAAGCCATTTCCCTGACTTGGAAGCAATCAAGTTAGATCTATTATTTAAAGCCAGTCATCACAATGAATTAAATGAGAAACAGACCTTCTTCCTAAGACTACAGCAGGGAGACATCCTGAATATTGAATCGCCGACCAAAGTGACACATTGCGATTTAGTGAAGGCCTCAAAACTTAAAGTAATGTAGGCCTTGTGCATTTTATGGGGCACAGAGCACTGCGTGTCTGGGCCGACTGGACATCCACTCACGTCTAACGTCTATCTATCTGCCTCCCCAATGTGGCACACAAGTCAATTGGCTGTGACACTGACACCATTTTGCTAAATTGTATGCCTGAAGTGGTGTTAGGACAGTCGAGTCCGGTGGCTTTGATGTGCCATCAGTGGACCGGCTAGACTATCTTGAAAAGTTTAGATAAAATTTCTACATTGTGGTGTCTTGTTCCAAAATTAGATGTTCGGATCTTGAATCCCAAATTTCCAGATTATCAGATACAAATAAAGAATAAAAAATCCAGCCCCAGCTTATCTGTTTGAATTTTCGAGACATCCGGATTATCAAAGTCCAGACTATCGAGAAGTGACTGTATGTGAGTCTCCACTGGTGCATTAATGTTGGCTTTACCCTGTTCACTATTAAGCCAGTGGACCTAACTATGCTTGCTTGCAGCCTTTTAATAGTTCCCTTGAGGAGTTTGGGACCAATTTAAAAAAAAAAAACTATTTTGTAGGCGAAGGTAGATAAAAACAATCAAAATTTTTACGTAAATTACCCTAACACCGACTGAGAAGATGGCAGTAAAAACCCGTATATTGGCGGTTAATCGCCAAATGTGGCAGCACCGAGGTGACCTGGTTTCTGCCGACACCGTTCCTCGCTTCGACCGATCGCTGTGTGATGTAAGAGGCGTTGCACGTCAGTGTGTATGTAAACACTCGCACAAGCATAGGATACAGAGGAAAAAAACAAAAAACTGGTCATTTTGACGTCTGTTTTCACAACAGTGCACATCTAAACCTAGATTTATAATCCTCTTTACATTAGTAACAATGCCTGTCATAAGAGTAAGGGGGCTGCTACAACAAGGGAAACCCGTCTGAAGTATTTGTTTTGTGTTATTTTCTTTTCATTTTGTAACTTGCATTTTTCTCGGAATTGTGTCTTTTTCATACTAAAATTCTATCTCCTCCGCCATTTACCGAACAATTTGTATTATATTTGGCACACAGGTTCCTCTTGCCAATATTAATAGAATGACTTCGGATTTTTTATATATCGTAAACTTTTTGAGAATTTGTTTTTTCTTGTAATAAAAATGCCGTTTTTCATTCATGAAACCGAAATTTTGGGGACCCTCTAAGCAAATTCCCTTTATTGTGATGTTTTTAAAGGGGGTAACTATGTTTGGATTGGGTTGTTTCCCTTTTGTTAATGTTGATGAATAAAGCCTCTTGGTGACCATAATAATGTAATTGTTTTGATTGTTGGTTTGTTGTTTTTTGGGGGTTTTTTTTTGTTTGTTTGGTTTTTTTGGGGTTTTTTTTAAATTTTTATTTTTCCCATTCATACTCTCATTCCCACTTAATACAAAATACAGATTTGGATCATCAGGTATTCATCTTTCATTCAGTCTCTTCATCTTTATTTCATTAAAACAAGAAAAGAAAAAGGAAAATAGGAAAGGTGAGGGAAAGGGGTGGGATAGGGATACAACTTATAAGGCTTTCTTGAAAAAGTTTGTTATAGATGTTTGGCGTGATTTTGAGACGGAGAGTCTAATAGTCTATCCACGTAGATGGGTGAAACTTCGTTTCTTCACGAGCCTTTTGTAGCCTCTCCCTGTCCTTCAAAATGGTTGATAATGTTGAGTTCGGGATGCCGTGCTTTTTACATATCTCCGTCTTGATTAATTTCTTTTCATCCACTTCCGAAAGAATATTGAGTTTAAACTCCAATGTGTATGCACAGTGCTTTCTTTTAGACATCTTTGACTGGCTGAATTAAAACTAAAAAAACCAGAAACGGTCAAAAGTTCTTGTGATAATGATAGTGATAAATAAATTAAATGAATGATGCACAGCGACTGGGAGACGAAGTGAATGGAGATGAAACGCATCAATGCTAAACTCTACACACCCCTATCCCCGTGTTGAAAAAGGCCTAAAACAAAGCAGACACACACACACACACATACGTGCGAACACACATACCAACGAGTACACACTTAAACGCCGTACCAATGCGAAGCTATCTACACTACACTTAGGCCTTACCCAAGGCCGTCTATGACCTACCTATATATACGGCCTTGCCTTACCACGTGCTTACAACACTATACATATATACACTTACCACGAGCAAGCAGGAACATCTCGCCTGCGTGGTTCTACACCCCCACCTCCCCCTTCCACTGCAGTCCCCCGCTGTCTTCCCTTTTCGCCGTCTAGTCTAAGCGATGTGCGGTGATTGAAGGGTTTGACTACCACCCCCTCCCCCTCATCTCCTCAGTTACGCTCTTTATTTCATATCGCTAGGCATTACGTGTGACCATGTGTGACCCATTTGCGGAATTATTGAAATTGAAGAGGATGAAACGAAAGAAAAAGGGGGAAAGTTGTTTCGGTTTAAAAACATTTGCGCTTAGAAGCATTTCGGTTTATCATACGAACTGATACAAAGACAAAGAAGAAACTTGTACAATTTATCAATTTCTTTGCGGTTCATCGACTTTTTCGGTTTAAAGTATTTCTACTGTATAGTATTTTCAAAAAATCATTAAAAAGATATACACTACAAACTTTTCAATGATACAGGATGATTGTATTTTGACGGTTACTCATGTACATACTAAAAGCAACAAAAAAACACTTCTTGGGAAAGCTACTTTATTCAGCTTTCCTCACTTGATCAAGTGTAAATGAGCTTGTGACCTCCATGTCGCGATAAGCATCGGTCGCCTCTCAAACAGCCCACAATGATATTATTTTGCATCACCCCCCCTTACCTAATCATCACTGTCATGCCTTTCGATGTATCTCACTGCTCACGCAGCTGCAGCTTCACCGCGTTAGTGCCTCTCTCACTCTCTGTCTCGTCTCGTCAAGGCAATGTAGGTTGGTATCAAGACGGAGTCGGAAGTTAAGGTTCATAATCTCTAGTCTCGAGACCATAGGCAGATTCGAATAAAACGCCTCGAAGCCTTTATTCACTGGAATCGAGTAATGCCTTGCGTAGCGCCCAGCCCTGGGGGTAGGTCAGTTCTATTCGTCATGAGTAATGGCTCGAGTAACGCCCAGGCCTAGGGGGTAGGTCAGTTCTATTTGTCATGAATAATGGCTCGAGTAGCACCCAGGCATAGGGGGTAGGTCAGTTCCATTCATCATGAGTGATGGCTCGAGTAGTGCCCAGGCCTGGGGGGGGGGGGTTAGGGCCAGTTATATTCGGGGGGGGGGTAGGCCAGTTCCATTCGTCATGATTAAAAATATTTATAAACATAAATCATTGTACAAAAATCAGGTGGACTGAAATATGAAAAGCCAAAGTAATCGATGTCATTCATAGCAAGCAAAAATAATTAATTTGCCAATTTGACTTTAGAGCTTGATATCTCAAAAGCGCACTGTGCGATAGTGATTGTGTTTTCCCAGACCCCAACACAACATATCTTATTTTGCATGAGAAAAATAAGTGATATCTGAGAGTGGATTTTATGACACTATACATGGTGGACGAGATGGCTGAGTGGTTAAGAGGCATTGCACTGTAACCCAAAGGTACTGGATTTGAGCCCCACTTCTGACATTTTTCATTGAGCAAAAACATTTACCCTATTTGCTCACTTGGACAACGTGGGTGATACCTCTTGTATCGAGTGTAAGCCTGATGTTATTGTTAGTCTGTATTCCTTTCTGGTACTTTTTTTATTATTATACATGGAATTAAGTCGTAAAATAATCATATGGAAAGTGTATCTACTAAAGTACTATTTATTTACCTTTAATGCCAAGCAGTGTTGCATACATGAGAAAGAAGCCACTTTCATCAAACACTGAAAAGAAAGACTCAAACAGTAGTTGTGTTGTAGGATATAAATACAAATATCGTACTGAAAATCTCAACTTTTATCATTGCCTAGCTCAGATAATGGACGCAGCTTTATTTCTTGACGAGTCCCCAAAGAATACATTTCACATAAAACATATAGATACAACTATAATGGCAGGATCAAACTAGATGTTTGCATAGAGCAGTCATCAGATCATGTTACAGTATTACAGTGGTAGCAGTGTAAGAACTAAATTTTGGGAGATAGAAAACTTGTGCTAATACTAATGGGCAAACCATGCTGGCAAGGGGACGAACCTTTTATGTAGCCAGTGACCATCCATTTCTACATGACAGGAAATCAATGACAGTTTCCTCATTCACCAACACAACATTGACTGGACACAAAGCTCTCTGGTAGGTAGTGTGAAAACCACTGTTAACGACCTTTGCTAGACGATGATCATTGCTTGCCTGGCCAAGGTGGGTGGAATTGGAACCTTGCCAACTGGCAGGTAGAGAGAGTTGGCTATCGGCACATTTTAATGACAGCTGAGAGGCATGGCTTGTTCATTTTACACACCTGGTTAATTGAAATGCCTTCATGTCATATTTGAAAATCTATGAAAAAAAGACATGTCTCGACAACTTTGACAAATCAGGTGTCTGTTCAATATTGCAGTGTTCACCAGTCCGGGCATGGTGTGAAGGAGCCAATTTATAAAGAAAAATGTCTTGTTCCAGAGATAGCAATCTTGTAGATAACATACTGTGTCATAAGTCTGCATATTCTGAGACCGTTACAATTGTAACAACACATTTTATCTCCTGGATTTGAGTCCTGGAAGAGCTACGTCCAACGAAAAGGCACTTAACATGTATCTTTCCTACTTCACACAGGCGCAAATGGGTACCAGCACCAGCTGAGCAGTACAACCCTGTGACACCCTAGCATTCTGTCCAAGATGCAGCGTATTATCACCTGTTTCACTTCATTCTATAGAATCCTACTTACGATCTGGCTCTATGAACAATAACAGCCTTTAGGAAATTTAATTTTACTTTCATCCCTCAAGGGTAGGCTCATTCGAAACATAGAACAGGACTTGTGATCTACAACTTAATTTATGTTATCTTTAAATCAGGCCCATAATAACTCCTTGAAGTCAATTTAAACATCTATTACAGTTGTATCAATTTAGATATATGTGAATGTTAACATCAATATCGGATCAATCAGAATTATTTTATTTACCTAAGTTGGAATTGTGAAAAGCCTCTGATTTTTCCAAATCTTTTTCAACTGCTATTCTCCTTGCAAATTCCATACTTTGAATCTCTTGCTTTGTCTGTGAATGACATATTTAAATACAGCATTTGAAGGAAACTCAAAGGAGATAAATCTTTGAAACCACTCAAGTTTTATTTTTCATTCTAACCATTTCCTTAAAATTGAGGGGTCAATTCAACAGTGTGCCTGCCTATGTCCATTTCTGTGAAAAACGAGACAGAGACTCCCTAGGGAATAAATGGAAATCATGCTTCCTGAAAAATGTGAAAACAATATGATGAAAATACTTCACGTCTACAGCCGTTTGAAAATTGGAATTCCCAAAGCCAACAGTGTCCATGGTTTTTTACATTTTTCTCTAAATGACGTGATTGTGACTTAGGCACACTATTGAAATGACCCCTTCATTTTGGTATTTACTATATATGTAAACCAAAACAATGAGGAGAGTTGCTCCATGAAGACATTATTTAAAAAACATTTTTTAACACAGACAGACAGACAGAGAAGCAACAATTTTCCACAGATTGTACTGTTAGTCTCACAAACATGGATTTTCACAAAGCTAACATGACAAAAGTTCAAACTTACTTGTTGAAGTTGCACAAACTGTCCAGTAGATTCATCTAGAACCTTCCATAGTTTACCCGTAGCAACACGCAGTAGACGAATCTGAGGCACACAAGAAAAAGAGTTGGTTTTTTTTTAATCCGTCCATGAAGACTATCTAAATAAACTGGTACTATATTATATAAATAATAACCTTTAAACCCCTTTAGGTGCCCACAGCCAGTCATATACGGTGGGATCTCTCTAATCGGGAAGTCTCGGTGGATTGTAAAATCATCCCGATTTGCCATTGTTTCCCAAAATGCCGGGGACCTAGGGATTTTGATTTTCCCTCAGCAGTTTGAGGTACCTAAGCCCTTCTGTCAGTGGTAAAATGCAGAATTAAACGAACAAGTAACCACAGGTCCAGTTGATCAAAACGAAGATGGCATTCATCAAAGATGCCACTCACACTCACAATCGATCTTACGACATGTAATCAAGAAGGCATGGTGGGTCGTTAAATCTCATGTCATGTCCTCCCTTGCGATTGACGGATGAGGCGGGCAATAAAAGACTATGATAATGCACAACTTTCTAAGCACCACCCTGTGTCAACAATGCACTGTATTGTTAGGTAAACAAGCAAGGTCTGGTTCAACGGTTGCTTTCACATCGTAATGGATGTTTGGTTTTTATGGTCATCGCCAACGGGCACTTGAGACATCATGTACACAGTATGTAATGTATAACACGTGTAGCACTAATGCAGATGTAATAATTGATGTTTTTCTAACACGTAAACCAAATTTGGATGAAAAAATGAGTGTTTGAATAAATAAATATGGGGGAGATTGTTAAGATAATCAATGCAAGCCCGCAAAAATTGTCCCAATTAGCCAGGGACCTTTCCCATTTAGAGAGGTAAAATGTATGGTAAAAAATTTGTTCCCTGGAAATTCTTCCTGATTGGCCGGGTTCCCAATTTGAGAAGTTCCACTGTATATGAACTCCTAAAACTACCATCTGTGTAGGACAAGTTAGCTTTCACCAAATGGCTGAAATATCTGGTTCCTTTCCTAAGTTTAATCTTCAACTAAACTAGTGTAAGGTTTATTCATATATTCTTTATGAATTTTTTTTACATTGATTTATCCAATTCTATCTATGCAAGAATCGAATAGTGTTGAGATCTAAATTAAAAAAGAAGAAGAAGAAGAAGAAGAAGAAGAAGAAGAAGAAGAAGAAGAAGAAGAAGAAGAAGAAGAAGAAGAAGAAGAAGAAGAAGAAGAAGAAGAAGAAGAAGAAAAAGAAGAAGAAAAATATCTTTATTTAAGGGGATATGCGGGTTCTGAAACTATTTTTTTACTTTTGATTTTTTTTGGGTTAAATTATGCATATGTAATCAGTGTATTGAAACATGAACTTATGTGGTGTTGTTTACTTGGTTGTCACGGAAACGACCGCCATCTTGAATTGTTAAGTTTTTCATTTACACGTTTTTTTACATAGCTATTTAGAAAAACGTAATGACCAAATCGCTCCAAACTTCACATATACGTTGTTCAAGGTCATGACTATAAACTGTTTTTTTAAATCGGACTTTCAATTTTATTTATGTTTTTATGATTCTTTTTAGTTTACTATATAAAACATATACAAAATAATTATGAAAAAAATATATTTTTTGCAAAAAGTATACATTTTTTAAAAAGTTTGTTTGTACAGTAAACAGCAGTCGACATGTGAAATTTCATGACAAAATATGTACAAATAAGGCCAAACAGCGGAAAAAAAGTATAAAAAATCACATTTTGAGAAAAACACAATTGAAATTTCAGAACACTAATAGCATACAAAAATACACGTTTCACACAACTCCCGTTTTTACTTGTGATATCAAACGACAATAAAAACGATGTATAGAATAGAACGTATGTATTCTGTAATCAAACATTATAATCAATGAAACATTAACGATGACCCAATTGGGGGACCGCCTGCGTTACTCTTGAGAAGCAACACATTTGATCGCGCAAGAACGGTGTTGATTGGTTGAATGGGCCAACTGCGAGTGAGAGGGAAAGACTTAGCGACTGTTCGCCTGGATGTTTGTGACATTTGCGCGTAACTTTTGCCCATATATAGAACTGTGGGCTTTGGCTAGCAGTTCTCAATACAATATTATTGTACTATAGCGAAATAAAATACTATTGTCGCTGACCCTGTAGTCTCAATATGAATAGCACAGTACATACGAAGATGTGTGTAAATGAATAGGGCGATCCTATTTCATTGGAGGGTTAGGGCTTTGTGAGGGTTTCAAAATAATACAAAATATGATAATTTGTCACGAAACTGGTAACGGATGTTGTCTTCAAAGACTATTTTTTCACAGAAAGACAAGGAATTCAGACTTGGGGTGGTTTGTAAGTAAAGCTAAGAAATGGAACTAGAAGGAAATGCCATAACCTCGATTTTGATATTTTTACCCCAAATGACCCATTCCAGGTGCCACATATCCCCTTAAAGGTTTACAGTGGGGGTTTTTTTTAAACAAGTGGACAAAAAAACACAACGGACAAAAACAATTATTACTATGTACTCAGATAAATTTGGTTTAACAATAAGCTCTCCGTTTGAAAAAATTTAGCATATTATTTGAAGGATTTCTATTAGTGAAAAAGTTGGAAGACAAATCTGACATATGTTTTTTAATTGAAATGCAACATAGCTTAAATGAGGGGTCAAATTACTCAATCTTAACACTTGTATATTTTGGAAAGCATTTTTTTATGACTGACAAGGAAGTCTCATAGGAATACACAGACGTTTATTGTATTATATCTTACTTTTCTGTCAGTTGCCAATGTGGCCATGAGTTGCCCATTTGGAGAAAAAGAAATTGAAACAGGCAAACACTTGCACTGCAATGAAAAATAAAGACAATCAAAAATACAAACAAATTGCTAAATGTGTTTTTGTAGATCAGCATCAAGAGTACATTTTAAAATTTCAGGTTCCCTGTCATAAACATGAAGGCCACACTAAAAATGGCAGGCCATAGCGTTATGCAGTAAATCTTAAGTTCTGGGTCTATGGGCCGTAATTAGTAACTTTTACGTATGTGGGCCATTTCTTTGAAAAATTCAAAAGTATCATTCAAGTTGTATGGTAGGAGCAAATATTTCATCCTACACCTACAAACTTAGTTTTAAAATACAAATCAATAAAGCTTAGAGACTATTTCAAACAATCCATCATATTTTATATGGAGAGTGAATCAAAAGAAAACAAATTTAAAATACAAATCAATAAAGCTTAGAGATTCTTTCAAACAGTTCATCATATTTTAAATGGAGAGTGAATCAAAAGAAAACAAATTTAAAATACAAATCAATAAAGCTTAGAGATTCTTTCAAACAGTTCATCATATTTTATATGGAGAGTAAATCAAAAGAAAACAAATTCCAATCAAAATAATACATACTTTTACAAAATCAAACAAGTCTGTATCAGTTTTGAATTCCCATTTTATATTTCTAGGAAAAGCAAAGTCTGTCTTTAGTCCAGTCCAATATTCAATCATTCCTTTAGAGTCAGCAGAGACAGCCAATTCCAACACAGGGTTATACTGAAGTGATAAAAACAACAAAAAGTCACTTATTATATGATAAAAGCAGCTTTACAATAGTTATTCATGGGCAAAATACACAGAACATAAGTTTAGGTCATTGCATGGGTGAAAAAATTCACATAAATATGAAGCATGTTGTATGTTTATCTGAGTGGGGATGAGTGAAAGGGTGAAATTGAGAAGCTAAAAATCTTTTGGGGTGAAGACACCATTCACACAATACACTACTTCAATAAATAGATGAAAACAATGATTGGAAAACAATGAGTCAGTAAACTGATCGAAAATAGTGCGGTCTATGCTATTTCTGACTTCTAGATCTACTTTTAGTACTTGTCGAAGTAGTTGTTTTGTAAGTTTGCAAAGAAAGCGGGTTAAATTGAAGGCTTGCATTGCCAGCAGTAAAACAAATCATAAAAAATCAACCGTTCACGCTAGAGGTAGGAAACGGAAGTAGAATTATAAGTCTAGAAGATGCTACATACCCCAACCGTGTATACGCAATCTTTCTATAGTTATGACCCGGGAACATTATGATCGCACATGTGCGACAATTGTTCTATGGCGTAAGTGTATCGTGTTCGCACCCGTGCAACAATGGTAGTCTATGAGGTAATATCTTTAAAAATATGGTAGTCTATGAGGTAATATCTTTAAAAATATGGTAGTCTATGAGGTAACATCTTTAAAAATATGGTAGTCTATGAGGTAATATCTTTAAAAATTCACTCACGATACACGGACGCGTTTACTTGCACATCACAGTTTTGCGGTACATGTAACATCAGCCATTTTTTATTCATTAAGTACAACAAAACTTGTGTGATGTTAAGATTCAAAAGTCTAGCAAACAAACAAAAGTAAAGACATATCTGAAAGTGAACCAAATTTTCAAGGACAATTCCAATGGACTATACCTACTTTTATCATTGTGACTGGAGAAAAATGTAATTTCTCAAGAACTTTAAGAGGTTCACTTGTCCCTCGTCCATCATACATATGGATAGATGAACTGTCTTTCTCAGCTCTGTGTTGAAAAATTAGACATGTTAGATAAGCAATTTGATCAGTTTTCAGTAAATTCAAAACAAATAAAACTTTTTTTGGACAACTGCCAAAGTGTCTGATGAAAACTGACATATTCCCCAAAAAGCATATTGACTAAGAAAATATAGATCAGCTGACAGTTTTACTAATCAGACTTGAAAAGACACATTACTGAATTGCTTGTATTAAGTCATTATGGTTTAACCCAGCCGAAAACACGCAGCCTGCTGCTTTTAGCCCGGCCGTCCGCTAACTGCTTCCCATTGTTCAAGCCGACCAAACCTGGTCATGAGTAACACCTTCTCTTTCAACGATCAGATTGGCTCAGCAAACCTATTTTTGTCACTTATTTTAAGTGCTATTATTTATAGAAAGCTGATTGGTCTCTCTAAGCCTCTTTCTGATGACAATTTTCATGATCCTAATGTAATAGCATCACTTTCCGCAAAGCTCATGATTGATGGTATTTTAAGCTACTGTGATTTTTTTTGCTTTTGAGTTGAAGTTTTTGCTTTCAGTATGTACATGAGTAACTGTCAAAATACAGTCATCCTGTATCATTGAAAAGTTTGTAGCGTTCTTGGTTGCCATAGAAACGACCGCCATCTTGGATTTTGACCCAATTTTCAAAATATATCTCCTCCCTTAGTTATGAATAAAATCACTCAAAACCTGTGCAGATCGACTTTTCTATTCAATATCTAAAGAGCGGCGTCAGGGTTTTTTTATATTTTGGATAGGTTTTTTTTAATGAATTTTTGAAAATACTATATATCGTGAATGTACAAAAACAGCATTTTTATTACAAAACAAAATAATTTCTCAAACATTTTACAATATATTTGAAAAAACCAATGTCATTCTATTAACATTGACAAGAGGAACATGTGTGCCAAATATAATATAAACCGATAGGTAAATGGCGAAAGGAGATAGAATTTTAGTGTGAAAAAACTACATTTCGAGAAAAATGCAAGTAAAATTTTTTTTTAAAACACAAAACGAGCGCTTCAGACTTATTTCCCTTCCTTTCTTGAAACTTTTTCGTTCCCTAACGACTTGGTGCTTACGGTGTTATGTTACACTTTCCATCAAACATGTTTTAGCACTTAAACCTCAATAGTACAATGGTTCCCCAGATCAAAGATATTGTCAGTGAAACTGTCTTTTAAAATATTTAAGTCTCTGTGAAGTAATATTTGAGGAGAAACAAAAACACCATAAATCGACGATTTGTGCTGCGACATTATTTTAAGCTCTTTGGATAACAATTCAATAACCACTTTAGTCTTGAGAAATAATAAAAATAATCCTTTGGGCATAAGATCGACTCATACAACTTTTTGAAAGATCTAAAGAAGTAAATCCACTCCTTGACCTACGAGACAGGAAGAAAAACGAAAATCTTCAACTAGATCATGTGATGTAAAAGACCTCCAATATTTATAAAGACAAAAAAAAATCATGCGTTTGATCATTTAAACAGGGATGGGGACAAGCTCTGAAAAAAAACCTTTAAAATTTCAAAATAATACTGCGTAGGAGCATTACATTTAAATACATATGCAAGAAATATAAAGAAAAGGGCCACAATATAAAACCACCCGATGTTATCAGATATGCAAACTTTTTAATATCAAAATTCACGAGAGATCATAATCCTGAAATAGTACATTGCTGGACTGGCAAGGCAAGGTTTTAGAGTTTGAGTCCTGTATGGTAATTACCTATATATCTATCGATTTATTTTTCAAAAGTATTTCAAGCCATTATTTATAGTCTTGCAGACTTTTCATCCTTTGATTCTATAAAACATGAGTGAAAATTTCACAGGTACCATGTGCATGTTGTGCAAGTTACAGATCCCATAGCAGTTATTAAAAGGTGTGCCCCCTCCCTCCCCCTGAGAGACTCTCGCCAAATAATTACTCAAACACACACACACAAAAACCATATTTATAAAACAACAACCCAAGAGCAGACGAAAACCAGTGAATCATCTCTTCTTTTCGTTTATTTCTTCATTTCTTTACATTCAAATCCACCTCTTCTCACCAAACATTCTTCATCCTCTTTTATCGCAGTCACTAATTTCCATCATATTTCTCATGTTTTCTTACTGATTATTCACATTCTTCCATGGCTCTTTTATTACTCTGCAATCACTTTACTTCCCTCCAGAACGTTTTACTACAACTACAATATTCTCTTCAAGTACGCCCCCACCCCCTCTTTCTATCTCAACAATGGCTACCTATAATACAATACTAATGGATGTCAGTTTAACTTGTTTGTTTGTTTTATTGAATTTGACCCTCTCTTACATATGCATTAATCTCAGGTGAGAGAAAACAGCAAAATTAAAGATCAAATAAAAGAGGAAAAGGAAAGAACAAGAACCTACCAGTAGCACCCGCTATCCATCACGTTGAATAGAGTCTCAGATATTAGAAGAAAAGCTCAATTCAAAGTAAGTTCATTTCATTAGTTCAAGTCAAGCCCAACCCCTGATTTAAAGGACAAATATCACATCCTATACATCATAGACTTACGTGTTTAGACAGTTTACCGGCAATATGATAACATGTGTCAGCATGAAATATGAATGGTTTACTTAGATTGACATCGCAAAAGGCATTCCATTTCATAATGGCTACGTTACAACGTGTGTAAAATATTGAAAGCTAACAGCACTCACACTGCCAAAACTGTGACTGGGTCCCCTGATTTGTACAACCATCCAGCACATTGTGGATGAAATCCCAGTTTCAACATGTTGATCATGTCTGAAATAGGTGAGCACAGACAGAAAAGACAATCTATAAAACACATTCAAGAAAACAAGTCTCGAACCCCTACCTATAAAATAATGGAGTTTTTTTGTGTGCATTTAAGACTATGACACTCCTGTAAAACATTTCATTCAATACACTATCAGAACATGAAAATCTCCTTCAAAGTAGTTAACAACTTTTGTGAGTTTTGTAGCGTATTCCATTAGTGGAAATATATATGAGTCCAAGACACCATTGGAATGTTTAAGAGCATCCTCCTGTAAGGGACACATAATGTGGTAGCTACTAAATAAAGCTCTTCCTCATTGGGTGCTTATTATGCCAAATGTAGAATTTCAGTAAAGTTTACATTTACATATATTCCTTCTTTAGTGGTAAAACTGATGGTTACACAACCTTCTAGAAATTTCTCTCTCAGCATATTGTTAGTAATTCTGCAATATTTAAGGAAAGAGTAATTTTCTGTCATTATTGTCTGACTGACTGGTCAATGGGACCTGAATCGTTTGAGTTCCTAGGAAATTTTGAAATTGCAACCGTCTCGCCAATAGCCCTAGTTGGCAGAGGCCAGCTGATCATTTCCATGGCAATCGGAGGATCCCACAAATACATTGGGTATAAAGGAGCCCCCTTTTAATGCCAATGCTTACTTAGTCCCATCACTGAGGCAGGTGTGATGTTGGTCTTCGGGGAAAAGAGCCCAGTCAAAAAGCCAAGACTTCTTACATTAATCTCAAACTTTGCAAGTTTTCTCACTCTATGACATTTTTATAAAAACATACTTCTCATCATGACCAAATACTTCTATGAATAATTAATTGTGAGTAAATATTTCATACCAAGAAGGCAGGCAACAAAGATCGGCATGAAATAAAAGTGAAATAAAACTTTACCAAAGTTAACGACATCAAAAACTTTGGCGTTTTTATCTGATGACACGGTGGCACAAAGTTCCCCATTTGGCGAGAGAGTGAGATCTTCAATATTGCCTGAAACAATCAATATAAATAAAATTTAATTACGGTAACAAAAGTCTTGCAAGGTTGAACTTAATAAACAAGAAGCACAAATGCCTAAACCAGATGCTAAAGATCATTTTTCAGTTAAAATTCAGCTTAGATTTTGTTTGTTGTTTTTTAATTAATTAATGCTTACAATTTTTAAACATGTTATGACTTTAACTTTGTAAATAAAAGCGAAATGGAATAAAACACAAAATCTTAAATTGGGCAGGAGAATTTAGAACAAGTTCACAGCTACACGTGTGCAGGGATATGGCCTATAATTCCATCTTTACCTGAAAATATCATGATATGTCCTTATTTAACCATTAGAAACATATCAACTGATTCATTATTCTTTATCACTTCTAAGACATGCAGCAGCATCTCATTTGTTGTTTGCCTTTTTTAAAATCAAAAGTGTTAAAATACATTCTAAACTCAGTCAGTCGGCTGCATGTGTACGTGTATAAGGCTGGTTCAAAAGGACAAAGGTATAATGATAAGAATTACCAAGATGACTTCGAAAGTGCTTGACAAATTCTATGCCTGCCTCTTCACACTTTTTCCAGAATTTGACATGACCATCACAGCTTGCAGTTATAATAAAGCCTGTTCTGTTGTAAAAAAGATATACACAACAAAAATTCCATGTACAGATAAAAACGTAGATTATATCATATATATTCTCTCAATTAGTGAACAGATAACAATTAAAATTTAATTCTATTATCATACAAATAAACCTATAATGTTGAACCATCAAAGGTCTTTTTTTAAATCACACAATCTTTTCATATTAGATTCATCATTATCCTGGAAAAACAACACAATATAATAGATATATATGTACAGTGTAGCATGTGAATCTCAAACATGAAAAAGTCAAATTCACAGCTATTTCAAAATCTTCACTAGATCTGTTCTTAATCCCTCTAATTTCTTTTTACCAGCAACACGCCTTTCTCAAACCCCAACACGGAAATCTCAAAAAAACAAACTCCCATAAAATGTAAACAAAATATTTTTAAGTGCTTATATTTTAGAATTTCACGCAGAAAAAAGTTAGGAGGTATGAAAAAAATCCATTTAGCCCTCTTGACTATACATATGTACATGGCAGTATTTTTAAACCATAATGTGAATATGGAAAGGGTGTGTGTGACCGAGGAAGGAGAAGGGTGTGTTCACATTATGCACTTTCTTGTTGTTTTTCCCCCTTTGTTAAAGGCTTATCTTCTTGAAAAAGCAGTTTGCTATTCAGTGCAGTTATGTGCCGTTTAAACCCCATCGTTCATAGCATGTTTCACAATGCATGGCATCCCTTGAGTTTTGTTTAAAGGTATCGCTTCACTTTGACTTGGGTTGTGTGACTGAACAGATGTATGCGTTGGGTGAATAAACTCTAAATCTAGATCTATGCCTAAAACGGGGATGTAATGGATGACTGTAGCTATTGTATTATAAGGGAAATATTATTCTACCAATATTATGCTACACCCTATTGTTTTATAGTCCCTAAATTTATGAAAAAAAACAACGATGAGGAAATCTCAAATTCATGGCTATCTCGAACACATTGACCTGACCTGAAGGAGGTCGAGATAACTGTGTTGCACTGTCAAGTATAGATATTTTTTTTTTAAAATGCAATCATTTTCTGTGGATGACATAACAGCAACACCAGCATTCGAACTTACTTGCTCACAGCAACATGGTTTATAACATCCTTGTGCATGTAACTATGTTCATAATAGCCACAGCTAGGAAGATTGTCAAGATACACTTTCTCAAAAGCCAAAGCTGAAAGAAGGAAGTAAGTCTCATTAAACAGTTTCCATTCATTGACTACAGTTAAAATCTAGGAGAGATGGAAATGAGAAGCTTCAACAGTTTAGACATACATACATATTATATATATATATTACTCATTTACAAAACATACTGCACACCTATCTGGTATTTTTACTCTCATTTACCCATTCGAAGGGATATATCAAATCTTTTAGGTGATGTCTTGAAATTCCGGCAAATCTGGACAATTTTACAATTCATGGAAATTTCATGATTAAAGAGGCTCCACTGTACTATTTTAGGCATTATGTTGATTTGTTTGATAAACCTGGATCTAATATTATGTCTCCTCTGGTGGCAGAGTTGACTATTTGGCTCCATCCTAGTTCATACATTGTATCAAGTTATTTAAGGCTGTTGGCACTTTGGTTTTGTTTTAACTCATAGACTACCCAAGGTCCGACACATGATTATGGCGTGGGTACCCAAAAAGTAGGGTGGTTTAAAAAATTTGTAACTTTTATATTTTTTTTCTTCTATTATTTTCTCTTCATTTTTTAAACACAGTGTTCATAAGAGATCAGACTTTATATTAGCACCAATAAAACTCGGCTATGTGTCATTAGTTTGTTTGAGTGGGGATGAGCGAAAGGGTGAAATTGAGATGCTAAAAATGTTTTTTGGGTGGAGACAACATTCACACAATACACTACTTTCACCAGTAAACAGATGAAAACAATGATTGGAAAATGATGAGCCGGTAAACTGATAAAAAAAAAGTGCGGTCTATGCTGTTTCTGACTTGAAGATCTACTTGTAGTACTAGTGGTAGTAGTTGTTTTGTACGTTGGCAAAGAAAATGGGTCTAGTCGAAGGCTTGCACTGCCAGCTTGCCGTTCATGCTATAGAGCTCGTTCCGGTATGATCCGAAAGAAGAATAATAAGCCTAGAAGATGATACTTACCACAATCGTGTATACGCGATCTTTCTATAGTTATGATCAGGCAGTGCTATGATCACACATGTGTGACAAGTGTACCATGGCGTAAGTGTAGCGCGATTGCGCCCATGTGTCTCATAGATGAGTTAAGCTTTCTGAACCCCACTCCAAGTACCTGGCAAGTTAAAATTTCCTCCTATCCAAAATAATGCCCTTTGATTCTAAATGAATATTTGTTTGAATTTTTTACGAATGTCCATATCTGTGCTTAGTGGTCTATGAACTGAGCCAATAATCTGACTCAGATGAGGTCTTTTTCCCTTGATACTCTGATCCTGTTCCTAGTATTACATGTCTTAAATTAGGTAAAGGGTAATATTCGTCACCCTGAGATTTATTCCCTTTGATGGGCCCCTCATGTCATGATAAACCATTACACACACATGAAAACGGGATAGCTATTTTCATCAGCCAATCACGCGCTGTTCTATTGTAAAAATGACTTAGATTTAGCTTTGTGTTATAAATATATATTTGTGTTTTAGTGTCAAGACTTGAAGTAGGTAAATTGACCAACTTGTCGGCTAAATTCGCAATTGTTTTTGGGGAAATTCACCACACCAGAGGGTACTGGGTTTTTAGATACTTTTAGTTTTTTTTGTGGCAGACTTAATGGGTTTTGGGGGTTTTTTTTTTGTTTGCTTTTACACATGGTGTTGTTTTTATTGTAAAAAGCCATTGCCTTTTCCACTTAACCCTTTCCTGCCTACTGCGACCGAATGCAACATCAACCTTGCAGCCTACTGTGACATCAGCCTGGATGTCTAAAGAGCCCCTCGCTTACTCTTCGTCGTCTTTGTACCCGCATAACATCAAGATCTCGCAGTGTGCAAGACTTGAATTGGCAATCTTGTGATGTGTGAGATTTCCGGCTCGTTTGTGAAAAAAAACGTTTAAGTTTTATCTGCTTTTGTTTTTGACCTAAGGTGATTGTAAACAAGCGACGCTATTACTTTCAATGAATTTACCAACCTACTCAAGGATGTTACTGACAATTAAAGGCTAATAATAGTATAAAAGTATATATTTTCTGAAAGCTTTCTTCTCTACGACTCTAGTTTATTATAATTTCTTCATTGAAATTGAAAGATGTTTAAGTCTAAAATTAATTTTAAATGAGACAGTTTTACTTTTCATCAAAGTTGTGTCCCTTTGCTTAGACACAAAGACTGAATAGGAAGTGAGGGCTTAGGCACACATACTAGAATTGTGGAGGGCCCTTAGGCCTTGGGCAGAAAAAGGGTTAAAATGATAAGACAGGCTGTTCTGAGGGACATTCCGTTTGGCCTAGAGATCTAAACAGCTTTTTAGTAAAAGCACAATTTTGCCCCTCTTAGTCTAAAGGCTTGGATTACATTCTTTACGACCTCATGGGAATACTTGTTACACTTCCTTTTTGTAGTTCTTCCTATATTGATACATAGTACGAGGAGACAAAGGAATTGTCTGGGAGAAAACGGCTGGAGAAAATAAAAGAAATATATGGCAGGTTTCACAAAAATGGGACCCAATGATAACTTGAACTCTTCAATTAATCTTTCTCAAAGTCTAATTGATGAATCTTCTTAACATTTGGTCCATGTATAGCTTTGACATCGCAGATATAAAAAACATAATATTGTGAAATTTGCTTTCAATTTGTGTGTTTTGTGAATATTTTTGGGTGTGAACGTCAGCAATCCAGACAGACCACATTTCCCTCTTTTTAATAAGTCCCTTTTCACCTTAAGGTAGGTGAGGTCAACGACCTTTTATTCTGTTTTCTTTAATTCCATGTGGAAGAGAATTGTTCAAAGAAAATTTGGCGGGTCCTAAATATTTTTTATCTTTTGCAGTGAGGCAGGTTTCAGATTTTCGTTATTATGTAACAACTGATGTCTACAAATGAACACACAGTAAGAGCTGAAAAAAACAGTTGAAAAATACGTAGAAGCGCCGTTTTTATCTGGAGTGAAAGAAAACGTATTCCTACCACCATATATTCTGTAAAAGACACGAAAAAATCATAGGTAACTCTAAATGAGAGTGAGAATACCATGAGACTACTGGCAGTCTACGAGACCTCATGGTCGGACAAAAAATATTTTTTTTCGATCTGAGATCTAATAACGGTAACATTGCGTCGAGCTATTGTCTCGTAGTTCATCGCGTGTAAGCCTATTGGGAAGTCATGAAATTTTTGTTTTTAAATTGTCTGGTTGGCTTTGCGGAATATTTTGTTTTTGGATTACTCTTACGGCCATGTGCTTACGGCCATGCAAAAATGTAGACGATGATCGGACATCAGAAAGGAGACTGTGATCAGGTTAGATTCGGAGACCGTTCAGGTTAGATTCGGTTACATTAGCAAAACCTGCTTTGGCTTATCGTGAGTGAAACTTATGTAAACAAGTCCGGCAATCAATAGGCTTTCATGATTTATTATGTTCTAATAAATAAAGACAAGATAATTGGCAATACGGGAGGTTTAGAAGTCCATTACAATGATAGTGACTTTACGTCTCCACTATGCACAGTCTCCTTGGCATAACAATACAATATTACTAAAAACACATTTCAACGAGAGAGAGAAAATAATACTAATAGCACAGGTTCAAGAGTTCAAGATTTGCCAGCCACCGCCCCATCCCGTCCCGTATTCCGCGAAGCAATTATCGATCGATAAAGACAAGTTTGTGCTAGTCTAGTGGGGCGTTCTATGTGACTGTAGATAGTTAGAGAGGGGGGGGGTGAGTGATGACGGGAGTAGCGGAGAAGTGATGATGGGAGGGGGGGGGGGCTCGCACGGGGAGAAAAGGAACAATTGTCGTCAAAAGCGCTTTCTTTTCGGCGAGGGTTTTGTGGCTGGTGCATCTCTCTCTCTCTCTCTCTCTCTTCTCTATTGGCAAATATCGGCCTATACGTATCGCATCCTCACTCGTTAAAATTATAAGTCATGAAGTTTACCGTACCAGTTTGAGCAGAATGGTACACACGATAAACCCGTAACACGTAATAAGGATAGTATAAAAGGCGTACAATCACAGAATTTTACAAAAAACGGGACAAAAGACATTGGTTTTCATTTACCACACGATCCGGATCGCGCGAGTCATCTAATCAACGGTAAGGCACCGGCCGTCGACTCCACGCCCGAGGTGTCGGGAAACACAAACACAGACTTCACATCTTATTGAGAACTAGGGAAAAGTCAGGGAACTCTCCAAACCAGATGCCCAAGCGTTCGTCACTAAATAAACGCCAGGGAAACCTCGGTCGACGGACGCGAGCAGTTCACGTAACATTACGTACTGGCGTATTTTCACAGTTATGCCCCTTGACTGAAAAACATGACTTTTAAAAGCTAATTTACCTGCCCCACAGTCCTTTGCTATCTCTTAAAGTCATATATCTGGAATTCTCATGTTCTAAGCTTTAACATGGTATATAACACTTGTAAAAAATATAACATATACATTTTGACAAAAAGAGGAAATGGGGATGGACCATTTTGTGAAACCTGCCATATGCATTAGATCGAGAGTAATAGTAATGTGATGAAGATTTGACTCTTGTGACAAACAAGAAGTCTACAAAGTGAAGTGGGACTTGGAAACCAGTGGATTATTCGCGGTGAGGGCATTAAATTATTTCATTGGTTAGTAAAGAGAGGCGGAAAACAATGTGTCTAAATCAAGTGGACAGAGATAGACTCATTCAATCAAGGTTGAGTAGGTTAATCCATTTCAAAATAAGTTAGGGGTCTACAAAGAGTGGCGAATTTAGCGTATGGCTTGGCAAAGTTGCCCGATTTTACCTTACAATTGTACACACTACAGTTACACTACAGTAGTATTAGTATACAGGCCTATATAGTAACAAAGTATATATAATGAGCATAAAAAAATAAGAATGAAATTGAATGGAATGGAGGAAGAGAGGGAGAATGATTTTGTGTATCATTTAGTCTTAATCATGAACAACCAATCCGGTTTTGTGTTATTTCAAGCGAATTGTCCACACAATCGTCGTAAGACGAGACATACGATCGACGATATCACAATACAATGTCTAATCTAATGTCTAAATCAACTAATGTGACTCGTGAATGTTGAAGTTGAGTCTACTTTCACTTTCAGTTTTACCGGAGCATGGCAATCACAGTCAGTAAAAACGTAAACATATCCTTACTTTTCCTTTTCTTTTTCTTTGTTGCTTCACTCACACTCGGCCCTATCATTTCATCCTCACTGTCGGTTGTATTATTTTGGTCATCTTTCTCTTCTGAGTCAAAGTCGCGTTTCAATTTCGTTTTCTCCGCCATTTTAATGCTTTCGCAGAGCAAGATTGAGAAAACAAGAAAGAGTCCATAGAGAGGAGTTGTTTTTTTTTCGAAACGGAAGAGTTCTCGCATACTTTTTTTTTTTAGCACGGACGTCAAGGGCTTTACTCTTGTAACCAAAACATCAAAAGCCTCATCCTTTTTACATGACATTGATGTAACTAGTTATAAACGATATATTTGTGAGATATAAGTCAATGCTCTAACTTCTAACTGCTACGTGGAGACACAAATTAGATGCAAGAGCCATCGTATTTAACATGAAATACATAAAACTCATAAATATGACATTAATGTACTCTAGGCGCATTTTAAAATTGCTTAAAATTGAAACTATTTTTCAAATTCCTCGAAATCAACAACGTGCATGGGAAATACATGGGAAATCACACATTAATAGGGGGGGGGGGTTCCTTGCTTTGTTCTTTTTTCTTTTCTTTTTGTGTTTTGTGAGGAAGCGGCCCCTTGCGGGTGGTTTTTGTTACGACTAGAACACCGGTCTTGCACATTGAAAACATAAAGTTTGAGAGGCACTGCTCTAACACATAGTTGAAACTTATTAGCTCTTGCCACTCAAAATTTCGAGTTAATATGTTCTTATTAAATCTGGGCTCACGAACCAAAAAGAGCCATGGTAGGTGGAGCAAAGTCAAACGTGTAAATGCCAAAAGGTGGAAACTCCCTTGATAAGCAGAATTGTTCCATATGGTGGAGTTTCACGTTTTGATGGTGATGTTTATATTAGACTTGAATTTTGTCCGCTTTTTGTACCGCATAACTACATGCAAATAAGTGATAATGATACAATGTATCTAGTACAGAAGAAAAATACAGAATGAGCGAGGATCAAGCCATCAAACTTTGTTTTTATTGTTGTAGTTCCTGTTGTAGTTTTGTTACCATATTAAATGTATTTATTTGTTTTGGCTTGTTTTTTTGGTAGACACGTTATGCTTCGTTGTTGTTTTGTTTTTGAGACGCAAGACACATGAATACTGCGCTTCTTGGAATGGTTGTTTTTTGTTTCAGCGACAATTATCACGTCCACAATAGGCCTAGGCGGTGATATCAGAGTGGATTAAGTGCAGACTATCATTTTTTCTGGTTATTCAGTCTGCATTTCGTTGTTGTGGAGCAGCTTGTCATGGGGCGGTAATTGTTTTCTGTGCATCTTTTGGGTGAAAGCTGGGGGGGGGGGGGTGCTGGGGGGTTAAGGTGCCACAAGCATACAGCAGATGCTAAGAAAATACATGTTTGAATTTTTCGATTAGGAATGAAAGAAGTAGTAGAGAGAGAGAGAGAGAGAGAGAGAGAGAGAGAGAGAGAGAGAGAGAGAGAGAGAGAGAGAGAGAGAGAGAGAGAGAGAGAGAGAGAGAGAGAGAGAGAGAGGAGAGAGAGAGAGAGAGAAATGGAGAGGAGAGAGAGAGAGAAATGGAGAGAGAAGAGAGAGAGAGAGAGAGAGAGAGAGAGAGAGAGAGAGAGAGAGAGAGAGAGAGAGAGAGAGAGAGAGAGAGAGAAGGGAGAGAGAGAGAGAGAGAGAGAGAGAGAGAGAGAGAGAGAGAGAGAGAGAGAGAGAGAGAGAGAGAGAGAGAGAGAGAGAGAGAGAGAGAGAGAGAGAGAGAGAGAGAGAGAGAGAGAGACAGAGACAGAGACAGAGACAGAGAGAGAGAAAGGGAGGGAGAGAGAGAGAAAGGGAGAGAGTGAGAGAGAGAGAGAGAGAGAGAGAGAGAGAGAGAGAGAGAGAGAGAGAGAGAGAGAGAGAGAGAGAGAGAGAGAGAGAGAGAGAGAGAGAGAGAGAGAGAGAGATGCCTTGTAGTTCTGTATGTTCGTTTTTATTTATGATTCTGAATAGTATGTGGTTTTCGTTATAAGTGACTGAGTGTGTGTGGTTTTGAATTCAAATAAGGTCAATCTAATTTGAGAGAGGGGGAGTGAGAGAGAGAGAAAAGGGGGAGACAGAGTAGGGGAGAGAGGGAGATAGATAGAGGGGGGGGTAGTACTATAATATAAGTTCTGTATGTCAGTTTTATTTGTTATTCTGAATGTCATATGCAGCCTTTATCATTATAATTGAGAGGGCTGTGGTCCGAGGTGTGCAGCGTGGGATGGGAACTAGATCTGAACCGAGGCTGTCATCACCGACTACCGACCTCTCGTTATTCATTAAACTGTTACACGTTAGCTCATAGCTGCAGAAGGTAGATCGAGGAGATAACAAATCAAGAACGTATGAAAGGAAACTTTAGATTTATGATTAAAAGAGAAATTCATTTTTAAATTTCTGTTTCTTCAGTAACATTATTGGACTTGCCTACAGGATTTGCCTGATCTGTCTCATACTCAAATCTAGATTTGCGGCAGGGAGGTTTGACAAACCAAAATCCAAACCAAAATCTTGCCCAGGCCTACTGATAGATACCATCATGATGTTAATGAATGAACAATGGTAAAGAAACAACATAATTTATTATCAGATATTAAAATTTTTATTTCAAAATGCAATTTCTTCCATATGGTTACAAGAATTAGGAGTAAAATATCAAATGTAAAAAAGAACGTGTCTTGGACCATCACATAATGTCACACATCCTATAGCTGAATCATATAGGAAAGGAAGTGAGCTGCTGTACAAAAAAACTTCTTCAATAATTTCATCCTAAAACTAGTGTCTTGAAAGATGTTTATCTATAATCTTAAGTGGACCTCTCATAGTCATAGCCACTCTAAGCCATATTTAATGGAATGAATGTGAGCATTCACTTTATTGACAAATTTGATGACAAATAAACATCTTGGCCTCTAAGATTTTACATGTTCTGCATGGTGGGATGTGTATAAAGTGTTAATACTTGTACATCTGTACATGTATAATAATAAAGAAAGACATCCCTTGATTCCTTGTACCAATACAAAGTTCATATACAACTTTGCCCGAGGTATTATTTAGTCATAGATGTCTGGTGATTGTAAAGTTAGGTTTATCTAGAAAGTATTAAGTTCACATAATATGTATCAATTAAAATTGAACTTTCAAGTGCAGAGTGCCCTCCAATTACAATAGATTATGGTATATGAGAATATTCAATTGACCCGTTTGGCTTCATAATTTTTCTATCCAGATATAACATAACATCAATAGGAAAATGTGGTGATAATTGACATGTTTGAATGAAAGACGTGAGTGTGTGAAAGTCACAATTAAATGAGTTGCACTGAAAAGAATTCTCATGATTAATGCCACATATTCCCTAATAGTAATATTATGAACAAATGTACTACATACATGTAAACAAGTATGTTTAATATAATATTACAATCACGGTATCCAAATACTTTTTCAATGTAATAAATCATTGAGCAAGAAATTTGAAGATCATCGATATTATATACAGCTCATAAGCAAAGACATTTTCCACTGGAAGTATGAATACAAACAAATCAACTTTCAGACAATCTAAAAAAGCACTGGTCAGTGTCCCATTGTGTAACTATCACATGAATGTCATTGAACAAAATGACATACTGTTAGTGTGCCTCAAGCCATTTTGAGAAAAGTGGAAAAAATAAATCAATCTATTATAGCTAAAAACATATAAAATGAACAAAAAATCCCCCCCCCCCCCAATTCCAGTTTGTACACAACACACACTCACAAAAAAGAAAAAGAAATAGTGTGCGAACAAATATTTTTTATTAAGAAACTTTTTTACTTCATTTCAGGACTGCTGGCCACATGCTGGTCAACATTATTTTAGTACCGTAAGCAAATGAATCAAAAGTTTATGGCACTAATGAACATAAAATACAATTTGATAAAATGATAAATGCATATTTTCAGTTTTGTAAACAACTGTCTCATTCAATTCTAATAATTCTATTAAAATTTGCTGTTTGAATAATGTTATCAATTCACTTCTATTTCGATAAAAAAGATTTCACAGCCTACAATTCTGAGAGAAAACTCTGAGAAAAATCAATATTTAGAGTTCACATTTCATTTTCATGAATAAATCAAAGGACAAAAAAGAAGCACAAAACAAACTTTTACATTTCTTTGTACATCATTAATTAAATTGATTTTAGGTGCTACATAAACAATTTGTTCATTTATAGGAAAGTGATAATGAAATGATGTAAAACTTTGTAAAAGTTTAAGCTCTTTTTGCTTTGTTTTATTTTATCCTTTACTATTAATAACATGAAAGATGAGAATTAAAACAGTTCTTTCGTTTAAAATGATGTTCTGCCTTCCTTAACAAAGGCACATTATTAGTATTAGAATACATCATCAATTTTCAAAACTGAAATTTTTATGCGACAAACATGAATCCTCTTCGCTTTAGCTATTTGCTACGTCGATGAAACAGAAACACTCTTCAAGGGTAAAGAAAACATGTTTCGTTAGAATCACAACCTTGCTGCCATCCTGGAGTCGTTCAAACTTTTGTAAAGAGTAACAACAGCAGCTCCTCCGATACCAAAGTTGTGCTGCATTGCAGTTTTTGCTCCTTCTACTTGGCGTTTGCCAGCCTCTCCACGAAGCTGCCAAACTAATTCTGCACACTGACCAAGACCTAGACCAAGGTATCAGGAAAGTATTGTGGGGAAAAAAAGAGAGAAAAGGAAAAATATAACACTGTCATGAAATGATGAAATACAATTTAAGAAGAGCATTAAACCAACATGAAAATAATGTGAGAAGAAGAAATACAATCACCTTCAAGTTATCTCAACTTCATTATTATTTGGAAAACAATTTTTAGATAAATTTATTTGACTCCACTCAGGGTTCATCTCAACCAAGTCCAGTTCAATATTCTTCTCTAAATGCTATGATCTCATAATGGATTGCATCAACCATCATGCTCCATAGAGCAACGCTTTGTGAGGTTTAAACCAAAAGAACATCATGGGACATCTTTACATGTAAATTACACTGGAAAAAAAAAAGGTCAGTTTAGGAAATTCTGGAAAATAAAGTGTCATGCAGTGTCTTTTCAATTCAATCAAGCCCAGGAGCCCTGCAGTATAACATCATGAATCATGACACTGTTTGAGTGTTTCACCTATTTCAGCTTCACCTTGATTACTCTTGTCTCATTAAAATATGAGAAAAATTTTTCATTAATTTCCTTTGGTTAGGCTCTATGAGTAAAACATCAACATAAAGCAATATCATCTGTACAAATGAGAGCATATCATCACTAGTTAGGTTGCTTATATTCATTGAACCCTAAAAAAAAAAACCCAACAAGAAACCCAATAACAGTGATGAAAGCAAATACTTATACTTATGTCAGAAAATATTCGAGGAATTTTTATATTTTATGTTATGACTTACAAAAGATCTTGTGACACCCTATTTATAATTGTTATGTTCTTTTTCCCAATTTAAAAACTAAAATTATAACATATTCTCATGGATAACATGTTTGACACTAAAGATGCACTTTTTTACATAACACTTTCAATATATATATATATATATATATATATATATATATATATATATATATATATATATATATGTATATACAGTATTTACATAACGCTTCAATTCAGAAAGGTTCTTATTACCTGTAGCTCCAATGGGGTGACCTTTTGATTCCAAGCCCCCAGATGGATTAACAACCCACTTTTTATTAACATATAACAGTTCTCCACCATCTTTGTTTGTTCTCCATTCTGAATTATTCAACAGGTCTACTCCTTTCCCCTCAGGGCATAAACCAAGAGCTTCATACATGAACAGTTCATTGCAAGAAAAGCAATCATGAACCTGCAGAACACATAAAATTGTTTCTTTTATAGTGAATGTAGGTTTACAAATTCATTTATTTGCACAACTTTTGTTGTTATCATGCACACTAAAGTTTACTATAACAAACCTGGAAACACAAATGAACATTTTTGTGACATAGACAACATGAACAAGGTAATTAACAGAGTTGAAATTATGTCAAAATCAGTTCTATTCTCAATTTTGACTATATGCGAAGACAGATATCAAGTGTATCTGTCTGAGCATCATCATAGAATATCCTTACAATTATGAGTAGGTCATCTTCTTGTGACGTTTGAGTGGATTTTGAACAAACTAAAAGGTGGACTTTGAACAGTCATGTATAGAAGTGGATTTTGAACAAACTAAAAGGGATGGATTTTGAACAGTCATGTATAGAAGTAGATTTTGAACAAACTAAAAGGGGTGGATTTTGAACAGTCATGTATAGAAGTAGATTTTGAACAAACTAAAAGGGATGGATTTTGAACAGTCATGTATAGAAGTAGATTTTGGACAAACTAAAAGGGATGGATTTTGAACAGTCATGTATAGAAGTAGATTTTGAACAAATACAAGGGGTGGATTTTGAACACTCATGTATAGAACTTAACAGAAGTAGATTTTGAACAAAATTAAAGGAGTGGATTTTGAACAGTCATGTATAGAAGTGGATTTTGAACAGTCAAGTATAGAAGTAGATTTTGAACAAACTAAAAGGGGCGGATTTTGAACAGTCATGTATAGAAGTGGATTTTGAACAGTCAAGTATAGAAGTAGATTTTGAACAAACTAAAAGGGGTGGATTTTGAACATTCATGTATAGAAGTGGATTTTGAACAGTCAAGTATAGAAGTAGATTTTGAACAAACTAAAAGGGGTGGATTTTGAACAGTCAGGTATAATAGTGGATTTTGAACAAACTATACCTTGACCAAAGAAACAATTGTACAACTGTATCAACTTTGTATTTCTAGCTGTAGCGTTAAGTACATAAACAATTTTTTTATTGATAACTAAGCAAAATCTTACCAAAAAAAATGTTGAAATATGTCTAACACAACCTTGAGACATTGTAAACAAAATTTTCTTTACAAAAATAAAACTAAAATTGCTGAAAAGAAGTGCATAAAATGCATACTGATTATATATTTTCAATGTCTCTCATTTTGAAAGATATAATTGAATTCCACATAAAACACTTTCTTGATATAAAGTCATAATTATGAAATAAGATATATGTATACATATCTGCCAATCAAGTAATCAAAAAAGGCATGTTAATCTTTGATTGATGTGATGTGCTTAAAATTGTCAGTGTTATTAATTGTCAAATTTGTTACTTTCTTGTTTATCTGAAGTGTCTTATTGTCTTGGATGTTGATTCTGTTAAAAGCAAGCCTACCTCAAACACATCAACATCTTGGACTGAAAGCCCAGCATCATGGAAGCACTTTTGAGCCGCATCTTTAGCCATTGAATATCCACTGAGATCCTTGAAAGATCTTCCAAATGATGATGGCAAATCTGTCACCTACAAAACAGTCCAATAAAAATTGAATACACAAAAAATATATAAAGGCAAGATTATCATATTTTCATCATAAAGAGTTAGTCTCTTTTATTTGGCTTATACTGATACACTTTGAGATCAAGAATATAATCTTCTATCTTAGATGAATGCTTTCATTTCAGGTATAAGGTCGAGCAAGTTTCTTCTTTACCTGCAGCAAGGGAGAAATGCTTTGATGATTGATAATGTTCCCAGACTATTATACTCCTCCATTCCCAATCTCCAATCCAAAACAAAAATTGTGAAAAAGCCAAAACAAAACAAAAATTGAGAAAAAGCCAAAACAAAACAAAAATTGTGAAAAAGCTAAAACAAAACAAAAATTGTGAAAAAATAAAACAAAATCCTTAAAGAAATAAAACTACTTTTCAACAATAAAAACTTTTATGTCAAATTTAAGAGCCCATCATTATCAAAATAAATCTGTATTTTACCATGTTCTGAGAAATGATCTCTACAGCTTTATTTTGCAGGTTGTGTTTCTTTACAAAATCTTCAGTGCACACAATAGCAGCTGCGCTACCATCAGCAGTGGCAGCTGTCATTCCAAAAGTAATCGGGAGCATAAAACTGCTTTCTTTGCAATGGTGTCCATGTCAAATACTTTCTGTGTAGAGAGAAATTATAATAACAACGGTATTAAAAGTTCACTGATCAAAATAATGATACAAACATTGCTACTGATATGGTATAAATTCCCACCAAATAAACTCATACACTCATGTAAGTGTCACCCTTTGCAATGTGACAATGATATATATATTCAATCAATAATGGATACATACTTTTCCATATTAGTTCACAAACAATCCTATAACCAATTAACTTTCTTAAGGGGAGGAGCGGGTTCTGGGAATGCCATTTTTGCCGAAAATGGGACAAATCTAGTCTATCATACAAGTGGATAGAGCAGTTCATTCCTGTCATAATGATATCATAAAAGAAGCTCAGTGTCGATTCTTTGAATTTATACAAATTTTTTAGAAACAATACAGGCTTATCTTTCAACAAATTATACAATAAAGCCAGAAATATTATCTTAAGTATGGCAAGTTGGTACTCATTTTGATCGCTATCCAAAACAACCTTATTTGAGGATCTATTATGAATATTGCCTTAGATCGGCCGAAAGTTACGGAACATATTCCCACACCTATTATCAAAAGGCACCATCTCAAAATGAGTAAAGGTGCTGGTGCACTTGAAACAGTGTCAATAAGAAGTAGTTGAGAGCCTCTCAAAGTTTTATGATGTTTCAAAGTATTATCCTACTCTTTTCTTAGGTTTATGGGAGAAGATTGTATTCAAATAACAGAAAATAAGAGAAAAATATGAATATCTCAAAATGTCATTTTTGGACCCTTTTTCTAACTTAGCTCGCATTTTTATCCGGTTGACTTGAAATTTGGCATAAACCTTGCTTTTGATGTTTGGAATAAAAGAATGCATGCGTTAGATGTTATTATGTATACTTTCTTGAATTTTATTTTATATGCAACTTTCAACACACCATAAAACTAAAAGTTTGATATATTCGTCCAAACCCATGCATCATTTTGTTCTATAGATGTAAACGAAGCAGTGTACCAATTTTGAGACACATCCCAAAATAATTGATGCAGTTTTTACATTTTGAAAATGCATGTTATTTTTAGCATCATAAATCCAATATGGCGGCGTTGCCATGGCAATATCCAACAAAATTTTAGTTTCTCATATATTGTCTCTCTAATTTAGATACGAAGAACTTAAAAATCAAGGTCCTAGTTGGCTTGCTCTATGGGTTTTCAAAATGGCTTTCAGAACCCGCTCCTCCCCTTAAACCACCTATAGAACTACATAAGGAGTCCCGTGGCAAATTGAGATAATCTCTCAATATGATATATACAATTGTTTCTAAAATCCCTTGTTACTGTCTAGATTAATATAAAATATTTTTAATATAGTTATGTTTTCATAGAAATATTGATGGTAACTACACTTATCTGATTAAACACTGTGAGCAAATGCCTCTACAGACCAATTACTTAACCTAAAATCTAAACAATATGACATAACAATGTAAATTATACAAAATCTTAACTAACAATAAGAAATTAGTCATAACAATATTAATTTAATATGTTAGGAAGTTGCGAATTATTCTATATCATATGATGATGACCACAAATTGATAAGATAAGATAAGAAGAATATTTATATTGCGCCTTCCTCAGAAGAGCTCAAGGCGCATTACAAGCAAAATGATTACACAGGCATGGCATGCTATGGCTAAAACATTTTACATAAAACAGATGCATCAATAAAAAATAGTATCACAATCAATTCAGTAAAAGCACGTAATTCAATAAAATTCATCTAAATATGTTGGAGAAGTAGTGGGTCTTCAAGCGAGATTTCAGTATATTCAAAGACTCTGCAGACTGGACGTCCCATGGTAAAATGTTCCAAATTTTGGCTGCTTGTGTTTGTAGGGCCCTATCTCCGAAAGTCTTAAGTTTAGTTTTGGGTGTTTGTATCATTTTCTTGCTCGCTGAGCGCAGTGATCTGTTCGGTGTGTATTTAGGAACTAACTCTTTTAAGTAGACTGGAAAGTCAGCCTCGTGCAGGCATTGGTACGTGATTGTAGCTATCTTGTAGTCAATGCGGGATTTTATTGGGAGCCAGTGTAGGTGTTTAAGTATTGGCGTAATGTGTTCTCTTTTTGAAACTTCCATAACTAATCTGGCGGCATTGTTTTGTATTATCTGCAGTTTCTTGATTTGTGTCAGTGGAAGTCCAGCCTGCAGAGAATTGCAGTAATCAATTCTTGAAAGAACAAATGAGCAAATTAATTTGTTTGTTGCTTCAGGAGTGATGTATTTCCTGATATGACATATTCTTTTTAATTCCAGATAGCAAACTTTTCTCAAATGTGAGATATGGTCTTCCATGGACATGGTACAATCCATGATAACTCCTAAATTTCTTACTTTTTTGACAACAGGAATTTCTTCGCCACAGATTTTAACATATCTTAATTTAGCGGCTTCCACTTTGGCTTTGCTTCCTATTGCTATAACTTCTGTTTTGTTCTCATTTAATTTCAATTTATTGGATGTCATCCACGAAGAAATCTGGGTGGCGCAATCATTAAGGAAGTTATGACAGATGGCAGTCCGGATATTTCAGCAGACTTATAGAGCTGAGTGTCGTCAGCGTAAATGTGGTAATTAAAATGATGTTGATTGATGATGTTGTGTATTGGTTGTGCGTACAAAAGAAAAAGGATTAGCCCCAGAACCGAGCCTTGGGGCACACCAAAATGAAGAACAGAATAATTTGATAGCTTTCCATGGACTGATACAGCTTGCTTTCTATTGCTGATGTACGAACTGAACCATTCCAGAGCAGTGCCTTTGATGCCAAAAGATAACTCTAAACGTTTAAGAAGAATGCCATGATCTATACTGTCAAATGCAGCAGATAGGTCTAACAAGGCTAAAATGGATAGTTCTCCTTTATCGGTCGAATTCCGTAAATCAGATTGTACTTTCAAGTGGTGTCTCTGTGCTGTGCTTTCTTCTATAAGCAGACTGATAGGTTCCTTTCAAAGAGTTTTCATCTAAGTGTTGGTCGATTTGGCTTAAAACAGCTTTTTCTAATATTTTGGAAAGAAATGGTAGGTTGGACAATGGTCTGTAATTTTTCAGATCGTTTTGATCAAGGTTGTTCTTTTTTAATAAAGGTCTAACTATGGCCTCCTTAAAACTAGGGACAACAATTCCATTTGTTAGTGACATAACACCCTCCCCTAACAAATTGTTTCCTCTTATAGATGTTGATGAAAGAGAAATTATGAGCATAAAATCAGTCAGGAAGTAATGAGTTGCAGGTCAATGTAATCATGACATTACCACAAAATGCTTTACATCCAGATGAAAGACAATGTACCTGAAAGGAAGCACGTGGATTGTTGACTCCTTGTTTTCTATTTTTGTAAGCTATTTTGACAAGAGCTTCTTGAAATCCTTTTGGATGTTGACTGGCATATTCCGTGCTGCATACGCAAAAAGCTTAATGACGTCTGAAGTCATCTCATTCATGTTTGGGTTGATCAAACCTTTATCAGCCCCAAGTGTTGTCATGTGATCCATATGACGTCCAACAGGAGAAATACGGTCCATATATTTCTGAGAAAGGCCACCTTCCATCTTTTCAAAACCTAAATGTGAAGACAACATAGAGAGATTAACTTTGCAATGAAATGAACACTCAAGAGATAAATCTATGGTAATGCACAATGCATATTCTTTTCCCATTTTGTTCAAATGAATGAAAACATATATGAAAAGCACACTCGGGGAGGTGTATTCAACAAAGGGTGATTTATATCAACTTTATATTAGTTTGCATCAATGAATTTACTTTTAGTGAAATAGAACTGTTCACATTATCAGAGCAGGTGATCTATCAAACTGATTATCATATACATGAAGGCATTCATATTGCATTTGAACAATCACAAGAAATAAGGATACTTGAACTCTTTCCACCAGGAATTAAAAACCCCAGTTTTCGCCGGATTTAACTTTTTGGAGCAGTCTGAAATTTCTATCTGTGTGTTCAAAAGTAAAACTGACCATAAATATATATAAGAATAAGAAAAAAGCCAACCTATTTAGTGTCGTATTGAAGGGAAATAAATATCCTATCATTCTAAACAGTGATTGGGGTGATTTGCATGTTTATAACTTATAAAGGGTGAGGGTAAGAGAAAACTATTCATCATCGTGCCCTGTCACCCCTCATGGGGTATAAGCCAGCAACAAGAACCCTCCAGCGATCACTGTCCTGTGACTTTCTTTATAATCTCTTTCCAAGATATCCCCAGTTCTCTACACCATATATTTCTTGGTTTTCCCCTTTTTCTGTGGCACTGTCGATTCCACGCTAGAACTTATTGTGTAATGTTTTCAGGTGGCTTCCTCAAGGTGTGTCCAATCAACCGCCAACCCTTTTCTTTAATTCGTCTCATATTGACATATTGGCTTCTGTTTTGTTTTTGCCACAGATCTTCGTTTGAAATTCTTTCCGGCCAGTCGATATCAAGCATATTTCGTAGGCATTTGTTAATGAATGTCTGTAAGTTAGACAGGATTCTTTTGTTGATTTTCCATGCTTCGGCTCCATATAAAAGGACTGACTTCATGAGAAAACTCTATTTGAGTAACATAAAAATGTTTGTTAAATAAGTGATGACATTGCTTGTCCTTCAATTGCAATTTACGTAATTTTTTCATCTTTTTATGACAATGTTGCTGCCTGATGTAACTGACATAAAACAATGTTTTCTTCATGAAATTATCATTTTAAGAGTTCAAATATGACGGTAGCTTTTTATTAAGTAATTCATCATAAAGAATTTTTGAGAATGGCTCATATGAGTATAAGAATGATATGACCTGGACATAATGTCAAATATTACCTATTGCCATGACACAGTCATCAACTCCACTCATAATCAATCTCCTTGCCATCATCAATGCTGATGACCCAGAAGAGCAATTGTTATTTACATTGAACACTGGAACTCCGCTTAGACCAAGTTCATAGACAGCTCGTTGACCACTGGTTGGTTCTCCATAACAATAGCTTGCAACGACAGCTTGAATATCATTGTAGGATAACTTTGCATCTTGTAATGCAGCTTGACCTGTGTCAGAAAAAAAAATTTATGATCCATTCAATATAAAGATCTTTTGTATTGTTCCTCCATCCTTGCTGCATGAATTTGAATTTGAAAAAAAGTGCAGCTACATTTATTTAAATTAATAGCTGATATATTGTGGTATGGGAGAGCTGTTTCAGTGTGGAGTTTTGACGATGGGATACCTGCCTCTCTCTGTCAGTCTGTTTCTGCCTGTCTCTCTCCCTCTCTTTACTTAAATTGTTAATTTGTCTATACTCAAAACAAAATCTGTTTAAGAAAAATGTTATGAATATATTTGAAAAATGATTTTACATACAATAATAAAAAATTTAAAACTTGATCCATTTAGAAGAGGCTACTATGAAAGCCAGGAAAAAATTGTTTAAACCTTACCAGCTTCTCTGGCCATATCAGGATAGTCCCATTTCTTTGAAAGTGGTTTTTCAAACTTAGTCATGCCAACTCCAATAACAAATGTGCGTATTTTTGACATTGTCAAGCCCTGAGGACAAAACGATATTAACAAGACACAAATTAATATATCATAAAAAATCAAATAAACCATTTTTCTGTACACATAAGAAGCATTAAAATTGAAAAAAGAAAAGAACTTTAACATCAGAAAATGTTATGTTCATATGACTGCTTGACAATGTCATAATTGCAATTGTCCCTTCTTGACTACTAGATCTAGCTTCTATATTATTATTATTATTATAAACTTATTAAGGTTTACAAAGTGCTACTATCTTTTAATGTTAAATCTACATGAATCTACGTTAAGATCTTTATAGCTAGATCTAGATCTAGATCTAGATTCAGGCTTTATGAGCCTGCAATTAGATCTAGAGATCTAGATCTAGCTCTTGAGCAAAATAAAGTGTGAGCATGGCACTGGCAGTGAATCTAAAAAGGCAGACCTACTGTGACTTTACGGTTGAGTGAAGTATGGGTGATAAAAAAGAAAGAGTTGGCAGTCTTGGGATTTAATGTTCCAAATATTCAAGGGTAGGCATGGATTCTGTATCAAGACTTTAGAACCAGACTTTGTTATCAAGAGTTACCGAACTGCCTACAGGGCTGGATCTAGATCTACATCTACCCTTCCTTTCTGTTACAGGGACTTGAACTCTGTGTAGGCCTACACCGTGACCCTATATGACCGTGAGGTGGAGTCCAAAGTGTCAAAGTGCATTCGACCAACCATTCAACCCGGCGTATTTTGCCTCTTGTGTCGCTTGTTGTATCTCCCAGTGGATCGTCAACCAAGGAACAGTTACAACTCAAACTGTTAAAAGAGAGCATTTAGATCTAGTGACCACTAAAATGGCAGCTAATACAGGGTAATAAAACTATTTATTCTGTCAGTATTTTATGCAGTCCAACACTTTATTCATTTAGATCTTGTGCATTTTCTAGATCTCTCTAGGTTCCATGCCTAAGTTGCTGTGTCTCTAGAGGAGGGCCTAGAATCTACATTCCTACATTGCAGTGATTGCTAAGATTCTAGATCTCTCTAGGTAGCCCTACCAAATCTAAGTATCTAGATAGACCCTATCTAGATCAAGGAAATCTAGATCTAGATCTGCATCTAGAAGGTAGGCCTACCTTAGATTTTAGACTGGATCTGGAACAGGGGTTCTTATACTTTTTAATCGCACCCCCCCCCCTCCTCCCCATCTTGACACCATCCATCAGAACTGCCCCCCCCCCCCCCCAACTCTAACCCCAAATCAAGAATACATGTAGAAAATAATTAATTTATTTTCAATTTACCCTCATCAATGGGAAGGGCGGAGTTGGTTTAAAAAAACAAACAAACTAGGAGTTGAATCAAATTTGAGGTGTTGTGGAGGACAATGCACATTGGGTGAGCTGGGGAAGGAAGGTGGAGAACCTCCTGAGCGAGAGGCTGCATAGGTCATCTCAAGGAAGACATTTTTTCCCCCAAAATTGGACAAATCTAGATAATTGAACTATTGGATAGAGCAATGGGAAGGGCGGAGTTGGTTTAAAAAAACAAACAAACTAGGAGTTGAATCAAATTTGAGGTGTTGTGGAGGACAATGCACATTGGGTGAGCTGGGGGGAAGGAAGGTGGAGAACCTCCTGAGCGAGAGAGACTGCATAGGTCATCTCAAGGAAGACATTTTTCCCCAAAATTGGACAAATCTAGATAATTGAACTATTGATAGAGCAATTCATTCCTTCACATTGATACCATGAAAAATGCTCAATAACTCAATATATCAATTTTTTCATTTATGCAATTTTATTTTAGAAACAATACAGGCCTAACCCTCTTCGTGTAGTATTCATAAAGAAAAAATATCTTCCCCTTTACCTCACACCATCAATATTGCATTATGAATGGTTCAAAGTTGATTACATTGTACATATATATGTACCCTATCAGACTATTATAATATCATATATGTGTACATTGTTGTAATGTGATCAGGTCTACCTCCCAGTCAATTGTCCAGCCTTGGTGCCCCATGTGTTTAAATAATAGTGAAATTGTATTTTCATCATTTTATTGCAGAAAACTTGCAGGCAAGACAATCTTTATCACAGGAGCCAGTCGAGGAATAGGAAAAGCTATTGCTCTGAAGGCTGCTAAAGATGGAGCCAATGTGGTGATAGCGGCTAAGACGGCAAAGGCACATCCAAAATTGCGGGAACCATTTACTCAGCAGCTGAAGAAAGTAAGATTTTGTTACACCGTACAACTGTTAACAATAATGATGCATTGTACTGTGTTCAAAATCTATTATTATTATTCTATGTAATTAATAATTTATATATATGCATATTTGTGAGACAGGGGACATGTGAGTGAACACTTAATATTTCAATTTTATCAGTTTGGCGAATTGTGGGAGTGAAATGTGTTCTTTACAGCTCAAATATACATATTGTGTATGTTTTATTTAATTTTTTTATTTTTATCAATTTATCTTTTTACTGAATATTGCCATGATGATATGTTATGTATCAATAGTCTTACCCTAGTGCAAATTTGATTTTGGTTTTACAATATCTGTTAGATCAATAAATTCTTGTGATTTTATAACTTAAGTGCAGTAGGAAAGTTTCATTATTTCTTTCACATGACAGTTGTCCAGGCTGGTGGTAAGGGTCTCCCATGTATTGTTGACATCAGATATGAAGATCAAGTCCAAGAGGCTGTAAAAAAAGCTGCAACAGAATTCGGTGGCATTGGCGTTATCATAAACAATGCTAGTGCCATTTCTCTAACTGGAACTTCGCAAACTGATATGAAAAAATATGACTTAATGAACTCCGTTAATGCAAGAGGAACTTATCTATGGTAAGTATTGTTAGTTTTGAAGTTAGAAATAGTTTAAATTCAATACAAATATTCCATTATATTAAAGTAGCTTAATTGATTTTCATTCCCGTTTTCAGTGTTACTTTTTAGTTAATAAACTTGTTTAAACTTGGAACTTTCGTTGTTTTTATGGATTTTGTTGTTACTTTTGTAAAATCTCTCTTTATAGAGATTTCATGAAGAATTGATAATTTTTATCTTATCAGATTATTGAAGCAAGATAGATGTAATTCATATTATACCGGTACTTGGTTTACATGATGATTTCCTTTACTATATTAAGATAACCAGTATCTCCATCTAAACTGTGTCATGTGCCCTTGAATGAAAAGGAATATAATTTATATTGAACATATATGTGACATAAACGTTTTAGCAGTTAGTCGCTATTCTTTGGGGACCATTGCGATATTTATGTGCCATATTGCAGTTACATTGAATTTTCTCATGCTGTTTGACATGTGGCACAACTTTGTTTCTACATGTTGATGTTTAGATTGTGAAATATAAAAATATAAAATAGATCAAAGATCAGAAGAAAAAAATGAAATAAAACTTGAGAAAAGTGGAGGTAATTATTTTCTCATTCCTGAACCTTGCCTTTTAAAGATACCGTAGCTTTTTATTTTAAGTGGAATATTTCAGAATTTTGAATACACATGTATGTTTTTTGTATTTATTCTCTTTTCCCAGTTCACAAGCATGCCTCCCTTTTTTGATGAAGTCATCCAATCCCCATATCCTCAACATTAGCCCTCCTTTGAACATGAAGCCAATCTGGTTCAAAAATCATGTTGGTAAGAGCAAGCAGCAATAAAACCTATTGTCAACTTCAACTTAGTTTTGTTATGGGGCGTTTTCTAGATTTAACTTCTTATTTCTATAATTTGCTAAGAACCCTTATTGAATACTTATTTTTTCAACATATTAAATTTGTATTGATTACAAGATACAACATCATCTCAACCCTGAAAACGCCCATACTTTCATTGTACAGTCGACTCCGGTTTATTGCATCTCGGTTAATCGCAATTGTCGCTTAATCACACCTTTACCCAAGAAACAGAATCAATTCTCTATAAAAGTCATTAGTCAATCGCAACTCATTTTGGATAATCGCAACCACGGCGACACCTTGTTTCCTATATTCAGTTTTGTTTTTCTCATTTCACACTTTGCTAAACGATGATCGCATGTCTGCTTTGTTATTACCTAACAACCGCAGTGATACAATAGCCTTACATTGATTGTGGGTCTAGCAGACAATAGAAGACGCGATCAGCCTTGCATAGGGACAACTCAGACAACACTGGACAATGAGTAGACGGAGATGGCTGACTCTATTGCTGTCGTCGCCTTACCTGTTCAATCATTAAGCCTTTCCCCAGACGCTAAGGAATGTCTTGGCTCATCTCTTTAAAAGGCATGCCTCCGTTGTCAATAAGCCCTGCGCCTTGCCCCCAAGGAATGACATCAAAGGTTGTTGTGACAGACAATAAAAGACGCGATCAGCCCTGCATAGAGACGATTCAGACAACTCTGGCCAATGAATAGACGGAGATGGCTGACTCTATTGCTTTCGCTCACCTTACTCATTTAATCATTAAGCCTTTCCCCTAGGCTCTAAGGGATGTCTTGGCTTATCTATCTAAAAGTGATAATTATTTAAAATTCTTTTTGCAAAAATATATATAAAATATTGCAACAGACATACCTAGTCGTCAAGTAGCTGATTTTTTATTGGTGGCAATATGAAGTTTTATCTCTTATGAACACTGTTAAAAAAAAAAAAAAAAAAAAAAAAAAAAAATTAAAAGTTGCAAATGTTTTAAACCCCTACTTTTTTTGGTACTTACGCCATAATCTTGTGTCAGACCTTGGGTAGTCTATGGATTAACAGGATCAACCCGACTCACGATCCTACCTGTCGATGGTGCTGTGCCCTGTTAAAAAACCCTGAACGTGTCTAACATGGAACTCACATGGTAAAAGACCAAGGGCTACATGGAAAAGAGAACTGAGAGATATGAAGAAGATGGGGCAAACATAGACATCAATGGAGAGGCTGACCCAGGAGAGAAGCGATTGGAGGTTGTTTTTTGACAGCCTATGCTTCCCAGCAAGCTAAGAAGGCAGAAGAAAGATGTGAGACAGGTCTTTTCATAGAGTAGTGGCTATGCTGTATCTTTCGTGCCCTAAACAATCTGAAGATTATTACTTGTTGCTTAATGTATTCGCAAAATTTGCCTATGGTATATTATTAAAGTGGAAGATCTACCCTTTCAACATACGTGTTACCACTTTCAATCTTTAAGTATGACGTATCACTTTTCTGTATGACACATTTTTTTTCCTCCATTATTTTTGTTAACAGCCTACACTATGGCCAAATATGGAATGTCAATGTGTGCTCTGGGAATGGCAGAAGAGTTCCGTGATTCTGGTATTGCTGTCAATGCTTTATGGCCACGCACAGGTTAGTGTACTACTATATGTTTAATGTTTATTTATTTAGTTATTTTGAGAGTTGTATTCTTAGAGCTGGTAGTGTATATGGGGAACTACTTTTTAATGCACATTTTTCTTGCACGTTTAATTAGCTCGCTTTCTCTTGCATGTATTTGTTTGGGGGAGATGTTTTCAGTTGGCCAAAACTGTGGGTGCTTCACTTAGTTTCAGATGATAAGAGTATTTACAAAGTATAAGATTGTAATCAGATTTGAGGACATGAGATGTGGGTTGTCACCCTTGCTTAGATAACCTTGACCGTGATATTGGGTAACATGACCATGGTGACCATCTTGTAACTTGACGAAAAATAGTAAAATAAATGTGTTTTTTTTAAGTTTCAATTATTTCATGTGAGAGAATGTAAAATGTTTTGCCAAGTGTTATATGACTAGAAATTTAAAAAAAAAAAAAAAAAAAAGTTTCTTCAAGGCCATTATGGCACATAGAGCTAGAGCGTATCCCGGTTTCTATAGCATGACACGGCACAGGTGATAATAATCACCTCCTGGACAGGATGCAAGTCGTTACTCCCAAGCTAGTGCTTGTACCCATTTGCACCTGGGTTGAGTGAGGAACATTTTGTGTTAAGTGTTTTTCCCAAGAAACTCAACATTGGACCTAGCTTTGCTAGGCTTTGAACCCGGGACATCATGATCCCAAGTCCAGCAGCCTAACCACCCGGCCACTAACATCACCACAACAAACTTGATGCAAAAGACAACAAAACATTTTTAAAGATATATGATAAAATTGGACTTGTGTGACCACAGCAGGTGCGGGAATAAATGGCGGACAGTTGCAGAAATGTGACCTGGACACAAGAAGTGTTAAGAAGGAGGAATGGTTTTGTTTGTTACCAGTTTTATAAGAAAATGCATTATGTTACCGTACTTGTATTGCTTATGTCTTCTTATAGGTATTCATTTCTGCCTAATTTTATTCAGTTTTTCTCTTAATTGTCTTCAGCCATTTGGACTGCTGCTATGGAGATGTTGGGTGGTGATGGTTCAGAAATTAAAAGTCAGTGTAGGTCTGTTGATATCATGGCAGACGCAGCCTATGTCATTCTCACAAAGGACAGCAAAAGTTTTACTGGGAATTTTTGCATCGATGATGACGTGCTTTCATCAGCTGGAGTGAAAGATATGGGAAGTTACTCTTGTGTATCAGGTCTGTTGTATTGTTTTGACATCATGTTTTTACTCGTTTTGTAATTTTGAAATTAAAACAATATTGTGTAGTTAACCCTAGTCATTACAGGTACTAACAACATATTTGGCATTCTTAGTGGTACTTGATTGATTTAAGTCGAGTGCTATTCTCGCAACAGTTGCGGGAAGCCCAATTATAATGTGAGGGCTATTCTCACACATCTTGTAGGAGAAAAGTGCCAATTTTTTGTACGTTGAACAATTATCAAACTGCTGTGACTACTATGTGATTTTTCTACCATCTTCACATCCGTAGCAAATAACCTGATCGATTTTGAACATCTGAAGTAGTTTTTATTAATTTTTTCCATGACTTACCCCCGTCGGCTGATTTTGGCACCAAATAGATAACGTTTGATAATAGATTTATCAACTGAGGATTCAATATAGAGCCAGAGAATGATGAATATACTGAGTTTATGCTAGATCTAAACAAGGAGAACCTTGATAACTTAATAGACGATGGCTTGCATGGGTCAAGATATTGCAGGACCATCACAAAGTGACCCGACTCCCCTCTACCCATAGGAAGGGGACATGATAGAGGAAAAGGTAGTGGAACTACTACATTTAGATCTAAAAGAACTCAATCTGTTACTTATGTTGGATGGATGAGGAGGAGTTTAAAAAGAATGGACTTACATTGATGGTATGGAAAAACTTTCCAACTGACTTTCCCTTGACAATGGCAGTTCAAGTTGAGAAAGAGAAAATTGTTCCAATAGTAAGTAGGGAGAATATGTTTTTAGAAAAGATAAAAAGGCCTAGCACTTGAGGGTTTTACTTTTTCTAAGGGCTAATTATATGATGAATATCGATGTTTGTATTGTTTGTAAGAATTTCAAAGCTTCTAACAGTTTCGAAAAGGTAGTCAGAATTTTATAACTTTTATCCTTTACAAAATGCTTGAAGAAGAATCAATCACTAATGACTTGGTTGTTTTCAGTTATAATGATTTTTGTTTCTTTGTTAATTAAAAATATTTTTTAGAAACTGTGCTATCTAGTACATCCAGATGAATATACATGTCTCATTGTCATACTGTCCGATCTATTATGAGTTTTAGTTTAAGGCGTCCTACTGAATTTTCACTTTTTCCCCTAATGCATTTTTGAATAATTTTTTCCTGCCAATGTGTTGCTTACATCTAAGTTACTATGTAAATGTAAAAATGTTTGGGAAAAATTATTCGGTTGCTATGGTAACGGCGGCCATGTTGAATTTTGATGCCGAAATTTAAAATCTTAAAATCTCAAAAAGTATATGGGCTAGCAATGAAATTCTTTTTCAGACATATTCTTTAAACCCTTAAATAAGGAGTAAGACATAATTTAATTTATCTCAGCTGTTTTTAAATGTGCTTAAAAAAATCAGTATTTTATTAAAAAATAACTATTGATAAGTTTTGTAATATTTTGATTTTATAGGTGCACAAAAGATACGAAAATCAAAATAAACCAGTGAAAATCTCTAGTTCCCAATAACAAATACTAGTCTAGCTGTGTACCAAATTTCAACACTCTGGCATGAATACTTTCTGAGATTTTAAGATTTTAAAAACGTTGTATGCTAGAAATCACATCTTTTGAGAAAAACGGGTTTGAAAATTCAACTTTCTTCAGAATGATACAGCCATATTAAAATTGGCCATAGAATTAGTACCTTTTCAGGCTTTATATAAAAAAATCAACTGATGTACTCGATTCTAAAGATGTTGAAGTAGCATTCTAGAGTGGATTTGGAAAATGGGTATTATGAGCCCAAGACTCTACTAAACGCTGTTACAGCTCACCCGGACACCCCTTAAAACTAGTAAAAAAACCAACTTCTGCAGGTAGATTATTGATTAAGAGATTTAAAAACTATGATTTTTTTAAAAGAAGGACAAATCCTTTTTGGTGGTTCTCTTTGTTTTAAGGTGACAATTTGAAGAGTTGCTGTATATTGTAAATATATAGAATTTACTTCTTCTCATCAGGCCACAAGCTTATGCCAGACTTCTTCTTAGATGTGGAACCTGAAAACTGAAAGAACATTTGGCTGAGTCAAAAACTTCTGGAAGTGGAGCTATTTTCCGGAGGTGTAGCCTCTACTTTCAATGCGATGGGAGGTATGCTAAATGAAAAGCTGGTTAAGGACATGGGTGCCAGCTATCAGTTTGAATTGACAGGTATGTATCCTTGTTGCAGTGTGATTTAAGATTGTTTTCACCCGAAAGAATGTATCAATGCTTAACCATGCAGTATTTTTTACTTGAATGCCCGGTGGGAAGGAAGCAGACAGAATAGGAATTTAGCTGAAGAAGGCATACAATACAGCCGAGATCCAGCTTCTAACCACTCGGTTACCTAGGAATGTTGCGTGACTAACTGTTTTGAAGATTCTTGGCAGGTTTAAAAGATCATTGAATCACTGTCAACTAGTCTGAGCCTCTCTTGCTACATAGATTGATAACAGGTTGTAAGGCTAGTCAATTTATGCCTTGAATACAAATCACTCATTGATAAGTGTGTGACAGGGGATGAGGCTTCAGTGATGTAGGCTTTTTTGCTAAAATTTGTGTGTTTTCTGAGAACAAAGATAGCAACAGACACATTTTTTTATGTAGTCAGCAGGTATTTATGTGAATAATACGAAGGAGCCACAGTGGAGTGAAGTCAAGGCGAAATAAAATATCTTATTGTCATATTTCACCAGGTATTTATGTGGTAACTACTGTATATGTTTTTGAGATATATCTGTATATGGCCTCTCCTGTGGTTTAGATACAATAGTCTCCACTAAAATGCCCAGACCACGGGTGGCAAAATATCATGCATTTTGGCAAAGATGCACTTTGACGTAATCAATGGCCATAACCCATTATTTACATTGCCATTCTTGTTTGGAAATAAAAGATAAACAAAATAAATTTTTTCTTTTAGGTGATGAGGAAGGCATATGGCACATTGATTTGAAGTCTGGGTCAGGATCTATTGGCTCAGGGGCCCTGGAGGATGCAGATTGTCGAATGATTTTGGACAGCAAGCTGTTCATTGATATGTTCCAAGGAAAGGCAAGCGCTACAAGCTCCTTTTGACTGGCAAATTAAAGATCAAGGGAGACATGAAATCAGCCATGAAATTAGAGCAACTGATGGGCAAAATGAACAAAGCTAAACTGTAATGATGAAGTGTGATCATGAATGATGAGTCATGTTGTGACATTTGGCAATTACAGGAAATGCTGTAAGGACAAAGGAGATTATAATTATAGTAAATAAAAAGAAAGACCAGGAGATTATAATAAATGCATAAGGTTTATAAAAACCAAGATTACAGTAAAATAAGGCCTGTAAAGACTAAGAAAATTATCTCTTCGCATCCTAAATAGGTGGTTATAAAGGCAACCCCGAATTTAGTCCAAAATAACAAGTTTAATTTTTCTTTATATCTGTCTTATTTATTATTTGATGTTAATGAAATTTCAGTACAATGTATATTATTGTAAAGGAGTTTGTGCATCATTGAAGTCATGATATAGATGTGAGTTTGTGCATCATTGAAGTCATGATATAGATGTAAGTCCACTCCAACATCTCTGTTTCACTGTTTGTATAAATGTCTGGCTTCATGCACTGAGGGCGTATAAGCGGGAGAAAAAATATTACAAGAAGAGAGAAATGGGTGTTGTTTGTTGTTGTCTATAAAATCATAGTTTCACCCAAGATTGACCGTATGATGTAATGGATTGTTGATGTGATTTTCTCAATAGCCTACTTGTTACATATGCCAGACGTAAATGTAGTCATTGTACCTGCTTGGATAGTACATTAAAGTCCTAAAATGAATGATGGTGAGATCAGTGGTAGAGCAGCAGCACTGATTTCTATAATTTCAATGGTATAGGATGTTAAGGATTATATGAAGGCTAGTTACGGAGATTACGCTTCATTTTGTTACATTCTATCAGTGGAACTTCATTGTCAAGAAGAGTCAATCTTTAAAAATGAAATCAACTTATCTGTTTTACTTTACTTTTTGATAATAAATTTTCTACATTGTTAAAAATATGCTTTATTCCTCTTTCCAAAGAAATAAAAACTCTCTATATTTTTGTTTCTATTTCTCTGTTAAGTAGCTCTGTTTTACATGTTTTTTACACCCAAATGTCATTCTTGAAACGAATAGTGTAAATGGTGTGATAAACTTTATCATTTAAGATGCTCAATCTATATTTGCATATTTGAGAATTCTCAAGAGACACTTAATTCCTAAGAACTATCTTGTTGAAATAACGTAAACCGCAGTTTTCCAGGAAGGTCAAACATTTTATATGACAAGATTATTTGAACTGCATGCGATGTCATTAAAATATGAAATTTTACAATTGTTGAGTTTTTGCCTGACTTGTGTGTTTTACTGATAATAAGAGCCGAGTCATAGTTCAAGAATGGAAAATATTTATGATTTAGTCAACATCATCTGCTGTTAAATGAAACGTTTGAACCTAGCAAAGTGAGGTCTGACGTCATGTTCCTTGAGAAAGACACTTACTCAGGTGAAAATAGGTGCAGGTACTAGCTTGGGAGTAAAAACCTGCTTCAGACTAGCATCATGTCCAGGAGATGATTATTATTATGTGTTCCGCTTCAAGCTATAGAAACCGGGATAAGTCCCAGCTCTATGGGCCACAATGCCCTTGGAGGAACGTTACTTTACTGCTTTGATTTGGGTGTGATGTATCTCCTGGTTGGTAGGTAAAAAATGCAAACTGGACATGTCTTTTGAGTGGGGGGTTGGGGTATGTTGCTGGTAGGTCCTAATTCTTTCCTTTCCCTCTTGCACTTATCTTTCATCTTGCTGTTTCCCTTTAATTTACTTTGAGACCACTGTATATGGTGGATGGGGTAAACTTTAATGAAACACACAAACAAAAGAACATGCCATTTGAAACAAAATGCACTGAAACATCATACAGTTATCTTCCTTGGTACCCTGTCTCTTAAAGCTACTAGCTCACAATACTCATTGACTTTAAGATTCAGGTTATCTTTGCTTGTTACCAAACTAATTTTGTCGGGCTCTTGTCAGGGTGGTGGCACAGGGTTGGGCAGATGGCGCTCAACGTTTGGGGGAGTTTGGAGAATCTATGCGAAATCAAGGGAAGCCAGAGGAAAATTGTTAACGGCAGAGTTCACACTGAAAGGTTTGCATTTTTCACTCTTATCTGACAACCCCTTCCAACTGAATGATTCTTCTGTCCCTTCCACAAAATTAATCGTTTGAGGACTCCACCTTAGTGTTGACAATGATGTAATCGTTGGAGGACTCCCCCTTAGTGTTGACAATGATATAATTGTTGGAAGACTCCCCCTTAGTGTTGACAATGATATAATTGTTGGAGGACTCCACCTTAGTGTTGACAATGATATAATTGTTGGAGGACTCCCCCTTAGTGTTGATAATGATATAATTGTTGGAGGATAGTGTTGACAATGATATAATTGTTGGAGGACTCCCCCTTAGTGTTGACAATGATATAATTGTTGGAGGACTCCCCCTTAGTGTTGACAATGATATAATTGTTGAGGACCCTTAGTGTTGACAATGATATAATTGTTGGAGGACTCCCCTTAGTGTTGACAATGATATAATTGTTGGAGGACTCCCCCTTAGTGTTGACAATGATATAATTGTTGGAGGACTCCCCTTAGTGTTGACAATGATATAATTGTTGGAGGACTCCCCCTTAGTGTTGACAATGATATAATTGTTGGAGGACTCCCCCTTAGTGTTGACAATGATATAATTGTTGGAGGACTCCCCCTTAGTGTTGACAATGATATAATTGTTGGAGGACTCCCCTTAGTGTTGACAATGATATAATTGTTGGAGGACTCCCCTTAGTGTTGACAATGATATAATTGTTGGAGGACTCCCCTTAGTGTTGACAATGATATAATTGGAGGACTCCCCCTTAGTGTTGACAATGATATAATTGTTGGAGGACTCCCCTTAGTGTTGACAATGATATAATTGTTGGAGTGTTGGACTCCCCTTAGTGTTGACAATGATATAATTGTTGGAGGACTTGGAGGACCCCTTAGTGTTGACAATGATATAATTGTTGGAGGACTCCCCCTTAGTGTTGACAATGATATAATCGTTGGAGGACTTAGTGTTGACAATGATATAATTGTTGGAGGACTCCCCTTAGTGTTGACAATGACATAATTGTTGTACTCTTAGTGTTGACAATGACCTTAGTGTTGACAATGATATATAATTGTTGAAAATTTGGAAACAATAGGAGTCGGACTCCTTTCCCCACTCAAATATGAATGTTGTAGAAGTGAGGTCGGAGGTTTGACCCCATATAAGACAGGTTGACGATGTATGTATATTGAGTTACCATCGACTAATTTACCTTCAACTTTTATACTTGGTAATTGGTGGCGTCTCTCTATTATAGGAACAATTAAGATCGAAAAAGAACACACCAAATGAAAAGAGAAGCGACGAAGGTAAAAAGGATAGAAAGAAGGATGGAACAAAGGGAGGAGGTGAAAATTTAATATCCTACATCCAAGCAGTCCTCTCAATTAACAATGCGAGTGATGACAATATCATGAATGAACAGACGGAGAACATGGAGGAGAGGGAGTGAAGAGGAAAATGGTGTTGACTGCTATGACATGAGTCAAAAGGGAAGAACACGCCAGCCACGTATCGTGAGTAACACAGAGTCCTGTCAAAAGAGGACGGAAGAGGACAGTCTCTCCTAACAGACAAGAAAAAAGAGTGCCGAGTGTAGCAACAAGGTACGCTTCTAGTCCCCCTCCTTCCCAAACTCAATCAGTCGAATCGACACAAAATAGCGCCAATACCGATAACCACTAGCACTGAATGAATGAATTGTAACTTTTTCCTTACGACTGGGACCGGATTTGGACAGACTTACTGATTAACGTTCATGGCTGGGTTAAAAATTTTGTCTCTAAACTGTAGAGCCTAAATAACAATAAAAAGTGGAAAAGTATTTTTTAACATTTGTAGTAAATATGACATTGTTTGTTTACAAAAAGGTCATGTAACCTATTGCCATCCAGAGTCCATCTTTTAGATAAGACTAGAAACAAACAACCCTTTATGTTTTGGTCTGAAAGATCTCGTGGCAGGTGAGCTACTAATCTGTGCATCTAACTCGATGTGTACTGACTTTAATATAACCACTTACGCACTTGGCTATTTTGTCCATTCCTTCTTCCCCTCCTCTCTCTCTCTTTCTCCCTATCTCTATCTATCTAAGGGACTCTCTCTCTCTCTGTCTCCCCATCTTTATGTTTTCCTCTGTCTCAGTATCTTTCCATGTCAGTCCAGCGTCATTTTCAGATGAACCGGTATTGAATTTTAATGCACCATCCCTTTAATCTTCATATAGTAGGAGAATCAATTACATGTTAATAATTGAGTTATTAATGGTATGCCTGTTATGATGATACAAGTACGCATATTGTTGATAATGTAATTTCATATTGTAAGGAAGCTATCACCCGGACTGTCTCATAATGAACAATTTTGGAGATCCAGCCCTGCCTCTCCTCTGTCGCGGTGGTCCACTAAGAGCTGGTGGACATTCGCGTGGGGGAGTTCTCAAGTTGGGGGACATACGCGGGATGTAGCTTACTTGTTACTTTCCAAAATTGGCTTGTATAATAGGTCGTGTCTGCATTTACGCCTCCTTGACACTATTGATTGTACAAATATGAATATCAAAAGTCACTCTAGATGGCAAGGGGTCATTGCCCGGACTGTCTCTCAATGAAAGATTGGAGGTCTAGCCCCGCCTCCCCTTCGGCGCGGATATCCACTAAGAACTGGTGGACACTCGCGTTGCGGGATGTGGCTTGCTTATTAATATTATTTCCCAAACAAGTTTTTCAATAATTGTCACGACCATGTGCGTGGATACATAATGTGTAGTATGTCTGCCTGCCTGTACGTATGCCTCCTTGTTATTTATTAACTCCATCAACTATTCTCACCATATATATACATGTAATTACAAATTGACATGTACTGGCGCTTCCTTTTCTGATAAGTTATCACCTAAATGATCTTCCAATTCAAATCTTTCGAGTCAGATAGCAATAGACCTCATACTAACAAAATGCCACTTAGTAAGACCATGTGCAAAATTTTGGATGGTGGCAAAGGACACTCCATTAGGGAGTGGGACAGTGGGTGGCCTCCTGGACTCTGGATGACAATAGGTTGTGGCTCAACCTCGCATAGCTGGAGTCGAGACATTCCAACATCCACGGGAGCAGGGACATTAGGACTAATGCTAATAAATCTAGAGTTGACATAACCACCAGTTTTTAACGTTCAACCATATTCATGAAGAAACACGCAATCACAAACATAGCATGAAACAAGATATCGAGATAATGTAGCTCGACAATCATAACTGAATTTTGTATTTAAAATTTTAAAAAATTAATTATTTACATTATATATTTATTTACTTATCTATTGTTTAATTTTTATTTTCTGTTTCTTTATTTTTGTATGTATATTATTTTTTACTTATTTATTGGTTATTTTTAAAATTTTATTTTATTTATAATTAGGCTACTTACCCTAAAGATTTAACAATTTAACAGATTTCCTTTTTCTTTTAAAACATGCGTAACTAACATAATATATTTCCTTATATGCACAAAGTATTTATACTAAACCAACAAGGGTCACTTAGTTAGGGAGGCTGGGAAAAACAACCAAAAGTAAAAACAAACAAAAAACAACTAAATGCTCGACAAGAAAAATGACCTAACAGATCATAAAAAAAATACACTAACGTACTTGCCAATGAAATTGGATCACAAATCAGAGATGACGGTGAAAAATGTGTATCTTGTAGTAGTAAGGTTGCCTACAGCCTGTATGAGAGCTCAGCAATCATGCTTTCCTCAATTTGTCTTCACATTTCGTATTGGGCAAAAATCCTCAGATCATCTTCATGGGCAAAAAATAAATAAAAATTTTTTTATTGCCCATATCCCCGCAAAAGTGTAGACTCACTGACCTTACATCAGGGATGTTATTGAAAGTCCTCAACTCCCTGAGGAACATAAAGTACAACACTGTGTCAGGTGATTCGTAGTAACACCATGAGAAGATACTTTTCTGCCTATCTAGCTAGTCATTCATACCTGAGTTGAGTGAGAAAAGCAGAGTGAAATACCTCATCTGAGAGTACAACATCGTGAAATATCAGGGGACAAGTTAGTCCAGGGGAAAGGTGTCTGCCTATCAGAAAAAAGGTTGTTGACTCATGTGCGGACAAGTTGAAAAGTGTACTCAAGTTTTTTGGTAAGATTCACCCCCCCCTGTCGAGGTAGATGGATCGACACCTAGTCTCATCAGAGACAGACAATAAAAGAAGGATCCATGTACAAATCACAACACTGTGCAGGTAAGAGATCCCTTGGCTATTTACAAGGCAAAATCTATGCTCCAGATGTAAGGTGTCTGTCTCTCAACCAAAAGGTCATAGATTCGTGCCAAACAATATGACAAACTTTCTCAAGTTCTTTCAAGCAAAACCCTCCATAACTTTGTCCAGGTAGGTGGATCGACACTTAGTCCCATATGAGACGGATGATGAAAAGGAAGTGCCATATTATGCAGATAACAACATTCTATAAATGTTAAAGATCCCTTGATGGTTTACTGTTTATGGGGTAGTCGGCAGAATTAAAAATCTGCCCAAAACACCCCGAGATCACCTTAGTTGTGAGAATTAAAAATCTGCCCAAAACACCCCGAGATCATCTTAGTTGTGAGAATTAAAAATCTGCCCAAAATACCCCGAGATCACCTTTTAGTTGTGGATGAAAATGAAATCAAAATCTGTGCCACGTCCCATCCCATGTGCATGTAAATAAATCATGAAAACAAATATAAAAAGAAGATACACAAACAAAACAAGATAACAAAAAGATAAGAAAGAGGGAATAGTTTATTTCAACGACTGTCATTCCTATTTCATGTACTAATACTATCATTTTACTATTTGCACCACCATTACTATACCAGTACTGAGACAAACAGTGAGGTAAGGGGCATGTCGATAATGAAGGAAATGACATCAAATAATATTAATTAAAGCCCCATAGGAACAAAGACAAGACAAACACAATGGGGAATAAGGAGCATACATGTAGTTAGCTGGGTTGGTAGCACACTTTTTTTTTCATGGTGAGGCAATGGGTACCAATGCAGAGATTGAGGTTGAATCCCCATTGTGGCCAAGATTTGTTCAATCTATTCTTTGTATTTATCTCGTCTTTGTTCCTATGAGATTTAATGTTATTTAAATGTCATTTAAATCTATACCAGTACTATTGCTATCAACCTATATTATTATGGCTACCGCAATGGTGATAATTCTTCTTCTTTTTTATTTACTACTACTACTACTAGTAAAAGACGATATTACATGTAATTAATATTGGAAATGTGGAACTTTTAATTGAAATTTAGATAGTGGTAAATATACAGCTGGTCATTTTACGGTAGCCTCTGCAGTTTGTTGCTTTTCTATTCATCATTGCTTTTCTTTTTTCTTTCTGTTTTCCTTGGTTGGTTAATTTCATTAGAGAAAAACAAAACAAAACAATAATAATTTATAATGATACATTCATTTATATAGCGCATTGTGTGTCGAAACCTCAAGGCGCTTTACAATTCAACTCTCACCTGAACACTAGTCAATGTTCATTACAAATTTAAACATTTCACAAGCATTAAAATTATACAACATGATACATGTAAATAGCGTTAATTGTAAAAACATGGTCAATGACGAGCAGTTCTTGTTACAGTGCAATCCCCCGATAACGACATCTCCGAATAACGACAATCCCCCGACAGCGACATGGATCCCTGGTCCCGTTTTTTTTTTGCTATATATAATTAGTAAAAAAACCCTCCGAATAGCGACGTGAAACCTCCCAATAACGACATAAGTCTAGCCGTAAACACTACATTTGACATGAAAATTTGATCAACATTGACAAAATTGAGACGTATTCTTAGCAATGAAAACACTTCTTTTTCGGCCAATGACAACGTGTGAGATTATTTCTCCATTTCTGAGGGTACCAAGACCGTGACAACCAGCTAGTAAACCCATCTGCTGGCTCTACCAACCCCACCTCCAACACACCGGCCCTTTGCAGGGCCCCACCACATCTTCCCAATTGACTAGCCTCACTCGTAACGTCCGCTTTCGCCGCCATTTTGAAAAATTCTGAATAACGACATCCCCTGATAACGACATAATTTGTTCGGTCCCGAGCGATGTCGTTATCGGGGGATTGCACTGTATGTCATTAGTGTTGCATTGCAAAATTGTTCAAACAATCAAATGAAACCAAGCAAATGAAGCTATCTGTCCTCCAAAATCCATAGTCTCAGAGAAATATCAACTTAAGAACAAAAGCAGTAAGGTAATTTAAGTTTAATAATAATAAAATAATTACATGTACCCTGTTTGAATACAAATACAAGGTATGAATATATGTACTTAATATGATTTCTTTTTTAAGGAAAAGCTTTCAAACCAAGGCACATTGCTCTTAATTGTAAAAGAGGAGAACAAATTGATGGCTCAAACAATGGGTGCAGTGCACCAAAAGCTATGACATTCTATATAAAAACTTGCAAAATCATATAGGCCACAGTAAGATAAATTTCTTCTTTCTTCCTTAGGAACCTATGCATAGTAATACTGTCATTGTGTGATTAATTACTTGTTTTGGAATGTTTAAGTAAGAGAACGAGACTGCCTTGTGATTTGTGTAACACTCTGAATGCTGACTACATCAACCTATGCGACCATTCATTACCGTCAAGGTCATTAAAAACAATGCATGTCATCCCCGATTTAATACGAAGGAGCCACAGTGGAGTGAAGTCAAAGGCGAAATATGACAATAAGTGACAACTCCTCTAATAAAGACAGAACAAACACGTGACGTTTCGGGTATAACCCTTCGTCAGACAACAAACGAGAAATATCTAGAATCTAGATCTAAGTAATACCTCCGGCATCACACAATGTGATGTCAGAAGAAAAACATAAAGGAGAAAGAAAGAAAGAAAAAGACAGTGATGATAAGAAACGTAGCAGAGGGGTGTGAAGAATGAGCGAGAGTGGAAGGTTCAGATCTAGAATGAAATAACAATATGAAAATAAATAAGTAATAAAAGGTGAGAAGAGAAGAGAGAGAGAGAGAGAGAGAGAGAGAGAGAGAGAGAGAGAGAGAGAGAGAGAGAGAGAGAGAGAGAGAGAGAGAGAGAGAGAGAGAGAGAGAGAGAGAGAGAGAGAGAGAGAGAGAGAGAGAGAGAGAGAGAGAGAGAGAGAGAGAGAGAGAGAGAGAGAGAGAGAGAGAGAGAGAGAGAGAGAGAGAGAGAGAGAGAGAGAGAGAGAGAGAGAGAGAGAGAGAGAGAGAGAGAGAGAGAAACAGGCAGAGAAGAAAGAAAGGAGAGAAGAAAGAAAGAGAGACGTGTGAGTATGGGAAACAAGAACGAATTTAAGTAACTTGAATACAACCCCTATTTAAGTAACTTGAATACAACAAGAATCAGAACCTTTCATTTTCATACACGTAGTTTAATTTCAAGTTTATACAAGCTTTTTTGTTTCTTTAGATCTTCAAGGCAGCAAAAAAGGTTTTTTTTTCAGTTTGTAACTTAAATGAGACAAAAAAAATAAAATTTGTATCATTACTCATAAAATTCAGATAATATGTAGGCCTACCACAATGGACAAATAAATGCATAAAGTGGCCAGTGTAGCCTACATTTAAAATCATGCACATTGTATTTTGATGTATACAAACACAAGAAAGTTTTTTTGAAAACAGAGAAACAAAAAAACAACCGAACTTTGTCCATTGATTAAATTGACTTGAAAATATGTTGTGGGTTTTGTTTTTCTGATTTTGATTCTAGCCACTTGGAATCAAATGAATACTGAATATATTGTTATCTTGGAATCGTGAGAATCGATTTCTAATTTTCTTAATGAAATTGTGAGAATCGATTTCTAACTTTCCTAATGGAATTGTGAGAATTGATTCCAGAATCGACTTCTTTCCAAACATTAACAAGAGGGGAAGACCAAAGAAAGCATGGAGAGACACTGTGAGAGGGACCATGCAAAGTGGTTTCTCTGGTACAAAGCCGGAGGGGACTGCCAAAAAATGGGTGCCAGGGCACTGTTGTCAATAGTCCATACACCTAATTAAGAACGCAGGAAATGTTTTGGCAGCAATCACACAGATAATTAAAGCTTGCAATCCTACATATGTATATTCCTGATCCTAAAAGCATTTCGAACTACAAACCTAATATTTCATTTGACAGTATTTAAAATATAATGATTAAAACTAAAGGTAAACCAAGTCAATAAAGTCTCAATCTTACATTGTGGTTAGTTGTAGAAATATTTAAGACCAGGCAGCAGTTCATTGAGTGTAGAAGAATTGATTGACACAAGGTAAGCCATAATACTGCCATGACTGCTATGCATTTAGCCTGATATTTTGGGATTGTGACAGAATTTTTACTAATTTTTTTTCAGCCTAATGGGATTACATAATCTGAACAACCAAAAACTTTGAAATGAAGTGAGCTAAACAAAATTAAATATAGACATTTAAATCAGAATCAGATGCAAGATGGCAACCATTAATAACAGTAACAGGATCGGAGAAACTAAGGACACATTGTTAATCCAATTAGTCTAAACATTTATCCTACTTAAAATACACACCAACATACACACACACACAAAGTCTCCTCTGAATAGGGGTACAGGAGAGTAAAATAAGAGTAAAAGAGTAATTCCATGCTCAAACAAAAAATAGAACTATTATTGTTATAGTAGAAACATTGAGGCAAAGAGACTATCAAAAACTATCACAGACCAGAAGCCTGTTACAAATTTCATTCATAATATAAGAAGAAAACATCAGCATTTAAATGTTATATAAAAAAAATAAGGAAAGGAGGCATTTTAAAACACACAAGATCAATCAAAGTGTTCATGTTTTGATCATTTGAATATAAGCTTGATACATACAGAGCAGGAACAAAATAATGAATAAAACCTTATGAGCACCAGATAGGATCAACATTATGACCTCCACAACATAAAATAGAGTTTTCAGTTGTAGGAAGACCTACAACAAATAATTGATTCAAGTACCTAGATTTTGTTTTGTTTTGAACTCCATGTATTTATATTATGTTTTATCTCCTTGTGTGTCCACTATTGTGATTGACAGGTTGAGTGGGTAATAAAATGCTATAAATGACAGTGCACGAGTCTGCTTTCTAAGCGCTGCTCTATGTCAACACAGTACTGTATTATAAAGCTGATGAGCAAAGCCTGATTTCACACCTTCGCAATGATGTCTGGTGTGTCTGGCCTATGGTCACCGTGAACTGGCACCCGAAAAATTGTCCCGATTAGCCGGGAATCTTTCCTGTTTAGTGAGGTAAAATATAAAGAACAAATTCTGTTCCTTGGGATTTCCTCCTGATTCCCTGGGTTCCCGATTAGAGAAGTCCCACTGTATATTATATTTGTAGCATTTAGCCTGGGATGTAATTTGTATGTCATTTATAAATTATGTTTAGAGGATATAAATTAACTCATTAGTGTGTAAATTCCCTGACCTAGATTCAACTTCCTGGCAACCAGATTGCTGTGGTGTATATACATTTTCTGAGCTTCATGTGTGCTTCTGATGGAAGGCGTTAGGAAAAGGATTCTATCTCTCTTTGTGTCACTATTTTAACAGTCTATGACGACAAAATGGATGACAAAAATAAAAGCAAAAGCAAAAACTGCAGACGAGTGAGGCAGGGCGATGAAACGTGCGTGTTGGAAAAAAGGCAGTTAAGTAGCAAAAATGAGCAAAATATGATCAATGATGGACAGGCTTTGCGGAAAGTGACGCTATTAATATTATATTAGGATTACGACCTTTAGTATTGGAAAGAGGCTTAAACTGACCAATGAGCTTTGTTGAAATAATAGTACTTAAAATAAGTAACAAAAATAGATTTGACAAGTCAATCTGATCATTGACAGAGGAGGTGTTACCCGTGGTCAAGTTTGGCCGGAGTGAACAATAGGAAGCAGTGAGCGAACGACTGGGCTAAACATAGCTGGCTGTCTAGCATGCAGCCATTTTCGGTCTGTATAAATCTTAATGAGTTAAAGGAAAATAGACATTTTATGATTTCATTCATTTAAAAACAGTTCTTAAAAAATGTAAAATAAATGATTTTACCAAATCTTTGTGGCTATTTTTTTTTTATGTGTAGTACAGAAACAATCAAACAAAGTGCTAAAAGATAAAAAATCAAAACAAACATTGACGTCATGTGTGAAGTATGAATGGTTGATATTGACATATTGACAAATCCTGTCAGTAAATTAGCCATCAGGAAAAAAAGCAAAGAGTTGAAACTTATAGCATCTAAAAGACACGTATCAGAAAGGGTATCCTGTGACTGGATTTTCACAGCATCATCATCAAAAGACTTCTACGCCCAAGCGGAGAAGAGATTGGAGCCTTTTCTAAAGTTGTAGTTTTTGGAATTGATTTGAGCTGCTCTTGATCAGACTGTGAGGTCAAAATCTGACCATTCTTGCCCTCTTGAGTCCTCATGTGAATTACGCAGGTTGTAAGTATTTCATTTATCAAAGTCACCGACAAAACCAAGCAGCTCCTGACCAACCTGAGAAAAAAATACAAATTTAGTTTGATTTACTTACAAATGAAGATTATATGGAATGAAGCTGCAAATATCAATACATTATCAGCTTCATGTAGGGTAGTGAAAGAGCAGACATGAGCTGAAAAAACATGTAATGAAATTCTCATATTTATGTTTAGTAGGCATTTTCATTTATTATAGCATCACTGCTGATAGCTAGCTTTCTATGGAAAATAGTGCCTTTCGGAATATGATTGATAAGGGGTTAGGGAGGACCCGGAGTGGAAAAGTGAAGGGCGTGGAAAAGTTGGTGGGATCTTATTCTTTCTTTCTTTCTTTCTTTCTTTATCGGTTCCCTTTCTACCTTTCAGTGTATGGGTTCAGATGCCCAAGATGATCTTTTTCAGGATACCCTGTCCTGGCATTTTCTGTTTCCTTCCGTGAAAGTTAAATTTCTATGCTTCAATGCCTCTTTTATATCTTCTTCCCACTTTCTCCGAGGTCTGCCTTTTGGTCTTTTACCTTGGGCTTTAGCACTGTATACTGATTTAGCTAGTCTATTGTCATTCATTCTGTTTACATGTCCAAACAATCTCAATTGATTTGTTTCTATCTTAATTTTTATGCCATCTGCTTTGGTTTGATCTCTCATTGTTGTGTTTCTGATTTTGTCTCTTTTAGTTTTCCCTACTACTCTTCTTATATATTTCATTTCAGCTGCCTGTACTTTACCGTATTCTCTACTGTCTAAGGTCCAGGTTTCGCTGCCATAGAGGAGAGTTGGAGAATAAATTGTATTGTATACTGCCACTTTGGTTTTTGTTGACAATTCTTGCTTACCTACAAATACCTTCCTAGATGGTTATATATTGCACTTGCCTTTTTGGTTCTCTGACTGATTTCTTTTCTTAGTTTTCTCTCTGAGTTAATCATTACTCCTAGGTAATTGTAGCTTTGAACTTGTTCTAAATTCTACCTGCTCAATTTAAGATTTTGTGTTTTAGCTTCCCTAGTTACTAGCATTGTTTTGGTTTTCTTTGCATTTACTCTCACTCCTCTTTTATTTAGTTCATTGTTCATAATGTTGATATTCAACTAAACGTCGCTTTCTGATTTTCCAAACAGAACAAAATCATCGGCAAATGAAAACATTGATACATTTACTGGTTTGAGCTTCCACATAACTACATTCATTTTCTTCATTTTTGAGGATGCCTTTGCAACTGAATCCACAAATGTGATAAACAAAAGAGGACTTAGGATACAACACTGTCTTACTCATATATCTACATCAAATTCTGCAGATATGTTTCCAGCTACTCTCACTGCACATGTTGGTTTATTGTAAAAACTTTTAATGGCTTCTTTTAAATTTTTCTATACATTGTGTTCTTTTAAGAAATGCCATAGTTCGTCCCTCCTCACAGTGTCAAATGCCTTTTTTAAGTCAATAAAACACAGGTGCAGGTCAATGTTTCTCTCAAGGAATTTTTCTATTATTTGTCTAATTGTAAATATGTGGTCTTGTACACTTCTTCCTGGTCTAAATCCACTCTGATGCTCTTCAATTTGATCCTCTTCTCTTTTCCTTAGTCTCATTTCCAGTATCCTGGCATATACTTTTCCTGGAATGCTTAGTAGTGATATCCCTCTATAGTTTGAGCATTCCGTAGTTGATCCTTTCTTATGTATTGGTACCACTGTTCCCTTTTTCCAGACTTCTGGCACCTGTTTGGACTTCCATGCTTGTTGGCATATTGCATATAGTAGTTTGCCTGCCTCTCTCCCTCGGTTTTTAATCATTTCTGGATAAACTTGATCTGCTCCTGGGGCTTTTCCTAACTTCACTTTTTTCTTATAGCTGTTTGGATTTCTTCCATTGATATATCTACATCTTCAGCTGTGTCCTCTGGATTACTTGTTACTCTTACTAATTGATCTTTACTCCTTGTTTTATACGTTCTGGAGGGATTAAGTAATTGGTGAAAATGCTTTCTCCATGTTTCCATGATTTCGCTGTTTTTTTCCCATTATTTTTCCTTTGGCATTCTTAATTTGTCGTATTGGGCATGCTTTGGTGTCTCTCATGGTCTTCATTGCCCCCCAGAACAGCTTTTGATTTCCTTGATAACTTTCTTGAAGTCTTTGTCCAAACTCTTCACATTGTTTCTGTTTTGCTTTCCTAACAACCTCTTTGGCGATAGTTCTTTTATTCACGTAATTTATCATATCCTCTGGTCTCTTTGTTTGCAAGTATTTCTTCCAGGCATCCTTCTTTTCTTTGATCTTAGTCTTGACATTCTCATTCTACCATGCTGTTCTTTTCCTATCTCCTTAATTTGTTTCCTAGCAGACCTCTTCAGTACAACTGAGGAGTGTTTCTTTATATATCTGTCAGTTTTCTTCTATTGTGCTATCATTCAGATCCATCTGTCTTTCACTGATAAATCTTTTTATCCTAGATTGGTATACCTGTCTTACACTGGTTTATTTTGTTCCTCTATTTTGAGTTTAGTAGCTTTCTTCTCTTTCCTTTTCTGTTTGTTTTCTTCAGTCAGTAATCTCATTTTGGCAATCACTAAGTGATGATCACTAAATATTTCTGTCCCTCTGTTTACTCTTGCATCCAATGTACTGTAAAAAGGGAGCTGCTAACTATTATGTAGTCTATCATTGACTTTTCAAACCTGTCTTCATTTATTCTTGTATATTTGTGGATATCTTTATGAGGAAAAAAGGTGTTGGCTATTTTCATGTTATTCTTTAGGCAAAAATCTATTAGTCTCTCTCCATTTGGAGAAGTTGTTGTCTCTCCTTCTTTACCTATTACTCCTCCTGACGTTTCTACATTGTTGCCTACTCTAGCGTTTAAATCTCCTAAAAGCATTAGTTCCTGTTTGGGTTTAAGATTCTCTGCAGATATTTGTAAATCGTTTTCGAAGATATCTTTTTCTTCTTTAGTTGCGTCTTCGTTTGGTCCATAAGTTATTAATAATTTAATTTCTCGTCCTTTTGGTTTAATATTTATCTCTAATAGCCGTGGGCCTTATACATTTCCAACTTTCTGGTAGCTTTTCATGCCTTTTATTTTTATGCACTAGGAGGCCTACTCCTGCTCTAGCTCTATCTTTGACATCTACTCCTGAGAAGATTAAAATAAGATTCGGTCCTACATTTTCTATTCCTTGTCCTTTTTCTTTGTTTCTGTAATGGCCAAATGTCTACTTTGAATGTTTCCATTTCTTCAACTAATTCTAACTCTTTTCCATTTATTGCCCTAATGTTCCATGTTCCAAAAATCACAGTCCGTATTTGTTTCCAAGTTCGCCTTCGAAAGATCAAGCCGGTTATATTATATTAATTTTTTTCTCTGAATCTGTTTGTTTTTGGATAAGCAGGGGATTAGGCGACTGTACCCTAGGTAGATGGTGGGGCTGCCAACTTGAGGCCCCCTACCAGGCCTTGTTATTTTCTGTCAGGGTTAACTCCCTTAGCCTTTAGTCATTCAAAACCAGTCTGCAAGGCAGCAGGTTGTTATTTTCTGTCAGGGTTAACTCCCTTAGACTTTGGTCAACCAAGACCCACCTGCAAAGCAGCAGGAGACTCGTGGAGGACGGGATCATCTACTCCCCCGTACAGGTGCTTACCTGTCCACTGCCCAGGTGTGATCTTATACTTATACCAAAGAAGGTAAAAATCAATTCAGTAATCATGATCCATCAAAGTTTTTTATAGGATAACATTACACTAGGAATCTAATGGTGGTACACTCAAATTTTGTAAAACTGCTAACTGTTGTGCCAATGGTAACTTGGCGTTATAAAGGGAGTGATGTTATTATGAAAATGCCCTAAGTCAGTATCATGACAAGGGGAGATAATCGATGTCAATTTTAATTACAATATGGAGGTCTACAAGGACAGGGAGAAAGTTAAATCTGGCAAAATAATGTAGGTCCAATGCAAGTGAAATGCTTCTCTAGCACAATGTAGTGCTAGTAGTAAGTACACATAGTAGTAGTGGTAGAGGTAGTAATGTTAGTAGTAGTAATAGTAGTAATAGTAAGTTAATGTAGGAACAAAGACGAGACAAACAAAAGGAAAAGACAGAAAAAAATCCTGCCCACCAGGTTGGTAGCACGCTTTTTTTTCATGGCGAGGCGATGGGTGCCGACGCAGAGGATTTTTTTCTGTCTATTCCTTGTGTTTGTCTCGTCTTTGTTCCTATGGGGCTTTCAATATTATCTTGTGTCATTACATTAACTTCCGACATGCCCCTTGCCTCACTGTTTGTCTTTATCTACGTCAGATTACTTCAGAGGCATACTATATATTGTAATGTATTTATTCGTCAATGTTCAATGGTTGTTTGAATAATACTAGGTTTAGATCTAGAAAAAAAAATGTAGTCTAGGCTCTAGGCTACTGAGGGAATGAACTGTCAGTGAATATAACTGCTAGTCATGACTGGATTCGTGTGAAAGACCTTGCTAATGAAACTTCTTTTTTAGGGAGCGTAGTTGGCTCAGTTGGTAGCACGCTTTCTTTTCATGGCGAGGGGATGGGTGCCACGCATAGGTCGCGGTTTCGAGCCCCATGGTGGCCAGGATTTGTTTGTTTATTCCTTGTGTTTGTCTCGTCTTTGTTCCTATGGGGCTTTCATATTATCTTGTGTCATTACATTAATTTCCAACATGCCCCTTGCCTCACTGTTTGCCTTTATCTAGTAGTAGTAGTAGTAGTAGTAGTAGTAGTAGTAGTAGTAGTAGTAGTAGTAGTAGTAGTAGTAGTGAAATAGGTAGGCCTGATAACACACTACACATCTGTCTGGGTTCCATTAGCCCAGGATTGTGTAGAGCGAGAGCGGAATGGTGAATTTGGGATGAAACAGAACACATACGGCACTGATATTTTTGTGTGTGTTTGACTCCATGATCTTTGACCAATCAAATTATACCCACTTGCATCACTTCAGGGAAGGGGGTGGCGATGCACGCTGGAGGTGCAACCAATTGTATCTGACCATTAAGAGTGACCATATTTTGCATGGCGGTTCTAAATGATTCGAAGACAATTTTCTACCAGGAGTGACGATTAATTATACTATAGGAAATGTCATTGTGTATGAGAAGAAATTTCATTCATCTAAGCCACCATTTTCAACAGATTTATATTAAAAAATATGAATAGTACTACTCACGTATACCAGCGTAACTCAGTATTGAGTACTGACTCGATCTAATAACCGTACTTGTTATCACCATACTTACTTACTTATTTACTGCCCATTATGCCAGCTGGCATGTAGGGCAGCAATAAAGGATCTTCATCTCTCTCTTTTTATGGCAAGCGTCTTTATGAAATTCCAGGTTTTGCCCCTGTCTTTATTCTCATTCTCTGCTGTTCTTCTCCAAGTTGTCTTTAGCCTGCCATGTCTCCTTTACCCTTCAGGGGTCCAATGTAGGGCAGTTTTGGTGATGCTTCCTTCTTCTTTTCTTAAAACATGCCCTTTCCACCTCCATCTCTGTTCGTCATCCTCCAGCATTCAGATCCATATAGCAGATTTGATAGGACACAGTTTTGGTAGATTTTTAGTTTTGTTTTAATATTGTATTTTTTTGTTTTCCATACATTTTGAAGTAGTTTGAAGGAGTTTCTTGCTTTGTTTAGGCGTCTGTTAACGTCTTTGTCAGCTCCTCCGCTACTTGTGACAACGCAACCTAAATATGTAAATTCCTTGGCTGTTTGTATGCTATTGTTATTGATGAGGATTGGAGAGGGATTTTGTATATTTAATGTCATTAGTTCAGATTTTGTAAGGCTTCTTTTTAAACCTATCTGTTGACGAAAAGAGCTTAGCCGTGATGTTTTCTCTTGCATGTGATGATGTAAGTGCACCAAATCGTCAGCAAAATCTATATCCTCTAGCGAAGAGAAGAGAGTCCATCTAATTCCTCTGTGTTGATCACTGGTTGTTTGCTTCATCATCCAGTCTATAGCAATACTGAAGATGGTTGCTGACACCACACACCCTTGTCTAACACTAGTCTTGATTTCAAAATTTTGATTGCTATTTCCAACTTGACATGTGAATTCATTGTAGAGATTTTTAATGAGCTGAACAAGATGTTGGGGTATTCCATAAGTCCTTAGAATTTTCCAAATCCTTCTTGATGGAGGCTATCGAATGCCTTTTCAAAATCAATACAGTTTATATACAGTTGTCTCTGCGTGAAAATTTGGCCTGAGCATTTTTTCCTTTCCTACACCCTGCCTGTTCATTTCTTTTGTAGGTATCAACACATTTGATATTTGTTGTATTATTACTTTTGCAAGCACTTTACTAGAGACAGACAAGAACGTTATTTCCTCCAGGTATTGTAGTCCTGCAAATTGCCTTTTTTGGAAATCTTTATTATTATACTTTCATTCCATTCATCCAGAGTTTTCTTTTCTGTCCATATTTTGGAGAAGAGTGGATGCAGTATTTTTGCTGCAAAAGCAGGTTCAGCTTTGAAAAGTTTAGTATTTAAGTTGTCTATGCCTGGAGCTTTTCCATTCTTCAGAGTTTTAATAGCTACTGTTATTTCATTTAAGTTAGGTGATTCTATACTTATATTCAAATTTTCTTGTGCCTCTTCAATGCTTGCTTCTGTTGGAGGTGGTGGCCTGTCTAAAGTTTCTATAAAATGTTTGGTCCATCTTGCATCTTTTTCAGCCTCGGTCATGAGAAGCTCTCCTTGTTTGTTTGTAATAGGCGGATCTGAAGTTCCTTGATATTTTCCATTTATTACTTTTTGCAATTCTATAAACTCTGCCTTGGTCTCCTACTCGTGATGCTTCTTCTGCATTGTTGGCAAGTCTGTCCATGAATGATCTTTGTCTTGTTTTGCACTCCTTTGACTTCTTGTTTATTTCCTGGTATTGAGTTGACAATCTTGCTTTCAATCTGCTTGATTTTGCATCAAGTATTTTCTTCTTAATTTCTTTCCTCTTTTCAATTGTTTTCCATGTGTCATTTGATAGCCATTCTTTCCTTTTGTGTCTTTCTGTTTCTAAGCATGTTTTTTAGCTGTAGTAGGCGTGTTTGATAATGTTCCATCTGCTGTTGATTTTATTTCCATCACATGGTTTGTCATCATCCATATCAGTCAGCATCTGAAACCTAATCTTTAAGCTTATCATAAAAGTTTTAGTTATATTAGGATCTTTAAGTTTGTCTATGTCACATCGTTCTCTGCCTTTTCGTGTTGTATTTGCTTTTCTCAGTTTGATTTTAAGCTTTGCAACCACTAGATGGTGGTCACTTCTAACATCAGCTCCTCTTTTACTTTCACATCAAGAAGGGATCTTTTCCATATTCTATTGATGAGAGTATGATTGATCTGGTTTCTACCCTTTCTATTTGGTGAACACAATGAAAGCTTGTGAATCTCCTTATGAGGAAAAAAAGTTACACCAATAACAAAATTGTTAGTGTTGCAAAAGCCGAATAATCTTCCTCTGTTGTGATTTATAACGCCACATCCTCCTTTTCTCATAGCTCTTTCATTTGTCCCAAGCTTTGCATTTAGGTCACCCATTATAATTTTTATATCATGCTTTGGTATTTTCTCCAATTCAGCCGTTCGTTGGTCGTAAAACCATTTATGTCTTCATCCTTACTTTCGTTTGTGGGGCTGTAACATTGTATAATCGAAACATTGACATGCTTTCCTTTCCTTTATCAATCTGTTATTAATGGGTTTCCATTCCATCATATTTTTTTCTCTTCCTTTCTTCAATATAATGTAGCCATTATATTGGTATCACCATGTTTGTTTTATAACAGTTATTCAGGAATGTGAACATCAAATCACTGGTGGTGTACTAAGTTATATCATTACTTTTGTATACTGTCTGATCTGTACAAAGGTGAAATGCTGGCGGTAAGCAAGAATAGCGGAATAACAAGGTTTGAGTGTATTTATTATTCCACTCAAGGACACAGAAAAGACTAAACAAAAATCTAACTTAACCCCGGCAATGCCAGGTGCCAATAGTTTGTATTATGTTCTTTTTACAATGATGTTATAGGGGAAAACGATAGAAAAAATGCAAATGTGCACTTGTTACAAAATGTGCATAAATTAGATAAACATTTCCCCTACAAGACAAAAAAAACCTCCACCAAACAAACAAAAAGTACATCCTTAAGGATGCCGCCAAATAAATAAGAATAAGTGGCAAATTTGATATGATATCATTTCTCTATAAAACCAAATCATTTCCCTTTGCTACTCACAATTCTATACCAATAAGATTCAAGCTTTACTCACCACATAAAATACAAAAGCAGCATTAGAAAACCTCCTTGACACTGGTTCTACAAGATCATTTACACCATACATCAAAAGCGTGCTGAGAGCAAAAGCTGCAATCAGCTGCAGTACAGCAAGAAGCCATTCCTTGATACTGTGCCTGAAATGCATTTATAAAACACTGTATGTTAAAGTCTGCGTCAAGATTACAATATGGTAAACTGAATTAATTAAGGCAATAACAAAGCAATTACATAGCATGCAATGCAGAGGCCAAAAGGTACAAAGTTGAACTATTTGATGATAATTTACTTCTGCAATGTTATAAAAAAGAGACTCTCAAAGGCTTTCAATAATATGGTCTTTCTGTCTGTTTAAACTCTGAGATCAATACACAGTAACTAACATGGATAATATAAAAGATAAGGGTAAAACAAATAATCAACTCTCTCTGTCTCTCTCTATTATATAATATATATATGTCTCTCTCTTTTTCCTTGATTCTTGGCCTGACTGTCTGCCTAACTGTTTCTCTCTCTGTTTTTCATGTATGTCAGCTCATTTATTGTCAGTCTGCATCTCCTTTTCTCTTCTTGTTCTTTTAAAGTCTGTCTGCATGCCTGATTGCTAATAGCCTGTTATCAGTTTGTTTGTCATCCTCTGTCTCTGTCCCTCTCATTCTTTCTTTCTCTCTCTATCTCACTCTAAATAATAATAATAATTATATAATTCATTTCTATAATGTCCACTCCCATCTTACGACAGCTCTAGGTACATATTAGTGCATATGTTTCTCTTCTTCATCTCCTTAAACAAATTACAGGATATATCAGAGTATTTAATGATTTTTTTTATTTACTGTTAATGTTAAAATAAAATATCCTTCATTTTCTCAGTACATGTGTGTTGTCTGTCAGAAATAATATTGGTCAATTTCAGGTATTCAAATGCCTATAAATATTGAAATACATAGAATTTTCCATATATATATATAAATATAAATACTTGCTTTCTTCCTGAGGCTATATATCAGAAGGAAAATTTGTCAGAGATATATGACATACTATATCTCTCTTGACATTTTCATACTTTGAAATAGATAAATTCCTGAATGATCAGTTGGTAATAAACTATAGATGAACAAAAGTTTAAACATCTGTTTATATTAGCATTACTTATACCTGAAATAAAACAAAACCAAGTGAGATTACAAAAATGTTTTGAAATAAAATTGATCAGATCTGAATAGATCTTATTTCCAAATATTTTTCTAAAGAAAACTATTATGCCTATAATAATAAAAATCCTTATATTATACTACAAAACATCAACAAACAAGGAAAAACAGAAGAAAACAAAGAAGAGGTTTCTTAAAATGTACACAAGTATATACACCAAAGTTCAATAGACTGTTGCACTTCATTTCATTGATAAATTTTTGGGAAAACTTAACCCCTCTCTTCAAAGGAATTTTCTTCTCCAATCTTAAAATCTAAGAATTTCTTTTACCTCGTAGAGAAAATGAATTTTCCGAGCTGAACACTCATCATGTAAATGGCAAAGTAGCCCGGAAGTGATATAATGCCTTCTCTATTGGCATCAATCAAACCATTTCTGCCACCGCGTCCATCAGAACCCTTGATAATATAGTCTGATAACCCTTGGCACAGACAGAACTGGTGTAGTGTAGTTATTAAAATGCCCATAATCAATGGGTTGCTTCCAGGAGAAAGAAGATGCATGACACTGCAAAAAATCTGAATGAAAAAAAGAAAATTATATATGTACGTTATCAAATATATCATGCCTATTTACTTATCTAGCTTCTTTTTGTTTATTTATGTTATTTAATATATACATTCATCTTTTCAAATCACAGTAAAAATCATTCTGTTTCAGATCAGTTGAACGATTGAATAATTACTTTAATTTAGTTACACTGCTCTTAATTAAAAACTGAAAAGAAAAAATATGAGGAAACAGACATAAAACTTGTTTTCTTTCCATGTCACTTTTTTTTTTTTGTCAGTCTCTTAGTCTTAGTGTTAGAAAAGAAGCAAATCATAATCACCTTTAGACCTGCAAGTGTGAAGAAAAAGTTCCAGTGTACACCATATTCTGTAACATGCTCATGATAATCAACACTTTTGACAGACAGAAAACGGGCCATACCCAGGATGATTAATGGAAGGGATGATACAACCGCTTTTTTTTTATTTGCCATTTCCATGGCTGTGAAATCTTTCTGTTACGAGCCTCAGGGGACACTATGGCGTTTGAAACAACAAAAAATCCAACGCCAATATCCATTATACTATAACCATGTGTTTCTGCTTTGGCAAATCTCCTAGGAAAAATTCTAAAATCGACGGCCAATATACAAATGGCTGTGATTAAGTTAACAAGAGATCTGAAGTTTGTAACAAATGATTTCCTTCTTCCAAGGTTGGTCTCACAGATAAGTGAGGAAAACTTAAGACCTCCTTGACAAAATGGTGAAAAAAACCAACAGAACTCATCACAATAATAACAAGAAGATTCCCAAACACATAAGCAGATAGCACAGTAAGGTTCAGCAGGTTCGGTATCACCAACAAGATAAAATCAATGACAAACTGTCTTCTGAAATGAAAAAATAAATAAATTCTATTGATGTACAGAATCAATCCTTATCACATAACTAGAAAGAAATAGTAATACAAATTTCATTGTAACTGTAAACAGAAATGAAGTATACTTGTTAAATGACTGTATTACGAAAATTTGTTGTTGTTAAATAATGTTATCATAATAATTATTAAATCATCAATATTTTTATTATTATTAATGTAAAATCATTACCATTTATTAATAAAATGTTTCCTATAATTGATTCTTCATTAAAATCATAATAAGACTACATGTTTTATTTAGAAATATTGGTAATAAAACTACTTTTTCCGACAAAAAAAATAAAAAATGAACAAATAGAAACCGTTTAGACATAAACTTTTCATTAAAAGGCTTATTTTTATACTCTGACTAAAAAAACGAGGGGTAGGGTTAAAGTAATAGGGAAAGAGAGAGGGGAGGAGGAAGCAAGAGAGGAGAGAGAGGGGGAATGAATTTTTAAAAATTCCCGGATTACCCTGTAAACATCCTTGCAAAGAAGATATAACATGATATTCAACACTCAGAGTATTGTAATCCAGACCTTAGAGTCTCCTGGCACAGAGAAAGTTACAGTGAGAAGTATATGATCTGCACACCGATCTTCCTATCTATTGTCTGTATCCAATGGGATTATGTGTCGATCCGTCTGCCTGGATCAGGGGATGGGTTTTACCTGAAAAATTTCTCAACCTGTCAGAGCTTGAACCCATGACCTCTGGTTGGGAAGACCATCGAGTCTACCACCTTATTAAAACCACGGGCTCCACTATGGGATCCTTCCTGCTGAGAGAGAGAGAGAGAGAGAGAGAGAGAGAGAGAGAGAGAGAGAGAGAGAGAGAGAGAGAGAGAGAGAGAGAGAGAGAGAAAGTAAGAGACAGGTAGAGAAAAGAATGGATTTGGGTCTAATTTATAAATATATATATATATATATATATATATATATATATATATATATATATATATATATATATATATATATATATATATATATATATGACGAAAAAACTACCTGGAGAACATAGTGCTGCAAGTCTTGGATGCATTCTTCAACTTGAGGAAGAAACTAAAAGTGTGAAGCTGTCACGCAAAAGGCAACAGCTACAGTGATAATGAACACAGCGGATGCCTCAATATACGACGCCCCCTTATGTCCACTGACAAATTGTTCATGTTCTTTCTTGTATGAAAAGTTCATTTTAAGTTATAGTTAGATGTTGATCTCTTATAGATCTAGTTTCTATTTTATTTAAGGTCTTTTTTGTTTACAATAAAATACCCCACAAATAGCTCTCATCGATTCACTCAGACAAAATCGCAGAAGATACGGTGAATAATAAATAATAATAAAGTACAAATTAGGCCTATGTCTATGCACAATGCACACAGGCTCTAAATCTGAATACAAATGCCTGTTAAAATGTATATCCACATCCGAGTGGGATTTACAAAGAAATTGAATAGTTTTGGTGGTTTCTTTCAAGTCAGATGAAAGATGTGTGTTGACCAAAATTTGACTATCATTTAGTCGAAAATCGAAAGTAGAACAGAAGCTCTTTCGTCCATGAAAATATTAATACACATCTCTGTGAATCATGTGATCACTCTCTTATTGTTATGTTATAAACATCAAAGATGGCGATTCCTGGCAGTGTCTTAGCTGCTGGATGGATACCTTTCATCGTCGTTATTGTTGTAAGTTTAATCACATTGCTAAATGCATTTGTTTCTTTTTTGATTAGAGAATACAGGAGAGAAATTTCATGTTGTGCTGATAGCGAATGGCTGGTTTCATGGTTTTGTTACAGTTGCAAGGTTACGTAAAATGTTTTGAATGAAGTTTGGATTCTCAGATCGTGTAGTATGGTGAATACTGAGTGACGATACACCTCTATTGTTACACACTCACTATTGATACTTAATCTAGATCTAGATCTAGATCCAGATTATTATTTTTTTACTTTTATTATTTACTGTTGTTATTCATGCTATCTGTGCATACCAATGAATGGTTCTATATTATAAATATTACTAGATGATAAATATTATAAAAAGTTAGGGCCTATACTATATTAGTATTTCTAGTATACTGTATTAAGTATAGTATTAGATCTAGATCTAAATCTAGTTCTAGATTAGTATTAAGTAGGCAAGTCAGTGTTTAGAATCGTCGGTGATCTAGAGATCTACGAGATCTAGACATTTTAAGTGTAAAATAGAATATAAACTTGTAGATCCTAGATACATGACATGTATTTTGTCTTAGAGCTAGGTTATTTTTAATTTATATTGTTGTGGTTATGTGATATATGCCTTGTAGATAGTTTGTTTTTTAATTATACTGCTCTTTACTTTAAAATATAAACATGTTTAAATAGTTAAAAAAATTGATACCCTTTAAAGTGACCTAACTATCATTTGAAATCTGATGGCATTTCTTTATTGTACCCTTGATCTCCTTCTTCTAGACTGTGCTCTCTCTCTCTCTCTCTCTCTCTCTCTCTCTCTCTCTCTCTCTCTCTCTCTCTCTCTCTCTCTCTCTCTCTCTCTCTCTCTCTCCTGCTCGCTCCTGTCTGTCTCTCTCTCTGCTCGCTCTCTGTCTGTCTCTCTCTCTGTCTCTGTCTCTGTCTCTCTCTCTCTCTCTCTCTCTCTCTCTCTCTCTCTCTCTCTCTCTCTCTCTCTCTCTCTCTCTCTCTCTCTCTCTCTCTCTCTCTCTTTCTCTCTCTCTCTCTCTCTCTCTCTCTCTCTCTCTCTCTCTCTCTCTCTCTCTCTCTCTCTCTCTCTCTCTCTCTCTCTCTCTCTCTCTCTCTCTCTCTCTCTCTGCTCTCTCTCTCTGTCTCTCTCTCTGTCTCTCTCTCTTTCTCTCTCTCTCTCTCTCTCTCTCTCTCTCTCTCTCTCTTTCTCTCTCTCTCTCTCTCTCTCTCTCTCTCTCTCTCTCTCTATATATATATATCTCTCTCTCTCTCTCTCTCTCTCTCTCTCTCTCTATCTCTCTCTCTCTCTCTCTCTCTCTCTCTCTCTCTCTCTCTCTCTCTCTCTCTCTCTCTCTCTCTCTCTCTCTCTGGCTCTCTCACTCTCTCTGTCTGTCTCTCTCTCATTTATCTCTCTCACTCCTCTCTATTCTTCACCCCCACCCCCACTCCATTCTTTTCCGTCCAGAACAATTTAAAATCACTCTAAGGTCAAATCACAACTATAGTCTTGATCCCAATAGATTAAATTCCTGATAAGAATGATTAATTTATGTCAATCAACATCATGCCCAGATTATCAGCATAGGCAGCATATCATGAAATCTTATTGTTTATGACAGGTTTCATTATAAGGGACAGGAAGTCAGTTTGAAACATTAATCTTCATTTGTGTCCTTGAAAATGCATTTTTTGTGCCAAATTTGGTACATATATGTTGTATGTGAATAAAAGAATTTAGAAAATCAAGAAAATGTGTTGCTTTATTTGGTTTTTGTGAGGATATTTACGTGGTCAAACGTTAGATTGTTGACATACAGCATTTCCCTGTTTTTGATGGCACAAAACACACCATCTCAAAGATATAATAAGGGAAATCTGAAATTGAACCCAAAATGTGTTTTTTATTACAAAAAGAGTCGACCATAACTTTCCAGAAGAAAACTGGGCATTCAAAGCGTAGTAAGAAGAAAATATTACACTGAACTGAACGCAGTTGCGTAATATACACGCATATAAGTCTAACGGATGGACATTAGGATTGGACATCGAATTCAAGGCCTACTTCACTTTTCTTTTCAAAATTTTTGTGCCTGCCTGGTTTCATTCTATAGTAGAGCTATTTTTGTCATCGTGATGGCAAATTTAGGTAATCTATGCTATATATATTAATGCCTGCAGATTGTGTTTACTAGGGAGGATCAGTGGTTGACCGGCCGTAATTTAACGCCACTAACGTTCGATGTGAAACTAAACTAACTGGCTTTACATGTCAAAATATAATCACATGGCTTTTTTTAGGCTTAGTCTTGCTCCTACACACTAGCATCGATCATGTGTACCTTTAAAAACGATGTGTGTTGGGTTTTGCTGACATAAACGGTGATTATCTCTCGTAAGTCTAACAACGTTTGATTTACTAACATTCGACTTTTCGGTGTATATATACCTCTATATACCTTTATTTTTCATTGGATTAGTGCTTGCCAGTGGGGTTTTTTTCTACTTTTTCGGGACTTCTAGAAGTTTGGTAAGTATGAATTTTTTTCCCCTCTATGTAATATTAATATTAAAGCAAAAAAATGATGAACTTCATTATTTTGATATGAATTGGTTGAACGTTTAGATTGTTGACCTACATGCCACCGCAAGACGTTGGTTGAACGTAAGGGATTTTAGATTTACACGTGTCTGTGTTTGGTCGAACGCAAGTAATATTGACCTACATATTGGAGTTAAGCACGTAGTCTAGACGTTAGTATTATTATTATTAGTTCTGGTTTAGACCCAGACATTGATCACATTACGGCCAGTCTGGATAAACCAGCGTTATAATTTAGTTTCCTCTCCTTCCCCCAAGTCCTACTCCCATCTCCTCCTTTCACACAGACAGATACTCTCATTTTGCCAGATGTCATACCTCTGATCCTGTCTTTCTCACTTCTCATTGATTACCAACAACAAAGTCACTATTACCACAATCTAGAAGTTTCTAAGAGCCATGCCAGTAGAAAGCAATCAGATTCCAAAGAGGATGGAATAGTGAAAGGAGGGTTGAGGAGGGGAGGAGTGGTGGATATCAGTCAGAATAGTCGGATCTCATTTTCTACATGTTGCTATGAAATCACTTTTCAAAGGAACATTCGTTGAGCATTGTATTGTTTTCTTTCTTCTTGGTCGGTAATAGTCCTTTCTTTTTGGTCAAAATTTCTGTCATTATCGCCATACAAGTCTTTGAAGTATCCAAGCATCGTCTTTCTTTTCACATAACTTGGAGGAGTCTAGACTGATCGACAGGCACAAAGATAATCCCACAGCCCCCCCCCCCATAAATCAGAAAAAGGCCCTACTCCACATTTATTGCATGTACCTTACCCTCCTAATTGGTTAACATGACTAGCAATTAGGCGGGGCTTCATTGTGATGACACACTGACAGACAGGGTTATAACTTATATTGTCATATTTTTTTGCGGAGCATGGACCACGGGGGGGGGGGCAGCCATGTAAAACTGTGGTGGTCCTACATCCTCGCTATGCACTCTGTCTTCTTCGCAATAATACTATAAAGCGCATTTAAACAAGGGAGAGAAAATAATATTAATAGCACAGGTTCAAGTAGAGTTCAATTTCTCAGCTACCACTCTCATCCCGACCAGTATTCCGCGAAGCAATTAAATCGATTGAAAAAGACACAAGTTTACTCTAGTCTAGGGGTGGGGCGGGAGAATGTATAGTACCTTCTTTCTCACAAGTGGTCTCTTCATTGTACTTGTACGTTAATGAATCCACCACATGGTAACGGGAATGAGTTTGCACAACCATCGCTCTCTCTCTCTCTCTCTCTCTCTCTCTCTCTCTCTCTCTCTCTCTCTCTCTCTCTCTCTCTCTCTCTCTCTCTCTCTCTCTCTCTCTCTCTCTCTCTCTCTCTCTCTCTCTTTCTTTCTTTTTCTCTTCCTCAATCGGTGAAACATTAGGGGAAATGAGTAAATAAGAATGAAAGGACCATAGGTATTCCTTCATATCTGCTTAAAATGCTGGATAACACCTGTTTACATCTGGGCGTCAACGGGTGATCTGCAAGGCCAACGGGTGATCTGGGGACTGTGGAGGTGGCCCACCTGCCAGTCGATTGCGACCATGACATAAAAATAGAATTAGATCGGGGCACCGTTTGACCTCAGGTTGGCATAATATTTATGATGAGTCGATATCATAATATTTATGATGAGTCGATATCATAATATATATGATGAGTCGATATCATAATATTTATGATGAGTCGATATCATAATATTTATGATGAGTCTTTCAACTTCAACCCCTGTTCATGTAACTGTCCCAGCAACTTCAACCCCTGTTCATGTAGTAACTGTCCCTTTAGCTTCAACCTCTTCATGTAACTGTCCCTTCAACTTCAACCCTCTTCATGTAACTGTCCCAGCAACTTCAACTCCTCTTCATGTAGTAATTGTCCCTTAACTTCAACCCTTCTTCATGTAGTAACTGTACCTTCAACTTCAACCTCTCTTCAGGTACCTAGCCTTTCAACTTTCAACCTGTCTCCCTGCCCAACCTTTACTTCCAGCTCAAACTTTAAGGACACCTCCCAGTTACAGCAATGAGGCACATAGAATTGGGGACATTCTCTCCATCCCTTCAGACTTAGCAAATGAGAAAAAAAACTTACCATGCAAACAATGGTTACTGTAAAAATACAACAGTAATGTAAAAAAAGTGATTAATTTTTTTATAGTAAAATACCCTTCAATTTTCATACAATGAGTAACCTACAGCCTCTTTATGGCTTTTTCTGCATCTTTTTATTGTAGGTGGTTACATCAAACTTGGAGAAGGGGACTTCTTTGCAAAATCCCTAAAGCATCAGATTATGGGATTTTATGTGTTTCCCAATGGGACGATACATTTACAAGTTCACCATCGTCAGATGATGTTATTTGCATCAAGACAAAGTGTCTACTATTACTATTAATAATAGAGGACATCATTATGTTTAAATTGATTTGCCTATGGAACACATCTCTATGATGTAAATAAAAAAAAGTCAAAGCTCTTGTGTAACTTAAGTTTCCTTATTTCTATACTTGCAGTTGTTTAGAAAAGGTATGTGATTGGTTGAACGTTATATTGTGTCAAGTGCTTGTGTGATGTAATATTTCAAGTAAATAATGTCTGTATTAGTATTAATTAATTCTTGTTCACCTATCATACATTAGGTGCTATTGGCACATTAATAAGTTATTTTCATGGTCTCTTTCAAGGACATTGTCTTGTTGAAGTAGTTAAAAGTTACTGGACACTGATTTTCGTTAACATGAGGGTCATCTTATTTAAGGAGTTGTCATGCCCAAACAAGTCCTTTGTTGACTTTCTAACCTTCAGAAATGAATTCTTGGACTCTAAGCTTTTATTTGATAAAATTATAAATATGTAACATTTTGATGCTTTTGAAAATTTGTCATATTTTGGAATTTTGAGGAAATGTGAGGTCACCTTGCCGTGAAACCTGTCTTATGAAATGCTGTTGTCCCAGTGGAATAAAAAATCAGAGATCCTGTCCTTATGATTGTTTGGCATGTAGAAGTGATTATTTTGGAACTTTAAATCTCTGAGTGCTAGCCCTTTTCTAAGAAAAAAGTAAAACCCTTGAATACTAGGCTTTTTTTTCTTAAAAAGATATTCTCCCCACAATAATTGGAATACATGGATCAAACTTTCAGGTGTTGTTTTTTATCTACTTTTATCAATTAATTGTAACTGTCTCTGTGTGTCTTTGAATTTTGTATTTACATCTTCCGCTTTGGTTCCAGCCTATAAATTTAAGCTTTGCAACAGAAGCAAACTAAGACTGCCAGTTTCTTCAAGAAATTGTAATTGGGGAAAATCTGTAATCTGTATTATAATATTACATTTTTGTATTATTTCTGTCAACATCATCACTTGCCATAGACTTGCATTGAGTCTTACAGATGCCCTCTTAAAATGGTAATTTAATATTCAGTAGAAGGTGTAGCATTGGTTTTCCTCATAAGCTTGTAATAAGCAATTATCCTCCTAAATTGGTTCAGTCTTAGTGGATACCGGGTACTTATAAGAAGGATTCCACTGTCAGCAGTTATATGACCATAACTATAACAAGAAAGCAAGTAAGCAACAGACACATGTATTCTGATGCTGATTTTTCATGCATAAACTAAACAAGAAAATTAAAATGTGATTCTATATGATGAAATAAAAATATAGGAATTAGTGATTAAAAGTCTTTTGTTCATTACTGTTTACACTATAATAAAAGACGTGCAAGGCTTATTTGAATGAAAAGAATTTATACATGATTTATTTTAGTCAAAACTTTTAAAATAAGTATGCAAATCTGTGGTCATCAAGCATGGATTGAACTGCACTTTAGTTTCTGTGAGGTCAAGAGGATGAGCTCAAAATTAATGTCACAATTATGTCCCTATTACTCTTTTAAACTGTTTTTAACTGTTTTGTTTATTTATCAATATTATACAGCCAGAATTTATATTTGGTTTTTTTAGGTCAAAGAAATTTGATAATGCTTGCATTATAATGAAATATTTTTTTGTCTCATTTGAAGTTATATCAATGACATTTTATTTTTCTCTCAACAGTTTGTTATCCTATTTTCTGCACTCTACATTCGCTATTTTATGCACAAATATGACAGTGAATTATCAACAACCCTTACAGCCATATGTGCCCTCACTGTGGCATTGCTTTCTTCTGCAATTGTTCCTGTTGACATTTTCTTAGTGTCTTACATGAAAGATTCAAAGGGCCACTTTAAGGTATTTATATTAAGTAAGATAATGCAAAAGATATTTTTATTGATCTCATATATATATATGAGAAAATTGACTTGGTCACTTGGTACAATTTTAAAAGTTACAAAAAATTTCTATTCAAACATTCAAATATAGCTAGAATAGGTACTTAAAGGGAGTGGGCATGTCACAAACAAATGTCACATTCAGGTGTTCTTTTATATAACATGATAGAAAAGTATATGAATACAGGAAGGAGGACATTTTTCATTGTTTGTGCTGTTTGCAGTATGTCTTATTGCATGGAGGGAACAAATGAAGTTCTGTATTTTTCTTTCTTTGTCAAAATGTTCTTATAACTAATATGAGGTCTTTATATCCAATAAAAGTAAAAAGAGACACTTCTTTGGAAAGAAAAAATGTACATAATATAGATCTATAATCCAATGTGTGTGTTACTTAAGTTTTGTTTATATGTGAGCACTGTATTTGAATTTGTTTGTTTTAGAGTATTTACACATACATTTATTATGTTTAATGAATTAATTTCTTTTCATTGCATTTCACTTTTAAATGGAATGGGAATGTTTTTCAAGTCTGGATGAATAAAAAAAACCCAGACAGCAGCTGGACCTCAATTTTTCCAAAGCTTGAATTAGAAGAATTAGCTGGTGTGTGAAATTTTCAAACAAGGCTTGTTGATCATGTATAAATATTAAAATATTCTAATAAAAATTAAATGATCTTTGTATTTGCTTTTGGGGTGGAGATGGAGGAAGGTGGCATGGGTGGAAGGGGTGGTGGTCATGAGAATTTTTACTGACCATATGGACTAGTGTTATTTGCTTTTCATTTTGTATGTTAATGTACAGTGTACCATAAAATTTAAGAGAGATATTTTCCTTCTCATTTATCTCTGTTTCATCGGGTTAATCAGTACATTCTTTGTGTAATGCCTATTGGTACACCTTGTTCTTCTTTTCAGGATTGGGCAAATGTCTCTTCTGTGAGAGATGAGACAGAAAGTTCTGTATTAATCACATACTATGGTAAATCCTCATATATATTATATTATGTCCATTTTGGGGAGTTATGCAGTTCACTGTTACATGAAAAAAGGATTCACAATTTAGAATGATAATTAGATATAAAATAATATGAGATCAATTTTGTCTTAATTGTAATGACCGTAGTAAATTTTAATGGAAATGTTGTTTCTGATTGGAACTATTACTTTTTAAAATTAGGTGTACAATACATATTGTCACTTCCTTGAACGTATTATTTTGAGAGTAAATTTGAATTTATAGCAATACTGTAAACATTATAGCAATAGCAACAATAACAAAATGACAAATTGAGCACTGATTTTATGTAATAGTATCACTTGCCTTTGATTCATTTTTATATTTCAGTACTGTATGGTGTGATCGCTTTTTTCCTCTTTCTTCTTTTGCCCTTCATGTATTTCTTCTATGAGGAGAAAGATGAGGAATCCACTGGCTTTGCTGTAAGTAATTTAGTTTTTATTCCTATTAAAGTATTTGAACAAGAAAATGATTTTCAGGTGTTGTTTACTGGCTCTGATCTTAAGAACTTGTTTTGTGATAGTATAGACTATTTTGATCTGACACAATTTTGTTACAGAGGTTTCATTCCAATGTTAAAGATCATATTATGCAGAAATAAAAAATAAATGTTCCTAGTTAACAACAAAAAATTGATCAGGAGTATATTGATCAGAACATATTTTTATCAGTATTCTAACTACAGAAGATAAACATAATAAAAAACAAATAACGAAACAGTAGCCATTTACAAATCAAATGTTTAGCCCTTCCCCCCCCCCCCACCTTTGATAGAATTGATAGAATGGTCAAGTCATAATAGAAATATGTCCAAAACAACAAACCTCTTGCTGGCATATTTTTTTTGTTTACCTATACAGTGTGAATAAAAGTTACTTAAATGCTATGAGAGTTTAATCTGCATTGTATCTTTTATACTTTGTGATCATGATTAAAATACTTAAGAATTGTTTCCTCATCCATGTGCATAATTAATGTGTTTGGTCTACATTGCCTTTTTTAAGTAGGTTCTGTGGTTAGCTAGTGCTCCTCGCAGGTCCTTCTTCTTTCCTCTCACTCTTTCACATTTTTTTAACAGCTTGCGGTTTCTGCTTCATTCACTCTGAGATCAGTGCAAATGGTAGATATTGTAAATTGCAATGAAATATACTTTTGTTTTTCTAATACAAATTGTGATATTTAAGATTGAGGATTAATTTTTTTACTTTATTTTTTCTTTTAACTCAACAGAGATTCTGTTCTGCTATGAAGTTTACCATAGTGGGCATTCTCCTTGCCTTGACATTTTTCCTTATTGGGTATGATATTAGGAATTGAAATTATATTCAGAAAGCTTATATATTTGTCCCCAGATGATTTTACCATTTTCAAAGGCATGCATTGAGTAAATATATATATATATATATCATATGACTATGTTACATTATGATATACATGCACAATACTTTAATAGGAAAACCTTTTCAGCTGAAATAATAGTTGTAAAAAAGGCAAAAATTGTTGTGACGTCTACCAAACTTGGAAAAATTTGCTGATGCATGTTGCAATTTGCAGGTACAAAATTCTCCAGATATACACAGCTTTAAGAAAAAAAAATATGCATCTCGCTCAGTTTACTAGCCTGCTAGGCAGCAACTGAATTTCTTAGCTGAAGACTTTTACACACACAAATTTTACTCAATAACGTACAAAAATATAATTTTATATTATATCTATATAATATTTATCATATAAATATTGTGTATATTATATTTAATTTATATGTCATGTATTGTAATTTGTGTGTGTGTAAATTGTTCAGCAGCCCTGAAATTAAATTGTGCTTTTTAATAAGGGTTTTATTTATCAAATTTTTCTTGTTGTTTTCTTTATGTTATTGCCGATGAGGTATTTAGATAGTTTTGTCTGTTCTATGGTGTTTCTCTATTCTTCAAGTTGTTAATTTGATATCTTATTGTGAGAACAAAGTTTTTGAGAGCATTAATCAAAGCTTTCTTACCATCTTAGCCTAAAACAAGGTCACAAATCTTTTTAAAAATTTTTATTAAGATCTGTCATTGTTATCTTACAAGATAATTACAGATGTACTTACTCTGCTTTGACTTGGTAATATTTGAGCATGTCACCTATTTTAGTACAAGCCAAAAAAACTTCTTTTTTTTCAAATGTTTATATATGGTCTTGTTACAGGGAAGGTTAGTTTTGTTTGCTGCTTTTCTTTTAACTTTACTTCTTAAACTATAGCACACAAATTACCCTTTTCAATGAATCAAAAGTGATTCTGATAAAAATGTGAAGGTACATTAATGAACTAAAAAATCTTTAAAGATAAGGTGCAGGAGATATTTTAGATTTGTTCATTGCTTATGAGGCTGTCCTTTAACATGGTATGGTAGCAATGTCTGTTTTAAACTTTCAGACTTCTTCATAATTAGCAACTAATTTTCCGCTGATTATCTTGCTCTCAAGTACGCGAGGTTCTGATTTCATCTGTTCTCTTTTTCTTTTCTTTTTTCTGTCAGAGCTTTTGTACCAACAAAATCAACTCCAAATGCTAACAGCACAGAATGGAAAAAGATCGAAGCTCTATTCAAAGATATGGGCTCCACACGTATGGCCTTTGATAACCTTTTCTATTTGCTTAAGCAGACCATAATGCTGTTTCTATCTGTTTAATCTTTTGACTATAACACTGTTTTCTATCTGTTTAATATTTCTGACCATAGTGCTGTTTTCTATCTGTTTAACTTTTCTGACCATTGTGCTGTTTTCTAGCTGTTTAATCTTTCTGACCATTGTGCTGTTTTCTATATGTTTAATCTTTCTGACCATTGTGCTGTTTTCTAGCTGTTTAATCTTTCTGATCATTGTGCTGTTTTCTATCTGTTTAATTTTTCTGGCCATTGTGCTGTTTTCTATATGTTTATCCATGCTTATCGTTGTGCTGCTAAGGAACATTTTATTCATTTTTATTATTAGGAAGGAGTCATGCTGGGACTTAAGAAATCATTTTATTCCCTGATGTTTTGAACTGATACTTCCCTCCTAACTTTTTCCAGTAACAATTTGCAAACATGCCTTGCCTTTTCTATGGTGGATTTTGTTTTTTATTTAATGTCTTGAACCTGTTCTTACACAGAATTAAATGAGTGTTTTAATAATTTTGTAGAATTAATGGTCAGCCAGCCAAGAAGCCTATTGAATGATTACATTGAACATGATGATATTGATATTTTCTCCAAGATGTTTGTAGTGACGTTGCCAGCATTTACATTATAAATTTATTTTCTTGCTGTGTTTTCTGCTAAAAACAAATAGGGGCATTATTTTATTGTAACTCTAAACAAGAAATTATCGTATTTGTTTTTTTCTCAAATGCCTATCGTCTCGAATGAGATTTCTTATTGTAAACAGCCCAACATATGTGTTGAGGTATTTTCAGAAATTGAAAGGTCTAATTACATGAGGTAGGATGCACTATGTTTTCGTTTGAAATGTTTCCTTATGCGTAATTTTGTTTGGGATGTTTAAAAAGAAAAACTCAAATGTTTCTTTGTTTTCTTTGCAGATATTGAAGATGCTCTATCGTTTGTGATAAGTTTGTTCAGCTTGTTTGGCATGATCGGAGCTGTTATATATACGGTTTGTATACACAACTAAAAATAAATCAATGTGTTATGGAACATCTGAATTTACGCATGAGTCGTTTTTATTCAACAGAATAAAAGAGCAAGTTTGAGTTGCCTTTTATCCATATAGATTTTTATTTGGATTATGTCTTTTCAATATGAGTCATAAATAACATAAAACAGTAAGGTTTATGACAAATTTGGGATCATTAAAAGGATAGTGAAGGAAATGTCATTGAATGATTTTAAAGAAGCCCAATGGGATCAAAGATGAGACAAATTCAAGGAATAAACAGAAAAAAAGTCCTGGCACCATGGGGATTGGACCGCGACCTTTGCATCGGCACCTATCGCCTTGGCATGAAAAGATAGTGTGCTATCGGCCAAACTAACTACGCTCCAAAGGACTTGTATTTGCCTCGTCTGTGTTCCTATGGGGCTTTGATATTAGTCAATGTCATTTCCTTGTCTTTTGGCATGCCCCTTGCCTCATTGTATCTCATTATAAGGATAACACGTTTTATGGTAAGTAAAAGGTATGAGTTTTTATTTAATTGTTTCATGTTGCAATATTTTAGATTTTGTTTGTCCAGTTTACACAATTAATTCGAGTCTTTAGCTTCCTACACTGCATTTAAAAGTAAAATAACATTGATTATCATTAGATGGGTCACAATTTACTTCATTATTTAGGCATTCTTTCCTCATGTATCCTTTTACTCCCATAAACCAATAGTGTTCAGTGTCACTATATGTATTCTATTTATTTCTTTTGATGTATTTTTTAACAGGCTTATGGGATGTCTGCTTTTCCGATGGGTCTAATAAGGGGTCGAAGGAGCGTGAAGAAAAGAGAGAATGGAAAATCAAGAGAGAATGCAGGAGAAGGAAGCAAGGAGAGAAGCCCGCAGAGCCAAGGTTAGGCACTGCAGCATTTTACTTTCAGTAGAGTCATATTTAACGGCAATTGGCAATTATTGTTCATGTGGAATGTTGTAACATGCCAAACATTGATTTAATTGTTTTCCATTTCAGTTACATTTGAATTAAACTTTTATGCTCAAATGTGGGTAAGTTAAAGTGTTTCAGTTGAGTTGTAATGATGTGTATTTCATTATTATTAATGTGTGTTATATTATACCAGACTAAGCTTAAAGGACGTCGATTGAAAAATCATCAGTCATCATATTCATCATGCCACCGTCGAACAAATAACAGCGTGTTGTTAATCAACAAAAATTCAAAGAGGAATGTTCAACAACTTATGCTTCGATTGTTCTATCTGAAGAAGAAACTATTATTAAGTCTGGTGGTTCTAATGATATTGAAAGCCACATTCATGGGTGCCGCTATTCCGGTTCAAAATCTCCGGTTTGGTGATGTTCTCAAATAGTCAAAATACTTTCTTTTCCTTCTCTTTTCCTAAACATTAATTCAATTACATTGTACAATAGGTGCGATGTATGCCTATGTTGCGCAATTTGGAGCATTTTCAGGTTTGGCAAAATTGAAAATTTAAAGTTCAGGTTTCAGTGACCTTGGGTGCTGGCACCCATGGCCACATTGAATAGATAGATAGATAGACAGAAGTACATGGAAAGATAAATAGACAGGTAGATGGATGGATAGATAAACATTTGGATGTTTGTTTAAGCAACATTGTCGTCACCAATCGTGTAACAGGTAAGTTTATTCCTCTTTCATCACTCAAATTCCTCTTTTTTGGCGTGGAAATTCCTTTTATTGACTGTGGGTAGGCAGCTCTGTTGATATGGTTGAATCAGGGTTTTAAAAAAATCAAAATACTCGAATTATAATCTTGACTTTTTTGTGCTAGAAAAGTTTGTAACTTACATGATATGAACTTTTTAAAACTCCTCCTAAGTTTTGAATTCCAACTTTGATTGAAGAAGCTAACAAATAGACACAACCAACCATTATTCTCCACAGTACCTTGGAAACTCTTCTGCCAGTTCCTACTCATGCGAGGCTCATCTAGGAATCATAATCCGTTGGATGAAGAGGAGCATTTGATTCACAGACGTGAGAAACATCTGGCAGCTGCCGAGAGAAGCTGGCTTCGAAAATGTCTCTGTATGCTACGTCCGTTCGAGGTTGTTTTTGGAGTCGTCCTCTTTTTGGTGGCCTTGTTGATTTTAATCTCACTCCTGCTCACCAAGTGAGTTGCTCTTGTCATCAGTACCTACTCTTTAAATTATTAAGTGCCTCTCAAAGAAATAGATAATTATGCCGCTCTCTTTATTCATAAAGACAATTAAATGCAGGTTAAGACTGCTTTTCTGTTTGGTTAAACAACTGAATGTTTTGTCTTGGACTGAATTTTCAATTAAAAGGAAAAAGATATTTGTGTGGTCTTTAGCTTGCAGCTGTTGCAAAGCAAAAGAGATACTATCATCAATGTCCTGATGCACTGTCTTCACGACACAAAAAAATGTTACCTTTTGGCGTTGCATTTAATGATTTCAGAGGGATGTAACATTTCATGAAAGTCAAGTACAAATCCCTTCTTTTGTTACAAAAGCCAACCCATCAGTGTTTTTCACTTGTTTGCTTGTTATTGTCATGTTTTAGGAGATAATTTTCAAAATACTTAATTCATAGTTCTAAGAGTCATAAACAAGCTACTTTCACTTTACAATGAAGGAAATGGATGTCTAGATTCATTAATTTCAAAGTTTATTTTGAAAGTTGTTTTTTTAACACTAAAGCGTAGAATAGATTATTCGGCCCAAACATTGTGGTGGTGGGCGATAGGCCTATCTAATCTGCCCTTGACATTGAAAGGATTATGGAAGTCTCCTTTATTTTAATTCATGAAGAGTTGGCCGTAAATGGCTAAAGAAGCCGACCAATGGTACAAACAAGTTGTCTTTCAATCAAGATTCTTGCATAGATGTAATCATGGTACAAAAGATATTTATTCTTTCTTTCTTTATCAGTTCCCATTCTACCTTTTGGTGTATGGGTTCAGATGCCCGAGATGGTCTTTCTCCAGGATGCCCTGTCCTGGCATTTTCTGTTTCCTTCCAAAGAAGTTAAATTTCTATGCTTCAATGCTTCTTTTATATCTTCTTCCCACTTTCTCCGAGGTCTGCCTTTTGGTCTTTTACCTTGGGCTTTAGCACTGTATACTGATTTAGCTATTTTATTGTCATTCGTTCTGTTTACATACCCAAACCATCTCAATTGATTAATTTCTATCATGGTTTTTATGCCATCTGCTTTGGTTTGATCTCTTATTGTTGTGTGTCTCATTTTGTCTCTTTTAGTTTTCCCTACTTAGATATTTCATTTCAGTTGCCTGTACTCTACTGTATTCTCGAAGGTCCAGGTTTCGTTGCCATAGAGAAGAGAAGGGCAATAAATTTTGGTTTTTAATGACAATTCTTGTTTGCCTACAAATGCCTTTCCTAGATTGTTATATATTACACTTGCCTTTTTGGATTCTCTGGCTGATTTTTTCTCTTAGTTTTCCCTCTGAGTTAATCATTACTCCTAGGTAATTTTAGCTTTGAACTTGTTCTAAATTATCCTTGCTTAATTTAAGATTTTGTGTTTTAGTTTCCCTAGTCAATAGCATTGTTTTGGTTTTCTTTGCATTTATGCTTATTCCTCTTTTATTTAGTTCATTGCTCATAATGTTGATATTCGATTGAAGGTCACTTTCTGATTTTCCAAACAGAACTAAATCATCGGCAAATGAAAGTATTGATACATTTACTGGTTTGAGCTTCCACATACCTACATTCTTTTTCTTCATTTTTGAGGATGCCTTTGCGACTGAATCCATATATGTGATAAACAAAAGAGAACCCTGTCTTACTCCTATATCTACATCAAATTCTGCAGATATGTTTCCAGCTACTCTCACTGCACATGTTGTTTTATTGTAAAAACGTTTAATGGCTTCTTTTAAATTTTGCTCTACATTGTGTTCTTTTAAGGAATGCCATAGTTCGTCCCTCCTCACAGTATCATATGCCTTTTTTAAGTCAATAAAAAAATCAAGTACAAGTCAATGTTTCTCTCAAGGATTTTTTCTATTATTTGTCTAATTGTAAACATGTGATCTTGTACACTTCTTCCTGGTCTAAATCCACTCTGATGTTCTTCAATCTGATCCTCTACTCTTTTCCTTAGTCTCATTTCCAGAATCCTGGCATACACTTTTCCTGGTACGCTAAGTAGTGATATCCCGCTATAGTTTGAGCATTCCATAGTTGATCCTTTCTTGTGTATTGGAACTATTGTTCCCTTATTCCAGTCGTCTGGCACCTGTTTGGACTTCCATGCTTGTTGACATATTGCATGTAGTAGTTTGTCTGCCTCTCTCCCTTGGTTTTTAATAATTTTTGGATAAACTTGATCTGCTTCTGGGGCTTTTCCTTATTTCACTTTTCTTATAGCTGTTTGGATTTCTTCCATTGATATAGCTACATCTTCAGCTGTCTCCTCTGGATTACTTGTTACTCTTACTAATTCATCTGTACTCCTTGTTTCATATGTTCTGGAGGGATTATTTAATTATTCAAAATACTTTCTCCAGGTTTCCATGATTTCTCCTTTGACATTCTTAGTTTGTCGTATTGGGCATGCTTTGGTGTTTCTCATGCTCTTCATTGCCCACCAGAACAGCTTTTGATTTCCTTGATAGCTTTCTTGAAGACTTTGTCCAAACTATTCCCATTGTTCCTGTTTTGCTTTCCTGACTTCCTCTTTGGCGATAGTTCTTTTATTCACGTAATCTATCCTATCCTCTGGTCTCTTTGTTTACAAGTATTTCTTCCAGAAATCCTTCTTTTCTTTAACCTTAGTCTTTGACATTCTCATTACACAATGCTGTTCTTTTCCTATCTTCTTTAATTTGTTTCCTACCACAGACCTCTTCAGTACAACTAAGGAGTGTTTCTTTATACACCTGCCATATTTCTTCTATTGTGCTATCATTCAGATCCATCTGTCTTTCACTGATAAATCTTTTTATCCTAGATTGGTATACCTGTTTTACTATTGGTTTATTTAGTTTCTCTATTTTGAGTTTAGTAGCTTTCTTCTCTTTCCTTTTCTGTTTGTTTTCTTCAGTCAGTAATCTCATTTTGGCAATCACTAGGTGATGATCACTAAATATTTCAGCTCCTCTGTTTACTCTTGCATCCAATGTACTGTAAAAAAGGAAGCTGTTATCTATTATATAGTCTATCATTGACTTTTCACACATGTCTTCATTTAGTCTTGTATATTTGTGGATATCTTTATGATGAAAAAAGGTCTTTGCTATTTTCATGTTATTCTTGAGGCAAAAATCTATTAGTCTCTCTCCATTTGGAGAAATTGTTGTCTCTCCTTCTTTACCTATTACTCCTCCTGACGTTTCTACATTGTTGCCTACTCTTACGTTTAAATCTCCTAAAAGCATTAGTTCCTGTTTGTGTTTGAGATTCTCTGCAGCTATTTGTAAATCATTTTCGAAGATATCTTTTTCTTCTTTAGTGGCGTCTTCATTTGGTTAAGCTATTAATAATTTAATTTCCTTCCTTTGGTTTAGTATTTACCTCTAATATCCGTGGGCTTGTAAATTTCCAGCTTTCTAGTAGCTTTTCGTGCCTTTTATGCACTAGGAGACCTACTCCTGCTCTAGCTCTATCTTTGACATCTGCTCCTGAGAAGATTAAAGTATGATTTTGTCCTACATTTTCTATTCCTTGTCCTTTTTCCTTTGTTTCTGTAATGGCCAAAATGTCTATTTTGAATTCCTCCTAATTCTAACTCTTTTCCATTTATTGCCCTAAATTCCATGTTCCAAAAATCACAGTCAGTGTCCGTTTCCATGTTCGTCATTGAAAGGTCAAGCCGGATATATATTGAATTTATTTCTCTGAACCACTTTGGTTTTGGATAAGCAGGGATAAGCCCACTGTACCCTAGGTAGATGGTGGGGCTGCCACCATGGCCCCTACCAGACCTTGTTATTTTCTGTCAGGGTTGACTCCTTAGCCTATGGTCATTCAAGACCAGTCTGAAAGGAAGCAGGTTGTTATTTTCTGTCAGGGTTAACTTCCTTAACCTTTGGTCATTCAAGATTGGCCTGCAAGGCAGCAGGTTGTTTTCTGTCAGAGTTAACTCCCTTTGGTCAGCTAAGACCCGCCTGCAAGGCAAAAAAGGAAAATCGTGGAGGGCGGGATCATCAACTCCTGTCCACTGCCCAGATATTTATTGTACATGGATTATAACTTGACATGGTTCATTGTGTAGGAAGAATTGACAAGAATTCGTTTCTGTTTCCTATCGATAAAACCTTGAGTGACCAGAGTGCATAGTGGAAGTTAACTCAACATTGTGTTATCTAGACTGTAGTAGATGCCAGAGGCTTTATCTCAGTAAAACTGGTGATCTCTTGATGACAAATTCAGTGTCTTAAAATTTTCCTCTCATCTATAAAGTGTGCAAAGCATCAATGCAAGAGTGTTTATCAAGTCTTTTGCACCCAGGGCTAGATCATCTATTATGCCAGCGATAATTTTTTTTTTTACTGAAAAAAGTCTTAAAAACTTATTTTTAAATAGAAAAACTGAATAAGTTTTACATAATTGGTATGATTTTAAAGAGGAGATCTTGAAAAAGCATGAAATATATTTTTTTCTTCTGTTTGCTTGATATTTCTTGTATGTTTAGTTTTGTGTTTAGTTTTTTATATTGAACCCCCCCCTCCCCCCTCACAACAAAACAACCCACCAAAATGATTGTCAGCCCCATTGTAGCTCACCCACCTTAATAAAAAATTATCCAAAATATACATCCATTTAATCCATTTATAGCTTGTTCAGTGGCTTTCAGGTAATACACAGCATCACTTAGTAATCTCAAGGAATAGTATCACAATTTACACTTTTGTGTGACCACGTACAGCATGCAAACAACACAAGAAATACTAAGTGTACAAGACATAAGATGATAGATGGTAAAAAAAATAATTACAGCCTCATTTCTGTACTTACAAGATAAAGGTCTAGTAAATGTTGACTGTAGAAGTTGAAGGCAGGAAGGAAGGGATGTTGTAGAGATAGATCTTTAAAATTTGAGTTGGAAACAGAATCATCCTCATTTCCAATGCCTACTTGAGAACCAGAAATAGATCTAGAATCAGAGCTATCCTCCTCTTCAGCATTCAATAATTGAACAGATTTTCTCAGTCAATTTTAATTGTTGCACTTTTCATGTTTCCATGTTGAGAGTCATTGCCATTTCCTACTTAGTTAATGTACCGAATATCAGTATACAAGTCTTCTTCTCCCATATCCCCAAGTTTTCCTGCTAATGTGGATGCAATGTTATTTCATGTCTATTTTCAGCATTGATAAAGCTATGCACAGCCTTGGATATAAGAGTGGATATGCTTTACCAGAAAGACATATCCCAAATCCAGTTGACATTATTCTGGTCTTCTTGCAAAAGGCTAGTGACCTTTGTCTTGGATAAAAACTAATTTCTCTTGTGTGCTTCATGATCATTACAGTTTTATAGCATGCTCAAATAGAGCGGCTATGAAACAGAATCTTCATATCTGAATAAAACTAAGAGATCATTTACAGCTTTAGTTTTATTGAAAATCAAATTGTTCCAACATTTTCCTTTATTTGTAATGTTTAAAAGAAATCTTAGAAACTAACAGTAACATTGTCTTCCTGAAATTTATATGAATGGAATGAAAATCAGGGCAGATATCATACTATAATGGAAGTAAGGTCTTTCTTGTAATTATGATAGGCTTTTAAACAAGACGTCCATAAGTTCTATTAATTGATAGAAAAAGTACAGAGCATTTTAAGGGTGGATATGTTGGCATAGTCTAAAACAAAAGGAATATTATTTTATCTATATTTACAGTTATTAAGTATTTTTGGTGATTAGACATGCACATGTTAACTTGAGAAGACGTTCTGCCATTTCTCTAACGCTGTGAAAAACTAAACAGTAGGAATGGAGAAGTTTTAATTTGTCTTAGTTTGTATTTAATCGACTGTAAACTAGTATCAGTGGGTTCAGCAATTTTTTTTGTCTTTTATCCTTAACAATGTCAATTCCCTGTAGTTGTTATGGTAACAATATAAGAATATGTTTTGTTTAACATCAATTATATGCTACATTTGAATCGTTGTTTTTACCAGGTTTTCCCCCTGGATTACATTATGATGGTTGGAATCATCGCCTACTTTGTTCTTTGCTCTATGTCTGGCATTCGCAACATTGGCATTTGGTTCTTTTGGATCAAGGTTTGTTTGGATTGATATATATTGTTGTACCTTACTTAACTGTTTTATAAAAAAATATTAATATAAATATCAGTAAGTGTATGAATTACACAATTTTATAGAGCATTATTTACATGCCACATAGTTTTAACTTCAAACTTGAAAGAAAGAAGGAGAGAAGCTTATACAATAGAAACAAAGTTACTTCTAAAATAGTGTTTGAAGATGTTCTATTTTAAAATAATTATTTTGAATAGGACTCAATAATGTATTCTAACCGACCACATGTACAAAACAATTCTATTTGAACTTGTGCATCTATGTGTGGTATTCCTTCATTTAGATGTACAGAATAAGACCACGACGTACAAGCCCTCAAGGTCTTCTCATGTTCTGTATGATTCTCATGTTCATAATCTTGGCAATCAATATCCTGTTGTATGAACTGACCCCTCAGTACTCATCTTTTGGAAGTCAGCATTATGTAAGTATGATTGTTTCTTTTCTTATCATTGTCAACTTTTTTTTTTTCAGCTTTTAGGATTTGTGGTATTTTGTTTACACAGTTTCTATAATTTTTTATGACCTGGTCAAGAATATTTTTTATTTCAACTGTAGGCCACTATTTTTTATTGTCTATTAATTCACACCTATTCCAAACACGAAATTAGGCAAGAAAGCCTTCTCATTTCATGGACCCAAAGTCTGGAACTCTCTTCCAACTGCCCTCAAGAACAGCCAAAACATTTATTTTATTCCTTTCAGTTTAAGAAAAAGTTGAAGACACTTTTGTTTTTAGAGACATATTTTGTAAACTTGTCACTTTACTCAATTTTGGATTATTGACATTGTAAAGCACCTAGAACATTTCCATGTATAGGTGCTATATAAATCTAAACATTATTATTATTCTCTGCAGGTAAACATCACCATGTCAGGCGGCAAGGCTGTTGAGCATGTGAAGCAGTGCACGACTGAAGTGGATGACAGTGAGTTATATAGTTTGTGGAGAAGCCAACAAATTTCCAATGAATTAAATGATATTGTGGGGGAAGGGGGTTTTCGGGGTGAATTCAAAATAGAGCAAATAAGAAATAAACACAAATAAATCTCATAACTTCACTCAGGAAAAAAAAAAAGTGAGATTGTTTATATTTTGCTCTCATTTCATTGTATGGGCCTTGGATACTTGATTGTTTATATTTTGCTCTCATTTCATTGTGTGGGCCTTGGATACTTGATTGTTTATATTTTGCTCTCATTTCATTGTATGGGCCTTGGATACTTGATTGTTTATATTTTGCTCTCATTTCATTGTGTGGGCCTTGGATACTTGATTGTTTATATTTTGCTCTCATTTCATTGTGTGGGCCTTGGATACTTGATTGTTTATATTTTGCTCTCATTTCATTGTGTGGGCCTTGGATACTTGATTGTTTATATTTTGCTCTCATTTCATTGTGTGGGCCTTGGATACTTGATTGTTTATATTTTGCTCTCATTTCATTGTATGGGCCTTGGATACTTGTTTATAATAAAACAAAGTCCCAACTGTTTTTTTCTTTGTTTTGGTTTTGAAATCATTAAGTGAAAGTGGCTTAATAGTCTCTCATGAAAAAAATAGTTTCAATACTTTACCTGAGGTAGGAAACATGCATCTTGTTTCACATAGAAATATTTTATTTTAGTGTGGGGGATATGTTAAAAAAAATAACTTTGAGACTTTGTTACAGTGAAATTGAATAAAATCAGGCTGTTAAATTGTTATATTTTCAACTTGTGCTCATGCTGAATGAATTCTTATATAGAACCTACAAAATTCCCAAGTTAGTGACTTGGTCTTGATTGCCTTTTGTTTTTCCTTCTATTTCCCAGGCTTGTGTGTTGTGACTAGGATGACGTTACTGCTTGTCCGCCTCTTTTACAAGATGTGGTTTTTTGGTGTTGCCTACTACTGGGGTACCTGGATTTTCCTTCTGGTAGGTATCCTTTAAAAAAAAAAAAAAGAATGTAAATCATGTCACACATTTTCAAGAATTCTTGAAAAATGTGTGCTCCTAGCTTTTTTGTAAATCACGCGATTGATAAATCTCTTCCCCTACCACTCACCCCATTCTCTCCCCTTTTTTTAATAGTAATAACCCAATGTCTCTTCACCATGCACAGACACCCCCCCCCCCTTATAGGCATAGATGTACTCAGAAGATTATCCATTTGGCTTGTTATGCTTTCGTATTTGATTGTAAGTGTAAGAAAGAATGTGATCCTCCGACAATGCTAAGGCCGGTACCGCACTATCAACTAAACAGTTTTGTCCTGTCTTTGGGCCATCTGTGGATAATCAAAATAAGAAGAGCCTTCTTCACTACAAAAACCAAACTGTTTTGTCCTGTCTTTGGGCCATCTGTGGATAATCAAAATAAGAAGAGCCTTCTGCACTACAAAAACCAAACTGTTTTGTCCGGAAAGTCTGTGCCAAGCCACAAACCGTGCTCAACACAACTGTCGAACGCAGTTCTGTGATAGGGAAAATTATAGAGGCCTACCGCACTACCCAAACACGACTCGACAGCACAAGTTGGCACCACCGGATGTGAAGGGATGGGCTGGCGGAGAGGCACTGGCTAGCCCAGGTATGGCCACGTTTGTATGGCCATAACTCGGCTGGACATTGTCGTAGAGAAAATCTGATTACATATTTGGATTCAGCGACCTCAAATTAATAAAGTCTACGCGTGCAGAATAGCATATTATGACGAATAACGAAGTTTCAAAATTAAAAATTTTAAAAATAAGATTAATAGAGTGTGTGCATGTCAGTATGTTGTTCACTATTGTCTGTGTGCTTGTTTTGCCAAGCGCGCCAATGCATCCCCTGTCAACATGTAGATCTAAGTTCATTGTGTGTTATATCGTCAAGTATCTGTATCACATTAACTTCCTATACTGTACACCGACAAAAATGGACGTAGATGTCAACTGGATGGAAACTTTGATTTCACTTATCGAAAAAAAAGCCATTGTTATATAATAAATCCCTACGGGACTATTCAAATAAAGACAAAAAGGACAAGTAGGTAATGAAAGTCGTTCGACAGTTTAGTCCTAGTGCGGTAGGGTAATGTGCTCGACACGACAACGACTCGACATCGACTAAACTGTTTAGTTGACAGTGCGGTAGTAGCCTAAAACTTAAACCGAAAGAACAAATATATAATGTTGAGGGAAAATGACCGTACTAGATAAGTTGTTGCGTTACATTCATCCAAAGTATTGGTTGTCATATTCCTGTTTGTATCTAGATATTAAAATTAGGTTATTGAGCTTTTGAGAAGAAAACACAACAATTTACAAGCTTTTGTTCTCATTTCAGACCTCCATCATCTGTTTCCTCATAGTCGTTATCAAGAGAAGCCGCTCAGCCATTAGTGGAGAAGTAGATAAAGATGATTTTGATGATAGTGATGATGAAATGATCAGAGGATGAATTTGACATGCCTTCAAAGTCAACCTCGTTATTTTGGTTCACAGTAAAGTTAATCTTGAAAGTTTTGTTTAATTTCAAACATCTTTTTCAAATCATGTTGAAATAAAAGGAATATATATTATTATTATTATACAGATACCATACTTCATCAGAAATAGTTTTGAAATTTTCTAAATGTGTGTGAATCTGTCAAAACACGTTGTTCGTCGTAAGGTTAAAGGGGTCGAACCGAGAAAATATGGAAAATGTGACCTGAGGACAATTTTTATGAAAATTGGGTTTTTTGAATTTTGGATTAATATTATCTTTTATGAACAATACATTGTTTTGAAAGGGCCTAAAATGTGTTTAAAAGGTAATTTTAGCACATAGCTGGAAACTTTCTTTGAAACAAAAGAAAAACTTGGAATGCAAAATTCCTGCATTTTTGAAATTCCTCTTACAAAAAACCCTCCATAACTTTGTCAAAATTCAATAAATTTTCACCAAATAAAGTCTAAAATGCTCAGAATGCAATAGGCTAGTAGATTTTTTTTTAAACCAACACATCATGAAACATTTCACCTTGCAACGGGTTTTGTCAGATCCACACACAAATGTTTTTTCCCTTTCTGTTTATCGTTTGAAAGAGAATTGTCCCCAAGTCATGGATCTCATCCTTTTTTGGATAATTGCCAAACGTTGATATTTTCTGTTAAGCCGTTAACGATTTTGTTTCCTTTAGTTAAAGTAATGCTGAATAAAATAATTAATGATATAATGTAAGATATAAATATAGAATTTTTTTTTCATTTAATGTTATTCAGCAGTACCTTAATGATGACATGGTGTGGTTCATGATATGTATTTGTAAATAATGATTTGGATGAAATTGGATGTATTTGGTAATGATGTATAAATTTCTCTTTTCAATTATATTTGCTGGTACCTAAATGTAGGAAATAAGATTCCAATGATTTTATGGCCATACAGTTTAGAGGGACTGACACTTGTAAATAGAGATTCCTTTGCAATACATCATTGTGAATTTCTTCAAGCATATTGTGCTTCATCTTGAGAAAACTAATTTATAAAAAGTATAATTAATACACAACTTTATGGGTTTCATCAGAAAACTAAAAACACATCTTTGGTATGAGAATGTAACAAAAACTCTCCATTTAAAAACATGAAACAATGTTGAAACCACATAGGTACACAGACGAGATAAATACAAAAGAATAGTGTGAATAGACAGAAAAAAACCCATTCCCGCAACCTCCACATCAGCATCCATTACTTCGCCATGAAAAGAGAGCAGGTTTGATTATATTGGTGCCCAAACATTATTTTCTGTCTATTCCTTTTTATTTTGTCTTGTGTTTGTACCTATAGTTTTTTTCATGTTACCGAATTTTATAACGCTAATTACCCCCTCGAAATGCAACAACGGCTAGCTTGACTTCGCAAAAATTCAACAGATTTTCGTAAGTTTGTCTTCAATTTGATAATTTAAAGAGTCAATTCATGTAAAAAATAAGCTTGATAACCTCTTCTTACCCGCCTCTTCCCTCCCTGACTCGATAGGTCTAGTGTCATTTTTACCCACAGAGATCGTACACTGCATGACATGTCTGTCAAAATTAAAAAAAAAAAAATGTATTTGCCACATGCCTTCAACATGCCACCCCTTGTAGTATTGAGTAAGAGAAGAGTAACAGATCTATGAGTCTTGTTCGCAAACCAACAAACGACAAACAAATCTCAAACAGTAACAAACTAGCAAAAAAAAAGAAGAAGAGAGTTTTATGTATTTCCAACCACGAATGTCAATGTAATGCATAATAATGGGTCGTGGCCTTTGACTCCCGTCAAAATGCACGATTTTTTTTTGTCCCCCGTGGACCGTGCATTTTGGCGGAGACCACTGTTTTAGCATTGCTACCATCCTGCACTGAGGATGATGATGTAATAAGTCTGTTTTTTTAGTTTTCATATTCCTATCAATGATCAAGTCAGCTCATTCAGTCATTACCAATTTTCAGAAATGATGTAGTCTGTTTTTGGGTTCTGACACAGTGTTGATGAATGATTCATAGATAAAGCAAAGTTGTGACTTAGTTTTTGGGGTTCTGACACAGTGTTGATGAATGATTCATAGATAAAGCAAAGTTGTGACTTAGTTTTTTGGGTTCTGACACAGTGTTGATGAATGACTCATAGATAAAGCAAAGTTGTGACTTATCAAAAATATTGTAGAGGAGAGAACATTTGTTCCTGTAATAGTACCAGCATTCTCAAGTGGCTGATTGTCATACTTGTCAAAAGCAATTTAGTTTTACAGGGCTAACTACATGTTATGTACCTACTGATGCTCCCTTTTAAATAGGCATGTTTGTCAGTCACTGTGACCAGCATGGTTTATTTTAAAGTGTGTAATTTTACAGCATATCAGTTAAGAATTTTTACCTCCTGTGATAAATGGAATTTCTGAGCATATTCGAAATAATAAATTGTAGTACCCTGCTAAAATAAGAGAGAGCCCAAATCGCTTAAATTGGTAATCCGGTCAATGAAGACCAATATCCTATCATTATCTGAAATCAGTCGCGTAAAGGTTTTGCACATGTACAAATTTCTAAGAATTTTTTTTATCCACTTGTATAACTTGTATTTCATGACTTTTTTCAATGGCCTCTAGCTTTTAAATGTGACTTTACTTCTAAAAAATCTGTCTTATGCTTATACTTATATATTATGTCCTTTCACATTAAATATTTTGAATTTTTTTGCACTTATATTATTGACAATGACGGTGTTTATTAATTTTTTTTATTAGTGTCAGTGTAATAAACCGGCCTAGTCTCACACTTTGTATTGTGTTTCCATATTGTGTAAGTGTAATGCTTGGGCTATAAAAAGCCATTGGCCTTGTACTTGTAGCAAAGTTTGTGTGAAACTGAAAGCAAGGGAGAGACAATTCAAAATCTAATATAGTAAATCTAAACTGTGTCTTGTATTAGTTGTATGTATTAAAACTTTGTGTCTAGTCATTACAGTTCATGTTATCGTTATCCAGGGGATTCTGTAGTCCAGAGGCCTCTTACCCCTTTTTCGATATAAAATCTACCTCCTGGTTCAGGTAGGTGAGACTTAGTCTCATTGGAGACGGACGATAAAAAGGAGGTCACATGTACAGATCACCACTGTGTACATGTTAAAAACCCCTTTGCTGTTTACAAGGCAATCTGGGCAACATTTAAAATCCTACCTATCACTCCCAAGATCACCTTAGTAGTGGATGGATGTGGATAAATCAAATCATCAATCCTTCGATTGCAACAAGCTTAGTCTCAACAAGACATTGCATTCACCAAGAACTCTGAAAATCTCATTTTATTTTGTCTATTCAAGTGCTGCAGTTTGTGGTAAATTTTCCACTGTGCTAGGCTAACTACCAAGAGGCTGCTTGCTTTGCTTATTTTTCAAAGTGTATCATTTGACATGCATTGTGGTGTTAGATTTGTGATGTTGTCTTTATTATAAACACAAAAATATAGACACACACACAACATATACATGTACTTTAAATTTACCCACTGAATCTCTTCATAAGGGAGAGTGCATTTACGAGCTTACAAGATAATCTTGTGTGTTGTTATGCCTCCCCAAATACATGGCAATTATGTGTCCCATAAATATCTTGTAAGCTGTCTTTTTAAATGTGGGGTAACTTCCCATACGAATGATTCTCTTAAAATGGCTATTTTGTAAATAAGCCCTTTTGTGAGTTTATGTTTTTAAAATAGAAAGTATTCATTATGACATTTAAATTTAAATGAATTGTTTGCTTAACTATAACATGCTGTGTAGAACAAAATAACCATTTCAAAGAACTATGATGACTCATTTGCATGAAATGCTTGAAAGAAGCATATAATATTATTTGCATGATGTGCAAGTTTGTCATTATTATAATGAGAACGTCACAAATGTGTACTACTAGTACTTGAGACACTGATAAAAAAGAAATGCATCTTTTCCTGAAAATTTTTTATTCTTTGTCTCCACAGAAGCATATGCTAAATTCTTTTACATCCTTACAGAACAAAACAAAAACAATCATCCAATTTATAAAATTCCCATGAAAATATAAATAATATAAAGACAAACTACCACTGAAAAAATTTCAACATTGTATTATCAGACAATAAGTAAAAACGTTCGTCACTTTTGAGTATTTGCTCCATGGTTTCAGAACGTTTTCAGCATAAATTGATTAAGAGAAAAAAAAGGACTCAATCACAACCAGTCTGGTTACCTACAACAAGAAAAACAAATTAAACGATAGGGGGGAAAAAGTGAAAAACAATACACAATGGCTATAGATTTTTTTTTTATATCTTGCAATTTCGTTACTGAATACGAGAGCGATAAAAGGTACTGATTATTTCATTAATGACGAAAATCATCGCTCGCTTTAATGAAAAAAAATTCACATAAAACTTCAACACTTTATCACATAATATAAATATTACACTCTAATAAACAAAGGATAGAAGAAATAAACAAAACAAAAAGCAAACATATCTTCACATTAAAGAAATAAAAAGTGAAACCTTTTACTTAGGTGATACCATTCATACACAATTGCCATGAACAATACATCCCAAATAAAGCTTTTGAAAAACATGAATCAATTGCAATACGATGAAGGAATGTTGAGCTTTCATAACTTAAAACCAAGATTGCAAATAGCAGGTGTAAGCATGATATTACAATAAACAAGAACAAGTATTAACAGTTTGCACCAGCCTAACATTTTTTCTCACATAGACTTAATAATAATATAGTTAAAGTAAAGGTATGCCAAGTCAGGGTCGGTGAAATCCACTGTTTTTGACAAAGGAGTAAATTTTCCTTAATATTTTCTGAATTCATACAAGAGATCAGTTTTTAAAAGATTGATACAGAACCAAAAAAAGAAAAACCAAAGAACTTAACACACCAGATGAATTAAACACTTAAGCATATATGGGTGCAGCAAATCCACATATTAACTTTTGAGGCTTATGAATATTCATATTTGCCCTGCACTCATCATATCACTTTTGAGCAGCACACTATCATATGTAACCAGTATAATATACTGACTTGTGGACTGTGGTCGCATAATGAAAATTCATAGTTCTCTGAACATAAAACAGAAGTAGCTGTTCATGATTCAATCATTTCCTCAGTAATTGGTAAGTTAATTTGTTTCATTGAAATTTTCCCCGCTCACCAATTCAGGTGATTTCAGGATGAATTAAGAGGAAGAAGCAAGATGAAAGATAGAACAAGAGTGAAAGGGAAAAAGGAGACCCTACCAGGAGTGCCCACCACTAACCCACATTAGAAAGTCAAAGTATGGAAAAGCATCGGATTTAGTTACTTGGAACAAATCATAATTCTGTATCTTTTTGGGCCTTGGCCAGTGAGGATAATATTACTATGCAAACCATGTTGTTCAGAAATGATCAAATTTAGAGTCTAGAAGAAATTTTCTTTCTTTCTTTATCAGTTCCCATTCTACCTTTCGGTGTATGGGTCTAGACGAAATAAAAGGGTAAAAAACGATTGAGTAGACTGCAGCACAGCTAAAAAAAAAAAAAAAAGAGAGAGAGAGAGAGATCCAGAAACGTTACAAATGGTTATGATATGAAATATGTAATCATGTAGCTCTATAAGACATAAATATAATTATGAACCTTTCAATCTATCAAAGATCAAATTTTTGTATTAAATGCATGTGTGAATAATACAAATGGCATGATATTTCTCTCTCTCTGAACTCTAAAACTTTTATCCTGTAAATAAAAAAAGCTTTTCTCATCTCAAAGCCACCAACAGATCAATTTGTTCTGAGCTGGTAATCTCCATTTTGTGTAATGTACCGCACCCAAGGCAATGCTTGGTAACCACTTTTCTCGATGATCTTCAAGTAACGCACCTAGATGGAAATAACAAAAAGATGTTGCATTTAATATTTATACAACACATGTAACAATGGACTATATAATGCTGCAAAAACAAAAAACCCACTAAAGTTTTGCCCTCTGGTGATTGCCATTATTGACATAAAAACTCACCCAGAAAGCTTGATTCACTTTGATTCTCAATATTTCCAAATAAACCAACCATAACAACTCTAACACAATATTTCTAACACATAACATAGCTATCATATATTCCCATGACATTCAAATGATTTCAGCAAAATATATTTTGATAGGGTCAGGCACAAACTGCCCTAGTCTGAAATTTCCAATAAAAAAAACCCAACTTTTCATCTTAACAGAAACTAAATCTATACCATACCTGTGTAAAAATAGCAGAAAACGTTATCTAGTAGAAATGTTTCAAAACTATGTTTTATCAAACCGGCCAAGTTGAGCTTTCGTTTTTCATATCGGCACAAAACAGGCAAGTCAGTTTTCAACTGAATGAGTCAGTCATTTTCTTATGTCTCGAAACGGTCAAGTAAAAAAAAAAATAAAATTATCCCATTGGAACAAACATCCCACCTCCATCTCATGTGTGCAAAATGGTATGATTTGAAACCGAGTGTGAAGGGAATTATTCAGTTTTTTTCTCTCTTGTAAAATTAGTGTTTTTCGACTTGGGCGGTTTGTGCCCGACACCATCGATTTGTCTTTTGCAAATTTCAATGAAAAATAGCCAGAATTAAGTAAGTTAGTATGAGATGAAACATATTTTAGATAGATGCTTATTATTCTCAAAATTTCTCCTCAGTAGGACAGAACACTTCAGTTTTTAGGTGACTATATAATATTTGGATAAACATTTGAGAATAAAGTAATACTGCCTTCACTTTCTACCCTCACAGTTCTGGCAAGATGGATATCAATACTTTGACATAACTATTCATTGAAAGTAAAAAAAGTAAACTGGAGTTTTCTTCGGTTTGGTGATTTCAGTTCATATATTTTTTTTATAAATATCTTATTAAGATTCTTAAACCCACTACATAATCCTGCACTAAATGTTGACATGCAAATTCAACAAGACTAACAAATTGCAACATCAATGCCATCTGGTCCCATTTCCAGTTTTGCTCTTTTTACAGATACTGTTACGGACTGATTTTTGGAACATGGAGTGTTAGGGCAATTAATGGAAGAGTGAGCATTAGCTGAAGAAATGGAAAAATTCAAAGTAGACATTTTGGCTATTACAGAGACAAAGAAAAAAGGACAAGGAACTGAAAATGTAGGACCAAATCATACTTTAATCTTCTCAGGAGTAAATGTCAAAGATAACGCTAGAACAGGAGTAGGCCTCCTAATGCATAAAAGGCAAGAAATGCTACTAGAAAGTTGGAAACTTGTAAGCCCACAGCTATTAGAGGTAAATACTAAACCAAAAGGAAGAGAAATTAAATTATTAATAGCTTATGGACCAAACGAAGATGCCACCAAAGGAGAAAAAGATATCTTCAAAAATGATTTACAAATAGCTGCAGAGAATCTCAAACCCAAACAGGAATTAATGGTTTTAGGAGATTTAAACGCTAGAATAGGCAACAATATAGAAACATTAGGAGGAGTAATAGGTAAAGAAGGAGAGACAACAACTTCTCCAAATGGAGAGAGATTAATAGATTTTTGCCTAAAGAATAACATGAAAATAGCTAACACATTTTTTCCTCATAAAGATACCCACATTATATACAAGAGTAAATGAAGACATGTGAAAAGTCAATCATACTAATCATAGACTACATAATAGTTAGCAGCTCCTTTTTACAGTACAATGGATGCTAGAGTAAGCAGAGGAGCAGAAATATTTAGTGATCATCACCTAGTGAAAGTCAAAATGAGATTATTAACTGAAGTAAACAAACAGAAAAGGAAAGAGAAGAAAACTACTAAACTCAAAATAGAAGAACTAAATAAACCAATAGTAAAACAAATGAACCAATCCAGGATAAAAAGATCTATCAGTGAAAGGTAGATGGACCCGAAGGAAAGCACAATAGAAGAAAAGTGGCAAATATACAAAGAAACACTCCTCAGTTGTACTGAAGAGGTCAGTGGTAGGAAACAAATTAAAGGGGATAGCAAAAGAACAGCATGGTGGAATGAGAATGTGAAGACTAAGATCAAAGAAAAGAAGGATGTCTGGAAGAAATACTTGCTAACAAAGAGACTAGAGGATAGGATAGATTATGTGAATAAAAGAACTATCGCCAAAGAGGAAGTTAGGAAAGCAAAACAGGAACAGTGGGAAGAGTTTGGACAAAGACTTCAAGAAAGCTATCAAGGAAATCAGGAAATCAAAATTTGTTCTGGGGAGCAATGAGCATGAGAAAGACCAAAGCATGCCCAATACGACAAATTAAGAGTGCCAAAGGAGAAATAATGGAAGGAGACAGCGAAATCATGGAAGCGTGGAGAAAGTATTTTCAACAATTACATAATCCCTCCAGAACATATGAAACAAGGAGTACAGATCAATTAGTAAGAGTAACAAGTAATCGAGATTAGACAGCTGAAGATGTAGATATCTCAATGGAAGAACTTCAAACAGCTATAAGAAAAGTGAAATTAGGAAAATCTCCAGGAGCAGATCAAGTTTATCCAGAAATGATTAAAAACCAAGGGAGAGAGGCAGACAAACTACTACATGCAATATGTCAACAAGCATGGAAGTCCAAAACAGGTGCCAGACGACTGGAAGAAGGGAACGGTAGTACCAATACACAAGAAAGGATCAACTATGGAATGCTCAAACTATAGAGGGATATCACTATTTAGCGTACCAGGAAAAGTGTATGCCAGGAAATAAGACTAAGGAAAAGAGTAGAGGATCAGATTGAAGAACACCAGAGTTGATTTAGACCAGGAAGAAGTGTACAAGATCACATATTAACAATTAGACAAATAATAGAAAAATTCCTTGAGAGGAACATTGACTTGCACCTGTGTTTTATTGACTTAGAAAAGGCATTTGACACTGAGTGTGAGGAGGGACGAACTATGGCAGTCCTTAAAGGAACACAATGTAGAGCAAAATTTAATAGAAGCCATTAGAAGTTTTTACAAGAAAACAACATGTGCAGTGAGAGAAGCTGGAAATGTATCTGAAGAATATGATGTAGATATAGGAGTAAGGCAGGGTTGTGTCCTAAGTCCTCTTTTGTTTATCACATTGATTGATTCAGTAGCAAAGGCATCCTCAAAAATGAAGAAAATGAATGTAGGTATGTGGAAGCTCAAACCAATAAATGTATCAATGCTTTCCTTTGCTGATGATTTAGTTCTGTTTGGAAAATCAGAAAGGGCCCTCCAGTCAAATATCAACATAATGAATAATGAACTAAATAAAGAGGAATGAGAGTAAATGCAAAGAAAACCAAAACAATACTAGTAACTAGGGAAGCTAAAACACAAAATCTTAAATTAGGCAGGAGAATTTAGAACAAGTTCAAAGCTACAATTACTTAGGAGTAATGATTAACTCAGAGGGAAAACTAAGAGAAGAAATCAGCCAGAGAATCAAAAAGGCAAGTGCAAGATATAACCATCTAAGAAAGGTATTTGTAGCTAAGAAAGAATTGTCAACAAAAACCAAAATGGCAGTATACAATACAGTTGATTGTCCTACTCTCCTATATGGCAGTGAAACCTGGACCTTAGTTAGACAGTAGGGAATACAGTAGAGTGCAGGCAGCCGAAATGAAATATCTAAGAATAGTAGGGAAAACTAAAAGAGACAAAATCAGAAACACAACAATAAGAGATCAAACCAAAGCAGATAGCATAAAAACTAAGATAGAAATGAATCAACTGAGATGGTTTGGGCATGTTAACAGAATGAATGACAATAGAATAGCTAAATCAGTATACAGTGCTAAAACTCAAGGTAAAAGACCAAAAGGCAAACCTCGGAGAAAGTGGGAAGAAGATATAAAAGAGGCACTAATGCAAAGAAATTTAACTTTCACGGAAGGAAACAGAAAATGTCAGGACAGGGCAGCCTGGAGAAAAATCATTCTGAGCATCCAAAACCCATACACCGGAAGGTAGAATGAGAACTGATAAAGAAAAAAGAAAGTTATGGTGCGTAAGAGGGTTTATAGATCTCCATTTTAATGACCTATAGATCCCAATAGCACCCCTAGATTTGTGGTATTGGAAATATACTTTGCTCTATATGTCCGTACATTTTGCGTTAGTGACCTCAATTCTCAAGTCTGCAAAAAATGGAGATAGGGCAAGACAGCATACATAAACATACACCCAAAGCTTGAACATGATAAAAAATACACTCACCTGAATGCCAGACACAGTGAAATAAGGAATTTCAAACTTAACATTGATGGGTGGCTTTCCTTCCAACTCCTCATTTTGTACGCTAGGAAGGCCAAAATGAGCCCTCATCAGATATTCTTTTCCTCCCTGGTGAAAAGCATAAATGTGCATAAAATATATATCATATGTAACGTATCTTTCATATAAACACATATTGTATTGTGATTAGGTATAGTGCAGCATGAAGGCAACATGAAGAAAAGGTTATCTCACTCACTCTCGTTATCGATATGTATCAGGACGCGTCAAAATCCAACACATGTCAGTATTGACTTTCCTGTATATTTCTTTCTACTTCTTCCTGAATACCTTTCGGTATTGGCATTTCCCACATTATGTGGTCGAATCGTTTGTGTAGAAACATGACAAAAAAGTACTATCGTTTATTAAGTCCTTACCCGGAAAGCGAAAGTAGACGGGACACAGCTCTAGTGGTCAACAACTTCCTCCCCGAAAACAACAAATTTCTATCAACCCAAGAATTAAATCTAAATCTACAAGTGAAACTGAATATGAATTATCTGATAATAATCTTTATGTTGCTGACTCATCCAAATAGAAGCTCAAGACTAGACCAGGGTTCCCACTCATTTTCAGAAAAATTTTTCCAAAATTTTCCATGCAAACATCAAATTTTCCAAAGGAGGAAGAGCAGAAATTTCTGGCCTGTACGGGCTTTAATGAATGACATAACAAAGGTAGAACTAAATGTAAAATCGTAAATGAGACACAATTCTAAAACGATATTACGATTGAATGGTAAAAATGGTAGGTCTGACCATGTGAGACAAATTGAAAGCCCAGTTGTTCAGGAGACAATTTGAAAATGATCAAATAAAGACAGAGAACAGCATCACTAAATGGCCACATCAGTTGTGAAATCCTGTCCAATTCCCAGATGGGAAAAATACGATCGCAATATTTCATAAAAATTTCAAGACTTTTCCAAGACTTAAAAAGGGAATTAAAAAAATTCCAAGCCTTTCCAAGTCTTCATTTTTTCCAACCAAATTCCAAGACTTTTCCAGTTTTCCAAGATTAGTGGGACCCCTGCTAGACATATATGCCTAAATCTAAAACCGAAACACATTAAAAGGTATGGAAGATGTGTTATTACTCTCTTGAAAAATGTTTTTATTGTTCCCCTTTTTTATATTTTCCCCTAAAATAAATTAAACTTTATATGCAGAAAATACTAGTGTCATCTGTTGGGTTTTTTTCTTGAAAAGAGCGCTTTTTGAATTATGTATCTATCTCAAATAGTACAATTACAGTAATATTTTAATCATGTACCGAAATGCCTGGCATTTCTACATCATCTGAACCTAAAGTGCCCACCAGTGAGTTGAGTTATTGTAAGCTTCAAACTCATGATCACTAATGAGACTGACATTGAAGCTCCTACCATAAGAAGACAAAAAAAAAACCCCAACAGGATATCAACACTTGAGAGTAATCTTTTCATTCATATTAGCAACAAGAACAAATAAAAATTGTATTGTATTGAACACTATTGACAAAAAGGAGTCTTTATAATTTCTTTAAAAGTTCCTCGAAACTGCCTAGTTACTTACAGGAAAGATTTGATGGTCCATATCACACAGTTGATTTCAGGAACGTATTTACAGTTTCCTACGGTGGTTTTAAATTTCGAGAGTCGGCATCATTTGGGACTGGTATGATGATTTCCACATTATTTGCAGTGGATCGGCGTTTGAATTGACTCTTGGCCTGTAATTATTGAACATTTTTACACTTAGACCATACAAGCTAAGGGGAAAAAGACAGGGACTTGAAATTCACACAAAGCTAAAAAAGATCGAAGAGTGATGTTTACTAATTCATGTTTAAAAGTAAAAGAATTATATGCAAACAACTTTCATAAAAGTAATCCTCGTTGTTTCTCCCCTTAAAGAAGGAAAAAAGGCAATAAAACACATTTAAAATATGACCATTCAAAGAAAGAAGCAATAAAAGAGCGATATTCCCATTAGAAAGAAAAAAACGCTGAATTTAATTACTTGAAACCAATGGTAATATCAAAATTTAGGATTTAATTGGGAAAAATGTAGTTAACATTGAAAAGTACATATATCTAAATTTCCGTAAATGCTTTACAAACATGTCTACTTACTTTGATCATGTATTCTACTCTGCTGTGAACATGACGCTCAATTACAGACTCTACCCAAATCAAAGGTTTCACCTGTGGATAGCCAAACATTGAAACTACAGAAAGCCTAAAGACAAGCACAACAAAGCAAGATTTGTAATTGTAACACATTCTTTATCACACTGTGAATAAGTGCCTTACAGACGATATGTTTATATGTGTGTGCGTTCACAACCAAAATCAACTTTGCCAGTCAGATTGTTTTATCTAGAGATTAATTAATCTTTGGTAGCAAGTTTTCACTAACAAATAAATACTTCTGTATTTAAAAAGTTCATACTACAATCAAAATACAGTAGTCGCCGGATGAAGCCGTGTGTTTGGTTACGCCCTTTGATTATCATCTTTTAACACTAACAGAGATGGGGACATGGCCTGAAAACCCCCCCTGAACTTTATCGTCCCTTAAAAACTTCAAATAATATTATGTAAGCGCATGACATTTAAGTACATGTACAAGAAATATAAAGAAAGGGCTGCAATATAAATAAAAAGAGAATCATACCGTCGGAGTCCTGGACTGGACTGGCAAGACAGTGTTTTGGAGTTTGAGTCCTGTATGGTACTACCTATATATCTATGGGTTTATTTTTCAAAGGTATATCAAGCCAGTATAGTCTTGCAGACTATTTATCCTCTGATTGTGGAAGTTACAGATCCCATAGCAGTTATTAAAAAGGTGTGCCCCCTTCCTCCCCTGATAGGCTCTAGCCAAATAATTACACACACACACAAAACAAAATAAACCCCAAAACAAGTGAATCATCTCTTCTTTTCGTTTATCTTCATTTCTTTACATTCAAATCCACCTCTTTTCACGAAACATTCTTCATCTTCTATTATTGCAGTCACTAATTTCCATAATAGTTATTCATGTGGTCTTACTCACTTTCTTTCATGGCTCTTTACTCTGCAGTCACTTTACTTCCCTCCAGAACATTTTACTGCAACATTCCCTTCTGTTCTCTTCAAGTATGTCCTTGCCCCCCCCCCCCCCCGATGGCTACCTATAATGCAAAACTATTAGATGCAGACCTGCCACTCTTGAAATAAAAACTCCTAACCCAAGCCAAAAAATAGTAAAGTTTTTATACAATGTCAACATGTATGAGTTATCTCCCTTCATGGACGTGATTGGTAAAGAATGTGGATGTCAGTTGGACTTGTTTGTTTGTTTAATTGAATTTTACCCCTTCTAACAAATACACTGATCTCAAATGAGAGAAAACAGCAAGATTAAAGAACAAATAAAAGAGGAAAAGGAAAGAAGAAGAACCCACCAGTAGATCACGTTGGACTTAAGTCTCAGATATTAAAAGGTATAAGCTCAAATCAAAGCAGCTTCACTTCATTAGTTCAAGTCAAGCCTGAAACGTTCTACCAAGTGCATGTAACTAACTCTTAAAATCCTGAAAAAAAATAAATCAATACTCATGTAGTATTGTAGCCCACATGTAGTATTATATGTAGCCCACATATAATATTAACACAATACTACATGTGACTGCGTTGGTCAAGATGCTGTTAGTAATATTGTATTGTAGACTGTGTGAGCACCTGTCTATATGTGTGTGAGTGAGTGAGTGAGAGAGAGAGAGAGAGAGAGAGAGAGAGAGAGAGAGAGAGAGAGGAGAGAGAGGAGAGAGAGAGGGAGAGAGAGGGAGAGAGAGAAAGAGAGAGTTTACATCTTTCTTATAAACACGGAGCAAACATGCCCGGCCTGCATGGGCTTTAACCCACTTGAAAAAGGCAAGTTCAATCGTAAAATAGTAAATGAGGCATAATTATAAAACACAACGAAAAAGCGGACAATTAAACTTTAAAACTTGAATTCTTAAGGTCTGTAGATCCTACTACCGGTACCACTACTACTGGGCATACACTATTATTACTATTTTCACTCTCTCTCCTTCCTCCGTTTCTCTCTCACTGAACGGTGATAAATGATACAGCAGTGACTCTCTCCCTTTTTCTATTTGGGATATCCGTCCTAATTAGACTTAGTTAGACCCTATGTTTTCCCGGACGACGGTGCTTGTGTGTGTATAAAAACGAGACACAAAAACATGGTGGTGCTCCGATATGCCAAAAATCCCGGAAATCCGTGAAAACTCGGAAGATCTATATCCCTATTTTAACTACACAAACACTTGATAAGATGCAAGAGCCAATCACTTAGGTCTAAGAACACCCTTACTCTCTCTCAGTTACTCGCGTATACCATTGGTCTTAGTCTATTCAGTCCATTGACTGTCCTCTCCCCATCATCACTTCAGCCAATCATATGGCAGTCTATTGGCTCAACCTCATGCATTGAGATATGATTCGGACTTGTGATCAATAAATATGTGATCCATAGAATAAAGTTTTCAATCTTCAGGAAACCCCAAAGACTATGAGCCAGATACATAACGCAGGCGAGACATGACATAAGATTGTATGACACTTTTGTCTTGGTAGTGCTCGGATAGACAATGGAGCTAAACACGACAATGACATTAACAAAACTGCCATATTGAGAAGCAAGAGAAAATGGAAGGACAAGAAGATAGGGGGAATAAATTAATGAGGAAATGGAGGGACATGTTTTAGCGACCTTAAAACATAGATGACACTTTTCGACATTTCAATTTTAAAATAGATCACAGAGACTTCTTTTATCAGATATCTAGGCCCAACACTAACAAGAATCTTTACGCATAAAATGGACAAATGAAGTTTGGAAGGATTGTCGCACCCAAAGCAGAAAACTTGGCAGCTCTACATAAGAAGACTAACATACTTGTCCTAGTCTTGTTCCTACAGTGTGTTATCTGTTCTTATAACTATTGTTATTTCTGACACAAATATCACCAATTACACAACAAAATAATGGCAAGGCATACAGTTGCATTACATTATATGCATGTCTTCCGTGTCTTCACACAGTTATCTTTTGTTAAAAATTTGGTCAGCAGATGAAGGTATGTGTTTATAACAAGCGTGCTTTTACCTGCCGACTACTGTATCATCTCTTAAAGATCACTGTCTTAAACCAAAAAGTGACCATAAAATTTGAAAATGCAAACTCAGGGGATTTTTGGAGCTTCGGCCTGTTGGTGTCATGATTGGAAGCTTAAGTAGCATGTCGCGTATGAAGAGCAACAAAGGTTACAAAAAAGCCAATGGCTGAAAACATTATTTAAATAGGACTTACATGGGTGTTAAGTCGGTAGGACATAAGCTCAAATTCTCCGTCTGGAGGAATAAAAGATATGGTGCGATCATTCTCAAATCTAGACAGTCGTACACACTGATGGAACTTTACATCCTCAAGTTCAACAGACTTGCTCTTTCCACCTACAAATAAAAGAGATTAGATAAAAGTATGAAACAGACTTGCTCTTTCCACCTACAAATAAAAGAGATTAGATAAAAATATGAAACAACTGAGTCATGAGCACATCTTCTTTTTCCTCATTAAAATATAAATATGCCAATAACATTACATCAAGGGACAAAATACTAATACCTTCCCAGTCAGAATCTCACGATTTTGAGTTCCATTTCTTGTCCCAACACACCAGATCTAGAAGCAGAAGATTCCTAGTATTGCTTACATTAAGTTTCATTTAGATTTAGGCTCTATGAAACAAAATTTAAACTTTATTAAAGACTTATTTAATAAGACTCTTCTAGATCCAGACCCAGATAAGATCTACATCCTTTATCACGTGTAAAAGAAATAATTTTTTTGTCATTCAAAAATGGTACAGTGCCATCAGAGCATAGAGGCTATGGATTCCATGGACCATGCTTCTGAAGAGATTAGTTGGCTATATTCACACACACACAAATCTTTCCTTGATTTTGGATTTACAACTACAAGTGAATACAGATGAATGATCACATTTCCCATTGAAAGGCTCTCAAACTCTGTAAGGATGCATAATAAAATATACTGTGGCAAAATGGTGAGAACAGACTAAGGCCTCCACTGAGATCTTTGAAGAAATTTAAAAACAAAGTTCTTTGTCATTGTCATGTGCTTGCCGTTTTTCTCCGGGCCTTGCAGATGCCTGGGGTTCCCATCAACTAAATCACTTTATAGTTAATTCTTTAAAAGCAGATTTAATGAAATTCTTCAGATGTCACAGTCAATGAGCCTACATTCATGACTCCAACTTCATTGGTCTATAGAGCCTATTCAGATTTGATTCAAACTTAATATAGTATTATTCTAAAAAAAATCACAGAGACATCTTTCACCAGATATTTAGGCCTATCACCAACAAGAATCTTTACGCACAAAAGAATAAATGAAATGTGGAAGGCATTGAGATTGTCCCGCCCAAAGCAAGAAACTTTACAGCTTTGCATAAGAAGATAAATGACGACAGTCGGTGAGCCTGCACTTGTGCGGGGACACGGCCTATATAACCATCTTTCTCTTTAACATAGTAGCATGAAATGTCTTGATCACAAATATAGCTTTTGGATTGATTTGTTCTTGGCACACATTTGATGACACATTGTCTTCACCAATGTGCATATGCATCACAACGTAATTTTTCTACGTATATACAGTTACTTAGACCATATTCTTTATTGCTTTAAACTGTCTTTCGGACAAACACATATAACTAAAAAAAAAATCCCTTACGTCCTGTGCTCTCAAAAAGAACTTTGTCGTTCAAGCCTAGCCGTAGTTCTGGCATTCCTGAGAGGAACACACGCATTTTGACTGATCCTACAATTTCACTACGTAGAACATTGCCATTGGCACTGACCTAGTGAAAGAAGAAAAAAAAAGTGTAATGAAATCATGTATTACAGACTATTTCTTTGGATTTCAGACTCTTGAATAATAATAACAATAATAATAATAAAATTATTAATATTATAATAATAATAAAAACACAATAACAAAAACAATAATAAACATTTAAATATTCTAAAAGAGTTCATCGCTGATTTATGCTATATATGTAAATACAATGCTGAGTAGAGAAAAAAAATGACAAAAATAATTCAATGTGAAAACTAATCAATAAAAACAAATATCATAATAGGACATACAAAAAGTGTGTGTAATTTGTTCATCATTAATTGTTGTCCATAGATAACTCACTCTTAACACCATTTTTGTTATACATACCAAAAGATTTACAGACTCAATGACATCCAGGAAAACTTCATTTTTTTCTGTACTTGACTCCTTCTGTTCTCCAGGAAACGGCATTGGTCACTGCGGGTGGTGGCCGTGGGGCAATTTCAAGCTTCTGACCCTCTTGAGTGATATATCTAAAAGGTGTAAAGTATGGAATTACTGTGAAATATAGTTCTAAATTGTTCTTGTCTTTTACTTTTATTAACATATTATCTCAGAATCAAACACTTGCTATCAAATGTGTTTCTACTAATAAAAAAATTAATGCCAGTGTCAACGGCTGTATAATTTAAGTTTATACATTTTATATCGTACATGTCTAAGCTGTATCCCAGTCTTATACAGCGTAAAATATTACATACAGTAGAAAAATATTGAGATCAAACTGCTATATTATAACAATCAAAAGCCCATTCCCAAGATGGTCATTAATGTGGCAGCTCGCTCAACAGTTTATAAATCTACTTAATGTAAATTGAAGGCATGTCTTTGAACTAATATACACAAAAGGATAAATGTTTTTTTCTTACTCCTGTAAGATTTTGCTGTCTGTTGTTTGTGGATAGCCAAAATCCATAACTTCGTCCAAAGTTCATAAATAATGACAAAATTATCACGGATGGATTCCTCCTCCAGTTCTTTGAAGTACTCAACAAAGATCTAAAGAACAAAGATAAAGTTCAAAGAGTGAATCGCAAAATTGGTGGCGATAAACATACCTTGAGAGTCAAAAATATATCTTTTCAATGAAAAGGTTGTTTTTTTGTAACAAGCAGATCCATCAATTATAATGTTCTCTGCTTTCTATTTTAAAAATATAATGAATGACTCCAACAATAAATATGCTGATGGTGTTGCTGCATTTCTACGCAAACATTTCCCCAACCCTCCATTAAAATGTTTAAATTAGGTGTGAACAGCCTTTTCTTCATTACTTTCCCAAGGGGATTTATTACAGATATCATTGTAAAGTGTGACAGACTAGCTTCTTGTTCAGGAGGTGATATTTATCTCCTATTCCACTTTATGCTATAGAAACCGGGATAAGCTACATATCTATATTTTGTAAGGGCCTAGAAGAAACGTAACATACAAAAAGTTGCTTTTTTTTTTTTTATCAACCCAGGAATCATTTGAAGAAAGAAAAGGTTATTTGTCATCATTCACATGTCATGAAATACATATATCTGATACCCATTGTCGTATGGATGGAACAAGGAAACGGGTGTCTTTTTCAAGCACTTAATGTCACATCTAGTGAAACAGGAATTCAAACCCATGGCATCCCAATTTCATGTTTGACTGTCTACCACTAGACTGCTGACACCCTATATATATATATATATATATATATATTGTAATTCAGTCAAAATTTAATTGCTAAAAAATGTAACTAAAAACAATAATCTCAAGAGAACAAAAAATCTGTTACCTGAACAAGTTTATGCAGAAAGGAGAAAACCAAGGTAACATTCGCATTTTTCTTGGAGGTTGCGACAAGATACAAATTGTTGTATTTTATGTACATGAATGCCACATCACCATGCTGGATAATTGGAGACACAATACTGTCCTCCTCTTTTTCCATCACCAGTGTCATAAATTTGTCAATAGATGACATGTCAATGTCACCTCTGTAGTTGCGACTTATCATTACCTGTTTGAAAAAAAACAACATTGCATTAAAATTTGATGAAATAATAATTTTTAAGTGTATGTATAATATATATACAAAGCTTTCATATTTCTGAATTTATGCGTGACAATTAGTTACAATCTTTTAAAGAAATATCCCTTAATTCTTAATTTAAAAACAAAACAAAAAATCCAGAAACATTAATTGCCCATTTACTTCATCTAGTAAAAGTGCAAAATGCTCTTTATATTAGTACAACTATATTACAATTAACAAGCTACATTTAGAAAACGTTTTTAAACTAGATGACAATCCTAGTATTTTCATAACTTGAATTAAAATTATATTCATAATGATGAAATATTAACATAATAAGACAAAATAAAATCCAAAATTGACTTTTTTTTAAACAGATCTTTTAAGAATTGTAATTTCCATTACTTTATGCTTGTTAAAGGTAAATAATGTCTATGAATCAATGTTCTGCTGTCTGATGCTAGTTGCAGTCATGTTAAATTTAATAATAAAACATTTCCATAACAGAAGTTCTTAATTATGGGTGTGAAGAAAGGCAACATTAACATACTACATACCTTGCCCTTGACATCAAGGATGTACACAGCTGATGCCGACATGATGAGACCGATGTACACTACTGTAGTTTAATTCTAGGAGATGTACAGAAAAGGATTTATGTATCAAAAATAAAGAAAGAAAAATAGTGTTGTGCACTTAATGGCTGTAAAGTGAAATCCTTCTGAAATGTTCTACAGCAAATCTGATGAAGTGGTTATTCTTGATATTTTAATTCTGTAAATAATGGGGTTTGTGACATTTTACTAAACCTTGATAGAGTCAACAATTATTCTTGCTATAATCTCATCTACACAAACTGATGCCGTACTCAGGTTAATTACTAACATTGTACATAAGAAAATAATCTCTGACATCATGACTTTTTTTTGTACACATTAAGATGCCGACATGTATCTTCTTATTGAAATAAATCAATGTGGTGTTTGTAAACAAATCTAATAGATGAGATGTTCAGAAAAGGACATATTTGAAAAATAAAGAACGAAAAGTGCTATAATAGTGATCTGCACTGATGCCATACATTAAATGAAATCCTTTTATCTTACTGCAAATCATGAGATTTTGCCATTGAATTCATTTTTGGCAAAACTAAAAGTTTGACTTTTAGGAGTTGATAAAACATGAAAGTTCTAAAATTCGAAAAATATCAAAAGTCTAAAGCGAAAAACATTAGGGTATCAAATGAAAGGTCTCAACAAGATAAGTTCAATTATGCCGGTTTATATGAATACCCGTTGATTCGTAACCAAGATAATACACCGCGTTTTTGAACATTCTAAATTGATTAAATGATTCTACAGACATAAACCCGGTAGTAATGATGAAACTTAATCGCCTTTTAAAACTTTTTGTTAGTAAAGCGGTTAGTTTTGAAAATATCTTACAAGTTTAGTTAGCTCATACAAATCATCTTCGTTCTCCACCTCAGAATCTGAATCATTTTCCCATGTCCTCCATCATCTGAGTGGTCGTCATCTGACTGTGTTTGAAGCTTCTAGAAGGCTTCAAGATTTGATGGAAGAATCTGTCTTCAGGTCCACCGGCTCTGAAAAGCCCCATCTTCCAGTCATCCATCCAGTGGCATCTCATATATCCCAACATTTGTATGACGCGCACACGGTAGTTCACACGCAATATATGAGGTACTAGCGATTGTCTGCAAGGCGGAAGCCGAGCAAGGTCAACTCTGGAGGACTTTGATAGTTGACTTGTTTCTCCTACCATCTTTTTCAACATGAGGGCTCTTACTGCATTAACGCTTTTCATTCTAGGGAACCCATACATGTAGCAGACGAACGCGAGTTTGTCAATGATGTTATCCTGAACATTCCATGAACAGCCTAGTTTTCCAAAAGCTTCTTTGTTCTCCATTTCTTTACGGGTATCATCTTTCCTTTTCCTCGGAAAGCACAATAGCAGTCCTCTCCTAAAGCCAGTTAAAAGAGCAGCACAATGTACTTGTCCAAGATCTTCAGCCAATTCAGACATGTTGTAAAGGCGCTTGTGTGATCCAAAACCTGTGTCAAAGAAAACAACCAGAGGTATCATTAGGGGGATAAAAAAACATTGGTGACTTATTTTAAGGTACAGGATTATTCTCGTGTCACTTTCTTCCTGGTTTGGCAAGAACAACTGCACAGGAATGAACCACACCTTGATTGACAAAGAAGACATTTCTTCCCTGAAGTCTTTTTGCGGCACGTCGGTTCCATCAAATTGATAAATTGCACTTGTTTTCATCCTTTTGAATTGAAGTCTGCAGGTTTCCTCTGGTGTATTCCTTTTGAACTTCTCACTCACTCCACGACGAAGTCTTTCCTGTGCTTTAAGGGAATATCGTTTATAGGAATCCGTTGAAAAATAACGTCCGTCTTCTTTGCTAATCTGTCAAGGACCTGTAAACATATTATCAACTCAAACGTTGGCTGCAACTCCTTGAGTGTATAAAATACAGCATTCCCATCTTCAATGTAAATGGTTTCGCCTCTGGTTGAAGATGGATACATAGAATCAATTTTGGGGATCTTGGCCATAAACCCGTCAGGTGCCAATGCGGGACATGTCATCATTTCTTCAATGCTGATGGTTCTTAACAATTGAGACTTGACTTTGAAAAGCTAAATCTCCTTGTTCTTTGATTTGAATAACCTTGAATTTGTAAATTTTGTTATTTTATTTGTGTTTTCCATTGTTTTTAACTTCAGTTGTTTTACTCTGTTGAAAAAGTCTTTGTGTTTTCATCTGTACATTTTAATCTTTGATCAATAAATTTGGTGCATTTGCCCGGCCCTCAAAACATTATCTGCTGCATAAGGTGGAGTGGGAGATCCAGAAGAAAGCACATACAGATGGCTCTTAATTGCAAACGGATTAAGGAAACATGCCTAACTTTGGTTTATTATGACTTGACTGCTCATATGCCTCCCTTTGTTTAGACTCACAGGGCACATTTCAAGAGTGGTTTTGTTGTTTTTCAGTCCAACAGTCCGTAACACAGCACCACCTGCTCCACATTTCATGGTTTTGTCTACCGCGCACCTATTTCCTGAATCATTGACATTATCACCCTTTTAATCAACATTGCACCTGGATGTGAGTAATCAGTATTCAGTAAACATATCAAACCACGTCAGATACCGAGAGTAATTCATTCCCTCCAAAGCTAAAGAATCTGGCGCCATATCGCTCAAAGCTGTACAGCATACAGCAAACATTAATAAGTCAAGGAAAGAGAAGAAGTTTTGTATTCAGTAAAGAATCAGCCATCTCAGTTTCACCCCTCATCTAGCAGAAGACGCTCCAACACTTCCTAGAAAAAGATTGCACTGTTTCATCACGCCTTTCAAAAGTTAAATTTCCATTATCTCAATAACCATCCCCATCTTTTTCATATTCAAATAATTCATAATTGGAATGTCCCAATGAATTAGAGTTTTGAGGTGCTTCTGGGTTTTTATGCCAAAAGTGACAAATCTATCACTTTGCGTTGCCTTTTGGCTTTTTCCAATCTGATTCCCAACCCATCCGATACTGAGACATGATTCTTTACTCAGCATCACATCTCAACTAGATGGATCGACACTGTACATTAAAAAACACAGCATTCAGTAAAATGGGCACCTTAATTTTTAATTAGATGGATAAAAATGCATTTTATGACTTGTGATCCTAAGTGTAGTAAATCAAGTTTTAGATGATTGAAATGATTCCATGTATTTAAGAACAGTGAATAATCATTTATACGAAATTATGATAAATCTCACTTGACTCTAATTTTTTTATTTGTAAACACAGACCGTTGACTTTTCGCTTGCAGGATTGAAAGCTTTCAACTCCGTCTAGAAAAAAGAACTGCAATTTTTTAAATCTGGGAACATCAATAATCTAATGTAAAATATAGATAAGTGTATTTTAAAAGTGGTTTGGAAGGATCCTGGGGGGGACGATAGACACTTCTGCCCGACAATAGATTTATGACAATGTGGGCCTTACCCCTTCAAAATAAACCTTTTTTTTATTATTAAAAATGTCCCTTACAATTAATAATGAACTTCTTTCTGTCTCTTCTCTTGTGTCGTGTGGTTTTGGTGACTGAGTGTCGTAACCTTTCAATTATTTCAAGAAGGTTAAACTATTACGGCTACACATTGGTGTAAAGCCACACCTAGAACTGAAAATGGATGAAATAACAGTATATGATTGAGTATGAATGAGTAGTTGAATAGTATTATTTATTTTTGTAGGTAGTAAGTAAAGAAAGGTCACCAGCCATCATAGGTATCTTTGACAAGGTAACATTTAATTGTAACCATCAGGCATTAGTAACAGTATCAACTATTTATGATTGTTGTTATGTGGAAAACTTTGAGCCTATATGCATTCTGCTTATATTTACACTCTCTTAGGCTAGATCTACTTGAGATGAGGTTAGTAGATATAACTCTACTCTAGATTCTAGAGCTAGAAATCTATAGTAGATCTCTTGATCTAGATCTAGTAGAGCAGGGTGGTAGTAGTAGAAGTATAGTAGACAGGAAGGTTTCCTTTTTGGTTGATATTTTTACTTGATTTCGTTGTATTTAACTATACCTTACTGCTGTCGATAAAATTGCATACCTTTAATTCAAGAAAAAAAGTTAACACATCTGTGCTTGAGGATGCTGCTTCATTAGTGTTTCGGCCACCTCCGTCACTATCGGCCGATATTCAGAAGATCGAAACTTCAGCCTAGTTTTGACGTTTTTATTTACGGTGCTCCATAATATTTTAGTCCTATTATTTTTCTCCATACAACGTCTGAGGATGCGAAATACTTTTGTGTAACAGCAAAAATTACGCCACACAGACGTAAACAGAGCTTTATCAAAGATATGAAAAGGTGAAACACAATGATTGACAACAGATAATAGGTTTTACATGCCTTCTCCCATGTTCCTTTAGATAAGTTAATGTAGATGTATACATCATTTCGTCTAGATAAAAACATGTGCAGTCCACATATCTACTCATTAAATTAAAGGGAAAGGTAAAATCTGAAAACAATCATAATGTTGTATTGAATTTCTTTATTCATCGTGGATAATTTGTCGTTTGTTGTCTTGGCTTTAGGAAAAAAAAAATGTAGGTACTATATCTAAAACTGGTCGGAAGAGATAACCTTCAGTAGTACTTCCGGCAGTCTGCCTATAACTGAATATCGATGACTGGCCGAAGAACTTCCAACATTACCGGAAGAAGGTTGACGAATTTCATTGCCAGCAGGGGAATGATTCCATGCAGCAAAAAAGAAATTACGAATATGTCACATGGGAGTCATGTGACTATCAAGCCAATAACAATGTGTACTCTCGGCTTCGTCGTGTTGTTATTTACACTATTTTTCTCATTGTGTCAGGGCAACGACAACTCTAAACCAAAACTGAAAGCAAATATACGACATGATGTTCATCCGGATCGCTTAAAGAATCTTCAGAACCTAAAATTCGAGAACGATCAAGCAGACTCAAAGCATGGCATCCTTGGTGCTCATGCGCTTCAAATCGAACCTCCAAAACTTCAAGCAAATGTTATGGGAAAATTATACTACCGCAGAGAACATCGATTACAGTAAAGGACATCCCAATTTCACACAGGATTATCTAAGTCTACCACATTCAGATGATTCATGTTCTTCCAGATACTGTATTGTTGCAAAAGAAAATCTAAAAAGAGAGAACGGGTGAGTGGAATAACGAATCTAGATCTTCCTATAGATATATCTTATTAATGCTAATGTATACTGCATAAATAATACGTTTCAGCAGTGTTCATTTAAATATTTATCAGTCTATCAACACTTAAATATAAATAAGTGTAGAATCAACATTTAGATCTCTAATGTGAAAAAGTTATTGTTGAAAATATTTTAATGTCATGATGTGTTTAGTTGATCTCTATTTGATTGTTTTTGTTGGGTTTTTAAAAACTTTTTTGCTTATATATATTAATAAAGATATGACTAGATCTATATCAAAACAAAAGAAAAGGTATTACATGGATGGCCAGAGACTGGAGATAATTCTTTGGGACAATAAAAAATAAAAATAATAAGTGTCATGTGCATTTCATTTAACCATGTAATAATTGTTTTTTTTCGGTTTGTTTTTGTGCTTTTGCTGATCATAAAGATATTGACTATATTGAAACGAAAGATAATTCTTTGGAACAATGAAAAATAAAAGTGACAATAACCATCACCCTAAATTGGCTAAACTGTGCAATTAATTATTACATCTTTTAGAACTGAACTTCTTCCCTGTTTTCAAGGGTTCCCATAGAAGTTTTGAGAAAAAGCCACAATATCAAAGTCGTTAAATATAGATTAAATTTCCTTCTACCTCACATTTCATTTTTATTAAATCAAATGATAGCTGTTTAAAAAATAATTCATAAATCCTCTTCTCATTATAAATGTAAATCGAATTGATCAAGTAAAAAAGTTAAACCCATAATAGTTTGTTATGTTATTGTTTTATTGTAATCAACCACAATTTTCATATGAAGAGATAACATTTGATATATATATATATATATGATAAAACACCAAACTAATCTGGCACTTTTTGTTCTGTATCATGGTAGTGGAGAACTGATAACGAGAAAGTAATGGGGACGTCAATTTCAGGAAGAAATTTGTTCACAGTGTTTTCAATCATGCTCAAATATGGGCAACTGCCAGGTAATGTCATTTCATGATTAAACATGAAATCCATCTGTACAATAACATTTTATAGGCTATATTGTATGTTAGTAGCATATTGGACATGAAAGAAAACATTTTAAAGTTACCATCATATATACCATATTCTATTTGTATAAAACGTATTAAAGTATTAAATATCACAATCAAGTTATTTGGAAATTGGTCCGTGAAAGATTTAATTAAGATTCTTCTCACAAGACCTAGTTTGTACATGAGTATTTTCGATAATATTCTTTGGTCATGTCAAATTTGAAGTAAGCAGTGGATATTCATTGAGATTAGTCTCTTAATATTTAAAAAGTCTCCTTGTTCCTTGGACGTTCTTGATGGACTGACATGACTTTAGGATCTGCTTCTGACTAAAACTGTGAACAAATTGATGACACACATTATATGTAATGTATTAAACAATGATTCTTATTCTTTGGCAAGAGATAAAAAAATAGCCATTAAGAACTGTTTAGACAAGGAGTCTTTTTATTGATGGTGTTTGTTTTCATTTTTTAATTTGCAGAGAAGAGCCAGACTGTCACATTTCCTCAATATCACACCTACCAGACCAGTTTCTGAAAGCAGTTAGATTAGGCTCTGCTTTCATAATTGAAAATTGTCACAAAAGTATTGTTTTTGCGGAAACCAGGCAAAGCAATTTTGTAGTCAGTGTTTTTAGGTAATCCTATTTACATTACATTATTTTTTCTCTCTCTCAATAAAAAGTTATAAAATATCAAGGCTTTTTTATTGTCATTGTCATAATTTGTTTTTTGAGCCATGTTAAGGATTAAGTTTTGTCAGTAGTTTATATGACATCATGAGTGCTTGCTTTTAATTGTTATAATATAAAATAGAAGGTGTAATTTTTAACTAAATATTCTTTTTTTTAAAGATGAAAAATCAGCAACACAATGCCAGCAAGTAATTCTACAAAAGAAACTTACAAATATAGTTCTATCAATTATGAATGTGAAGCAAATTTTGGAGACAACATCATCGAGCAGATCGTCTTCCACAAATGTAAGTTTCTACATGATTGTTTTGCCATAAGTAGCATAGTTAGCTTGGTTGATAATGCACTCTTTTTTCATGGTAAAGTGATGGATGTCAACACCTTAACAGAGGTCGCAGGTTCGATTCTATCGACGCCTATGTTTTTTTTAATGCTGATTCCTTTAAAATAGTATTCGTCTTGTCTTTGTTCCTGCTGGGCTTTAATTTATTTCATATCCTTATTTTCCCCTTTCAACATACCCTTGCCTCACTATTTGTCCATGCTACTGAAAGTAAAACCTTGTTTAAACCCTTTTATCATCATTTAAATGGGTTTCAAAGCAGGCTTAAAATGTTTCAGCATAATCGAATGCATTTTGCTAAAAAAATGTATTTAAAAATAGTCTTTTAAATAGATAGTTATAGATCTTTTCATTTGTAAAAACTAATTTCTGGTATAGTTGACACTATATGTGTTTTCAAGTGTGGTTGTATTTTAAGAAGTAAAAATAATAAAATAATATCTTTATGCTTGTGTGTGTGTATACTTTTCACGCATGTTTTGCTGAAAAGCTATACATTTTTTCCAATTCATATTTTTTTGTTTATTGTCAGGTTACTTTTGATTATGTCATCATCAATGAAAAAGGAAAACTGAGTGAGGTCTTCTCCCACATGAATTTGAATTGCTACTATCATGGATGCTGCAGATCTCTAATCAGACAATTATTACGTTGGATATGGAATCAGACCAAAATAAGGTGCATTTGAATAACATTCAGTTTTTTTTAAATTCTGGCTCTTTATACATGTATTTTTGTATTTTAAAAACATGTAACTTTAATTGAAATTGATGTAATTTATTTAAAAAAGAATTTTTGATCATATCAGCCTTGAAAATATTCTGAACCTTTGAAATAAGCATATGGGGCCCAGGTTGACAATCTAACCAAAAAGGCAATTGGCCTATGGCTAGCATGTTCTTTTAGAACAACTCTACCTTGATTTTTATGTATAATTTAAAATAATCTATAGCAATTAGCAATTGATGTATTCAGTGATAAAGGTGGATTTACTGAAGCTATTTGTACACATTTCAGGACTTTGTGTTATATAAAAAATGCGATACATATAAATGGACAGCTTTTATCATTTGATTTCAGCACTTTGAAAACATGCATTTATCTCATGTTATATTTATTATACATGTTTTATTGATCATTTGTAGAAAAATATATCAAAATTGGCTCATATGATTTTTTTCTTCTTCCTTTTTTGTATGTGAAGCTGAAGATTTTTATGTCTGCATGGCCTAAACCTGTTGATTTGATAAATCTTGCATGTGCTCGCTTGTCCCATTCAAAATGCTCAATTGAAACAATAGAAGGAATTCGGAATTGGCTGGCAGTCCGCCACATTTAACGTAGTTCTTACAAAGGTAAGATTACAAGGGTTGCTCAATTGCTGTTTATATATATGTGTAATTCTGAGGTGATCGAATTTTGTTCACCAAAGGAATTGTGGATAGGCCCCTAGGGGTAACCATATTTTGCATGTTGGCTTTAGATTGTCCCACAGTCGTTTTCGTTTGAAAAAATGTTCTGCCAGTTAATTTAACGTAAACTTCATTGTTTTCCTGTCTTTGAGTAGATTTTTCATTCAGCTAACCCGCCATTTTCAAGAGGTTTTATAATTTTAAAAAGGTGGTAGTCACTGTTCACGCTTACCTGTGTAAACTCAGTATCAAATACTAACCCGACCTAAGAATCCCCTGGGGTGTAATACTCTTATATATCAGTATGAAGCTTTAAAAATCTGTCTGAGATTTTTAGATGAAAATAAATAAAAGTTTGTGCTAAGAGAAGATTCTCTAAACAGTCTTATAGTAATAAATGAGATACTTGCCACCACACATACACTCACAATGTCCATAATTGGAAACAATACAATACTGGATTAGATCTATTTTAAGTGATTTTTTTAAACTGTATAAGATGAATACACTTTTAATCAAATTTTCCTTTTCATTTTGACGATCTTTTAGAATGTGTCTGAGGAGAACATTATTCTACATGAAGACTTAGGAATTCCTTTACAGTTTCTTTTATCAATCAGTAAGTATGGCTGGCTAATTTTTCAGAATATGAAGAAATAAAGTTATTTCTACCGTATAGAATATTTATTCGGACTTCAGGCTTGTGTGTGCTCTACAATTAACATTCCTTCAGTGCTCAATAACTCAAGTTTCTGTATAGTGTTTCCTGATTCCTGAATTGTTAAATATGGGTTTGGGAAAAAGTGTAACTCTCTGGATTTTAGATTTTCTGACCAACAGACCTCAATTTGTTAGATTAAAATCGGAGAATGGTATTTTTGACTTGTCAGTAATTGTAACAAACACTGAAGCACCACAGGGGACTGTCCTTGCACCTATACTATGTTCTATCTACACTAATGATTGTAAAACTGCATTTGAAAATATCCCAATAATAAAATATGCAGATGATACATCTATCCAACCTCTTATCAGGTCAGAAGTAGATCTAATCAATTATACTCAAGAAATCAAAAGGTTTTTAAAATGGTGTGATGGCAATTATTTCCAACTTAATGTTAACAAAATAAAGAAATGATTTTTGATTTTAGGGAGAAAAATAACATCAATAATGATATTGTTATAAAAGATGAAACAGTTGAGAAAGTTAAAGAATATAAATATCTTGGCATAATTTTTGGCGAGAAGCTAGAATGGCAAAAACATTCAAATAAAGTTTTAAAGAACGTGAACAAAAGAATGTATTTTATGAGAAAGCATTATACGTTTCAAATTGATAACACTCTAATAAGACTTTTCCATCAAGCTTGCATAAAGAGTATTATTATTTTTAGTATAACTGCATGGGGAGGAAATACAAAAGATAGAGAAAAGAAGAAATTTAATAGGACACTGAAACACATAGGGAAACTCATAAATGATATAGAGCCGGAGAACTTTGAAAATATGTATGAGATTCAATTCAAGATCAAACTCAGGAGTATACTTGAAAATAACACCCACCCTCTTTTCTCCATACCCAAAACAAGTAGTAGAAGCGGTTGAGTTATACATTTAAAATCCCGCACTGAGAGATATTTTAGATCTTTTCTTCCAAGCGCCATACGAAAGTTTGACCATACCTTACTTTGAAAGCACAATGGCGTTTTCCTCACAATGTTTAAGAAATGTAAATTGATTTCTATCTTTAAAAAAAAATAATTTTTTTTAAATTTATTTACCAACCTTTGAATTTTTGTATACTTCTCCTCAAATCTAAACATGTAATGATTAACTAAGTTAAATTTGTTTTTAATTTAAATGCACTGATGTATTCTTTTATTTTTCAAACAGAAATTGTGATAACATAAGTATAATTTCCTTTTCTAAAGGATCAATAAAGATGATTGAAATTGAATGTGATAATCTTACAGAAAACAATATCAAGTGGAGTACATACACAGTTGTTTTGCATTGGCAGTTTTAGTCATAAAAGATAAGTAAAGAAAATGTTTAAACACTAACTCATACTTTTCACACTTTAAAGATTATATTTGATTTTCCAAACTACTCCTAGATTCCTAAATATCATCTGAGGGTTGTTTTAAATTGATTGGATTGTGCAATGTTTGTTATTTTCAGATCTGACAAAAACTTCTAGAGATGCTCTTTTTATGCTTCTACTTGAATCAAGAATAAGTATTCAGATTTATTCCAGCGTGTTCATTAGAGGACATCAAGTACTTAAAATTCAAAGTGAACATCAGGCAAGTGATATGCTATGTGTGCATTTAGAATAAAATTAGGATTAGTTTATGCCGTCCTTAAGTCCTAAATTAACTTTCGTGTGAAAATTTGAGGATGGAAAATTACAATAATAGTCTGAATTCCATCAGGGTACTGTGGTATAATTATTGGAGAGAAAAAGCAACCTTACATCAACCTTGAGTTTTAGATAGTGCAGTGGTCAAATGGTTAGGCTTTAACTATTTTGGGGGGCAGATTTTTTGCTTTTGAGTTTAGGTTTTTGCTTTTAGTATGTACATGAGTAACTGTCAAAATACAGTCATCCTATATCATTGAAAAGTTTGTAGCTTCCTTGGTTGCCATAAAAACGGCCGCCATCTTGGATTTCGACCCAATTTTCAAAATCTATCTCCTCGGGTTTCCTTTGTTGTAGCAGCCCCCTTACTCTTTTGACAGTCTATGGCATTGTTACCATTGTAAAGAGGATTATAAATCTAGGTTTAGATGTGCACTGTTGTGAAAACAAATGTCAAAATGACTAGCTTTTTTTGTTTCTCCCTCTATATCCTATGTTTGTGCGCATGTTTACATACACACTGACGCACAACGCCTCTTACATCACACAGCGATGGGACGAAGTGACTAGCAGTTTCGGCAGAAGCTAGGTGGCCTTGGTGTTGTCACATTTGGCGATTAGCCGCCAATATACGGGTTTTTACTGCCATCTTCTCAGTTAGTGTTAGGGTAGTTTACGTACAAATTTTGACTATTTTTACCTACCCTCGCCTGCAAAATATTTTGTTAAATATAATTTATATGTCATAGAACATTTTTCTGCCATAAACTTGTAGATAAATGATCGTTCTAGCCGAATATGCAAAGAATAGAAAATCAACCTTTTGGTCCCAAACTCGCCAGTCCAGGTGGCGCCCCCCCCCCCCCAACTGAAGTCCAGGGTTCAAATCTTAGCAATGCTATGTCTCACGCTGTACACTAGGGGAAAGACACTTACCATGCATTTCCCCACTGAACCAGCTGGGAAATAAATGCTGTGATATACCAACATCTTATCCTGGAGAGGATGTATTTATCATCTGTTCTGTTTCATGCTGCATAAACCTGGATACGCTCTGGCTGTTTTGGCTGTAATGGTCTTGAAGGAACTGTATTTTACGATCTGGCCAATTATCATTTGTTGTTACTTGTATTTTTTCAATGACAAATCAATAAATTCACTTGTGTATAATGCAATGTATATAATGAAACGAAGCTGAAGAGGAATATTTCTGATAGATGTTTGGTTTGTTGGGATATATGAGTCTACTTGTAAGTATGAAGTGTTATCTTATTTTATCATACAATTTGCTGTATAATTTAGTTGAAATTTGTTATATTATGCATACATGAATTCTTGGAGATGTATTATTGGATTGCAAACAGATATTTATACATGCATACAAACACATACATACCTGCTCAGCCTTATTCCATAAACCTAATATTTGATATAGTAGTTGTTTCTTTTATGTTATTGACAGTATATTGTGTGTTTCACAGGAAATGTTCTGTTGCTGTACCTTTAAACCTCTTTGATATTATTACCACACATGTTGCTCTTTATTTTCATAATCGCTTCCTGTGAATTTCCTGATTAACTGAGCACAATGAAAATTTATTGTGATAGCTAATTCTAATTCTTTGGATAATGCTTTTTCCAGGTCAAGACAAAACAGGAGCAAGATACAACTTCTTCCCTTACGGATAAATCTGATAAACCACTTTCCCTAAAACGTATTACATCTAATTTTAAATCTCTGGAAGTAAATGAAGATGCTTTAAAAACCAATAAACTTGAACATTTGACAAAAACTGGTCACAAAATTGTCAACAGTGACATTTTAATTAACTTGCTAAAGGATTTAGCCAAGGAAAAACAGTTTCCAGAAAGATTTGAGGCACAGTGGAACCGTGAAGAGAAGGAAGGTTTAAAAATGTCAACTTTGATATAACAAATAGGAAATCCATTGTCCCAGAGAGTGTTGGTAATGAATCATTTGATATTGTTGATGGAAGACCTGTTGAAGAGGGCAAAAGTCTAACAGAAGGATACACTTACTTAAATAGAAAGACTGAAGAAGATACATCACTTCAAATAACAAGCATTATTCACAAAGAGAAGGAGGATGCTGCTAGCAGAATTCACGAAGCATATAAAGGCTTAACAATTAAAAGTCCCTCTTAGATCAAATTATTTGAAAAAGCCAAAACTTAGACCCATGGAGAAAAACATCAAACATAAATTAGAAAATAAGAGGAACGAATGCAAATCTTTCACAAATTTCAAATTTACAACATAAAACAGTCATAAAATTAGATTCTCTAAAAGAGAGGGAATCTCTAAAATGAACATGAAACATACCGCCAAAATAAAAGATTCAAATTCAGAATTAAAAAGCCAGTCAAAATAAGGGAAATAACTTTGACATACTAAAAAAGAAGAAGGGGGAGAAATCTTCTTTCTGTACAACCCATGGACATACTGAAGCCTTCCGTCTTGGCCATGGTTTGTATCATTTTGCATCGTATATCTTAACATTTGAAGTTTCATTCTCTATGGTGCTTGTAAAACTTGTTTTACTTTTCATTCATTTTCAGGCCATTATGCTTTGTCGCAACTTTTATGTTAGCCTTCATGTTTGTATGATTTTATCTTGTGAAAAAGATTTTTTGTGAGCACAATATCATTTGCTGTTTTTACTTTGTTGAACCCTTCATCATCTTCTCTTGTTTGGTATCAATTACCCGATTCCAAGTTTATGGAGTCTTTGGGGTGTGAGAGGTGGGAAAATATTCGATGGAGCCCATACAGACACTTCGGTATCTTTATTTTAAAATTATTTTTTATGCAAGGTAACCATTTTTTAATGTTAATTTAAAAATGTTGATTGAATGCTTTCTTTTCTTGTTTTTTCTTGTTATTCAGAGAAGAAATCAGCTGATAAGCAGGAGGATCTGATAATAAAAGTATGGAAGTACAATTTGTTATTTAATACTTTTATTGTATTTCTTGAAAGCATTTTTGTTGTTGTATTTACTAAATTTGACTTTTTTTTACATTCCACAACAGTTTTGTTGTTGTCATTGAAATGAAACATGGGGGGAGGGGAGGTCCTGATACACACTCAAGATCGACCGTTGAAGATTAAAAAATTAAACACTTATGAATGAGCTGTAGTGCTTAAAAACAATAAGCAAGAAAGTCCTAAATACTGCATGAATATTTTTTATATATTCAATATAATGTTTGGAAGAGTTAGGTTAAAACGTTTTGTATTATTTAATGTTGAATGAATTGACTTATATCTTCTTTCACAGTGATGAAGCATTTGTTACTAAAGTATTCGAAATCAATGGTCTTGCTCAATCAGTCATCACACCTCCACCACTTCAATCAAGCAATGCTGGCAAATCATCTCAAAATGCTTCAAATTCAGTCAAAATACAGGTATTTAGACATAATGTTTTACATAGGAACCTCTCTAATCGACAAGTCTTGGTGGATTGTAAAATCATCCCGATTTGCCGGGACCTAGAGATTTTGGTTTTCCCTCAGCAATTTGAGGTACCTAAGCCCTTCTGTGAGTGGTAAAATGCAGAATTAAATGAACTAGTGGCCACAGAACCAGTTGATCAAAATGAAGATGGCATTCGTCAAAGATGTCGCTCACACTCACTATCGATCTTCCTTCGACGGTAGATAGATAAGACACGTAATCAAGAAAGCATGATGGGTCGTTAAATATCCTCTCTTGTCCACCCTTGTGATTGACGGATGAGGCGGGCAATAAAAGACTGACAGTACACAACTTTCTAAGCGCCGCCCGTGTCAACATCGTATTGTATTGTTAGGTGGTCTGACTCAACACCTGCTTTCACACCTTCTTAATGGATGTCTGGCTTATGGTCATCCCACACTGGCACTTTGTGACATCGTGTACACATTATGCAAAGTATAACACGTGTATCACTAATGCAGTGTAATAATTGATATTTTGCTAACACGGAAACCAAATTGGCATAAAAAGTGAGTGTTGGAATGAATAAATAAATAAATATGGGGGATATGGTGATGATGATCAATGCAAGATTGCAAAAATTTTCCCGATTAGCCGGGGAACTTTCCGTTTAGAGGGTAAAATATAGAAACAATTCCGTTCCCTGAGAATTCTTCCCGATTGGCCTGGTTTCCTGATTTGAGAGGTTCCACTGTATATTGCTTGTCTTAGTAAGTTCCAATATTTTTTGGATGAAAGCTAACTCAACACATTCTGTTCCAAGAACTAAAACAATTAAAGGTTTTAAAAATGGTCCTGGTATTGCTAAGTTTTGTTGAGTCTGTTATGCCCCTTATAGCCGGTTATTATCTTAGTTTCTATAGCTTAAAGCAGAACAGGTGATACTAGATTATCCCTTAGATTTGATACTACTCTGTCACTGGAGTTACTCCCAGTTGATGCTGGTACCTATTTTCATCTGTGTTGAGGGGAAAATGCATGTTAAGTTTCTTTCCCAAAGAGCGAAACATCAAACTTAGCTTTACTGGGATTCATGTCCAAAACCTAATAGTCCCAAGTCTGGCGGCCTAACTTTTAGGCCACCTGTGCCACATTGGGATATAATGCTTTCCTTCTAAGGTAGCAGCCTGAAGATTGAATGACAGTGTGGGCATACAAGTATTTACTTCTATTTCTATAATAAAACCATTCCCTCTTCGACTCTTGGTAGACAAAATCTGTCGTCAAATGTTAATAGAAACGGCTGAAATTGTAAGGAAATTCGTTTTTATATATTTGCATTATATATAAATGTAATTTTGACTTTATACATCTATTGAAATACATCAAATTTTCAATTTTCAATGTAATTATGTATATCCCATGTTTTGATTTCCAAACTGCTATGTCAAAAAAAAGATGCCTTGAAGGGAGAATAAAGATTTACTATTATTATTATTATGTCTATTTTAAAATTTGCCTCTGCCTCAAACCCTCTGATCACTGCTACTAGTAGACAGGTAAATACATATTATCTACCATGAGCAAGTGTCGTGATAAAAAGGCTGTTTCCTTTTGTTACAATTAGATAGTGCAATAGAAATTAGAAAAAAGAAAGATTCAGCATTTCATTGGGAAGTGGGGGGGGGGATCTAGTGAGAGCATTGATCATCAATCCTCGTGCAGTTTTGTTATAAGTGAGATTTATCCACAAGGAAAGAAGTTTCAAGACTGTTTAACTTTACTTTGTTTTGTTGTCTCCAGACTTCTGCATTTTAATATTATCAGTCAATATAGTAGACAATTTAATAATCATCATAATGATAAAGCAATAAGCCGATGTTGAATAAGACCTTTTTGTTTAAAAACCGATAAAGACGACAATGTAGTATTTCATTCAATCTACATTGATATTACAAAGTCAAGGTATCTCACAAAGGAAATGTTTGATTGGATTATTCATCTCATTACTCTATCCTCTACATGGACTCATTGTAATAGCTTTTTTCCCCAATGTTAGTCAGTATGAAATTTTGTCATGTAAATTTATTTGCAGGTTTCATCAGATCCCTTGAATGAGGTTTCGTATCATCATATGAGAGATATTATTCTTCCACATTCAGACAATCTTTAAAGAAAAGCAAATGTTAAGCGCATTAATCTCAGGTATTTTGTCTCTGTCGTTGTGTAGTTTGTTGAAAAGCTGTCCAGACATTCTATAGATTAGTTCTACTCTTTCACGATAATCTTATAGTTTTAAAAATCTACCCTTTGATATTTACTCACAATTCAGACATGCTTGAGGTAGATAGAAAGATTAAGTGCAGCTTACTAAGATGATTTACTGAGAATGTTTTGTTCTAAAGTAAAACAAGTATTCTTGATAAAATTAAATCAATGCTGATTGTGTTTAGTTCACTGCACACATGTGTTCTGTCACATGATCTCAACAAATTTCTATCATACTACCAAAGGAGAGCTGAGACCTTGAAAAGACCTTTATTGATATTTTGGATCTATAAAAGTAACTATTTACTCACATATTTGTTTCTTTAAAATTTACCCTGTTCACCATATGCGGGGATCTCAGGGTGAGTTAAATAGAAATAGCAAGATGAAGGAGTGTGAAAGGAAGAAGTAGGACCTACCACTAGAATCTGCTAACTGCCCACCATCTCATAGATCTATGGAATGATTTTACATTAAAATTTAATTTTTGAACATGTGCACTTTGCATATATGCAAGATTGTTTGTGGCGAACTGGAGATAGCAGGAAAAACATCTTCTAAAGAAAGCATTACAAGGACTCTGTGAGTCTTTAGCATCAGAGACAATACTGTAACTATTGGAATGACTCTTGCTAGTAAATTAAACATCAAACTGTATTTTACATTCTAATGAATTGAAAACTTCAAGATGATAACTCACATAATATTGTGATTTAAGACGTGATAGAAAATAATTTCTTCTCCAGGTGGCTGTCCTTTCTCTATGTTGAGTGCCAAAGTCGCAATCCTTTATCCCAAGATCAGTCTCATTACCCTTAACCCTATCAGAACTTCTACTTGCTCCGATGACTTGAGGTGAAAATTATTTAAGACATATTCTATTCGTTACGTTTTTTATTGGTTTTGAAATAGTAATCCACGTTTCTTGTCAAACATACCTTTTAGTCACCTGATTATGTGGTTTGATTTCGATTTTACCCACAACCATAACTATGGTGACCTTTGGGTTTTTTTGGGTAGGTTTTTAAAATTTTGCCTGGACTGCCTGGTCTAGGTAGATGGATTAACACTTAGTTTCATCGGAGACGGACAATAAGAAGAAGGTCCTGTGTGCAGATCACAACACTCTGTGCACATTAAAGATCCCTTGGCTGTTTACAAAGCAGTCAGGGCATAAAAAAAAACCTACCAAAAGCCCTAAGGTCACCTTAAAGATTTATAGTCTGTATCCCCGCACAAGGCAGACTTACCAACTGTACATCATTTATCCCCTAGGAGGCCATTTCATTCAAAGTCCTTCTCAACTCCTGGGGTTGATAGCTTTTAAAAGAACAATGGTATGAAAAAAGCCCCACCTGTGCCAGCCATGGGGCTTGGAACCAGTGTCGTTATGATTACCAGCTCACAACTCTACCGTTCAGCTACTACACCTCCCGACCTTAGTTGTGGAAGTATGTAAAAGTAAATCGAATCAAGATTTTTTTTGTTTGTTTTAAGTTCTTCTTTTCTGTTTGCATATAATTACTTTCATGATAACTTAATCTAAATTTAATTCAAGTCTTTGGAAAAATTAATGTAGGTGAAAATTTTAAGTGAATTGAAGTGGTTTATTTTTAGCTAACAAGTAGGTATATATCTGTTTGTAATCAGTTAAAATAATTCTCTTCTCTTGCAGGCATTTACTTGAAAACAATTTTCATTTTTTCATGAGAATCTGGATCCTGATATTGTTTATCTGGCATCTTACACACACCAACTGTTTGACTTTCAGGTTTCCTTTTGTTTGTTTGTCTTTCTTGTTGGTGTTTTGTATGTTTTCATTTAGGACACAGTAAAACAAAGCTTAATGATAGCTTAAAATCAGAATACTTGTATACTGAATGCATTAATTTCTTATTACCTAACATTCGCACAGAGCGTACAAATGTAAATAATTTTGTAACAATCTGTCTACAATGTTTGTTTGGTTTTTATAAGGCAATTAATCAACAGATTACAGGCTGTAGCATGGAATAAATTTTCTCTCAAAACTGCTAGAGTTTTATTCTTTCAGTGAATTTTCACTTAAAAGACAGCTACGATATTAACTTCTTTGAATAAATAATCTTCACATGTCTACTAAAGCCTTATGCCGTCAATAATTATTCATTTGCAAGACTACTGCAATTTTATTTTCACAGTAAAGTAACAGTAGTATCAATTTTTTCAATTTGTATTGCTTTTATTTAGTAAGAACCTAATTTTTTGGTATTTTCTTTAAATTGCAATAGATTATCAGCTCCATATCTTTTCCTGGCTTCTACAAATGGACGATGACTTCCATACTTATTTGGCACACATTTTGTCCCTGAGCAAAGTATCGTTTATTGAAGTGCCAGATTGGAACATCTAGTTTCAACATCAAAAGAGTTTTTTGGTCTCAATGCGATCAATAAATGGGAAAAATTTGAGGTAATTTGACTAGTTTGTGTGTTTTTATAAGCTTTTCATATGTTTTTCAATGTCTTATCATTTAAACTATGATGGCTTGTTGTGGATTTTTTCATGCGACGATGGAGGCTTACACTTTTATCTCTTTGATATATCAGAATATGATAAAATTATTGTAAATGTCATAATTTTTAGAATGTTGTAATGGCCTGATCCGGGCAGTGGACAGGTAAGCACTGTAACGGGTAGTAGATGATCCGCCCTCCACGAATCTCCTGCTGCCTTGCAGGCAGGTCTTGGCTGACCAAAGGCTAAGGGAGGTAACCCTGGCAGAAAATATCAACCTACTGCCTTGCAGGCTGGTCTTGAATGACTAAAGGCTAAGGGAGTTAACCCTGACAAGAAATAACAAGGCTAGGGGGGGTCTCAAGGTGGCAGCCCCACCATCTACCTAGGTACAGTAGGCTAATCCCCTGCTTATCCAAAACAACCTGATTCAAAGTAATATATGCAATAATATACCCGGCTTTTGAACTTTCGAAGCGACTCTGAAAAAAACACGGACTGTGATTTTTGGAACATGGAATGTTAGGGCAATTAATGGAAAGGGAGTTAGAATTAGCGGAAGAAATGGAAAATATTCAAAAGACATTTTAGCTATTACAGAAACAAAGAAAAAGGACAAGGAATAGAAAATGTAGGACCAAATCATACTTTAATCTTCTCAGGAGTAGATGTCAAAGATAGAGCTGGAGCAGGAGTAGGCCTCTAATGTATAAAAGACAAGAAATGCTACTAGAAAGTTGGAAATTTGTAAGCCCATGGCTATTAGAGGTAAATATTAAACCAAAAAGAAGAGAAATTAAATTATTAATAGCTTATGGACCAAACGAAGATGCCACCAAAGAAGAAAAAGATATGTTCGAAAATGATTTACAAATAGCTGCAGAGAATCTCCAAACCCAAACAGGAATTAATGGTTTTAGGATATTTAAATGCTAGAGTAGGCAACAATGTAGAAACATCAGGAGGAGTAATAGGTAAAGGAGAGACAACAACTTCTCCAAAATGGAGAGAGACTAATAGATTTTTGCCTAAAGAATAACGTAAAAATAGCTAACACAATTTTTCCTCATATCCACAAATATACAAGAGTAAATGAAGACAGATGTGAAAAGTCAATGATAGACTACATAATAGTTAGCCGTTCCTTTTTACAGTACAATGGATGCTAGAGTAAGCAGAGGAGCAGACATATTTAGTGATCATCACCTAGTGATAGTCAAAATGAGATTATTAACTGAAGAAACAAACGGAAAAGGAAAGAGAAGAAAACTACTAAACTCAAAATAGAAGAAGAACTAAATAAACCAATAGTAAAACAAATGTACCAATCCAGGATAAAAAGATCTATCAGTGAAAGGGAGATGGATCTGAAGGAAAGCACAATAGAAGAAAAGTGGCAAATATATAAAGAAACACTCCTCAGTAGTACTGAAGAGGTCTGTGGGGAAACAAATTAAAGGAGATAGGAAAAGAAGAGCATGGTGGAATGAGAATGTGAAGACTAAGATCAAAGAAAAAGAAGGATGTCTGGAAGAAATACTTGCAAACAAGAGACCAGAGGAAAGGATAGACTACGTGAGTAAAAGAACTATCGCCAAAGAGGAAGTTAGAAAGCAAAATAGGAACAGTGGGAAGAGTTTGGACAAAGACTTCAAGAAAGCTATCAAGGAAATCAAAAAGCTGTTCTGGGGAGCAATGAATAGCATGAGAAAGACCAAAGTATGCCCGATACGACAAATTAAGAATGCCAACGGAGAAATAATGAAAGGAGACAGCGAAATGATGGAAACGTGGAGGAAGTATTTTCAACAATTACATAATCCCTCCAGAACATATGTAACAAGGAGTACAGATCAATTATTAGAGTAACAAGTAATCGAGATAAGACAGCTGAAGATGTAGATATATCAATGGAAGAACTTCAAACGACTATAAGAAAACTGAAATTTGGAAAAGCCCCGGGAGCAGATCAAGTTTATCCAGAAATGATTAAAAACCAAGGGAGAGAGGCAGACAAACTACTACATGCAATATGCCAACAAGCATGGAAGTCCAAACAGGTGCCAGATGACTGGAAAAAGGAACGGTAGTACCAATACATAAGAAAGGATCAACTATGGAATGCTCAAACTATAGAGGGATATCACTACTTAGCATACCAGGAAAGTGTATGCTAGGATTCTGGAAATGAGACTAAGGAAAAGAGTAGAGGATCAAATTGAAGAGCATCAAAGTGGATTTAGACCAGAAGAAATGTATAAGACCGCATATTTACAATTAGACAAATAATAGAAAAATTCTTTGAGAGAAACATTGATCTGCACCTGTGTTTTATTGACTTAGAAAAGGCATTTAACACTGTGAGGAGGGACAAACTATGGCATTCCTTAAAGAACATAATGTAGAGCAAAATTTAATAGAAGCCATTAGAAGTTTTTACAATAAACCAACATGTACAGTAAGTAGCTGGAAATGTATCTGAAGAATTTGAGTGTAGATATAAGAGTAAGACAGTGTTGTATCCTAAGTCTTCGTTTGTTTATCACATTTATGGATTCAGTCGCAAAAACATCCTCAAACATGAAAAATGAATGTAGGTATGTGGAAGCTCAAACTAGTAAATGTATCAATGCTTTCATTTGCTGATGATTTAGTTCTGTTTGGAAAATCAGAAAGGCCCTCCAGTCAAAAAACATAATGAATTTAATAAAAAGAGGAATGAGAGTAAATGCAAAAGAAAACCAAAACAATGCTAGTAACTAGGGAAGCTAAAACACAAAATCTTAAATTAAGCAGGGAGAATTTAGAACAAGTTCAAGCTACAATTACTTAGGAGTGATTAACTCAGAGGAAGAAACTAAGAAAATCAGCCAGAGAATTCAAAAGGCAAGTGCAATATATAACCATCTAGGAAAGGCATTTGTATATAAACAAGAATTGTCAATAAAAACCAAAATGGCAGTATACAACACAGTTTATTGTCCTACTCTCACTCTATGGCAGTGAAACCTGGACCGTAGGCAGTAGGGAATACAGTAGAGTGCAGGCAGCCGAAATGAAATATCTAAAAAGAGAAGTAGGGAAACTGAAAGAGACAAAATCAGAAACACAACAATAAGAAGATCAAGCGAAGCAGATAGCACAAAACTAAGATAGAAATGAATCAACAGATGGTTTGGGCATGTTAACAGAATGAAGGACAATAGAATAGCTAAATCGGTTTACAGTGCTAAAACTCAAGGTAAAAGACCAAAGAGCAGACCTGGAGAGAAGTGCGAAAATATAAAGGCATTAACGAAAAATTCAACTTTCCCGCGGAAGGAAACGCAACAAAAATGTCAGAGCAGGGCAGCCTGGAGAAAGATGGATTCGGGCATCTAAAACATACACGGAGTAGAATGGGAGCTGATAAAGAAAGAAAGAAAGTAATGGCCTGATATGATTTATATTTGTCTTGTCTCAACATCACAGATTAGAATGTAAAGCATATTATACTGTCAAAGCTTTTATTTTTGTCTGCAGGATTTTCTGAATGAGCCGTTGAATTTAGATTCAGCACAGATTAAATTTTCGAAGGTGAAGGATATTTCCACCTCGTCGTGGAAATCTCTCAAAGGATCCAGCATTTATATGGTAGAAATGAGTTCCATTAAACGAAAGGTAAAATTGCCAAGTAGAAGTTATGTTTCGAATTAGAAGGACATCTCATTACAACAAAATCTCCATTTAATGGCTTTGCATTTGGAAAAGCAATGGCTAATGGCTTTGCATTTGGTTAAGCATACAAAAGTACTTAGATATATAACTGCCAAGAATACGAATGTTCTCTAAATTGAGTCATTTTCAGTAATTTAAGAAGAGATTCTTTTCCTTCATTTTATAACATTCTGGCTATTTAATGGTTTTTTTCAAGGGTTTTACTTTTATTTCTGTATTGTGATTACACATAACTACCTTGAAAAAGTCAAACATCTACATGAACAGAGCTTTCTTCTATAGACTAAAAAAACTGGATTTTGTAAATTAATTTGTAGTAAAGGTTTGCTGTCTTTGGGTTATAGAGCCAATTTTATGAAGATTAGGCCATGGCTCGTCTGATCAGATCTCATATAAAATACACCCCAGGCCGATTAACATGTGGCCCATGTTCTAAGTCTGAAAAGAAGCCGATGGATACTTTGTTTATTGCTAGAAACCGTATTGTGTCATATCTGTTTACATGGTTTTACTCCCAGAAGTTGATAAACCTACGGTCACTCTATATTCTCTATGCCTGTACCATAGTGTTTATTTGCAATAATTGTTTTCACTTGTCTTTTGCAAGCTATTGCATCCACTC
>JAXRKP010000468.1:0-2500 GCA_037039925.1 Doris montereyensis
CAAACCTCCCACCAGTGATACCACGCACGAGTAATCTTAATGACCGTATATTATGACCTTTTAATGTTTTGCTGAATGTATCCTCCTATTTCGGTACATGTTCACATTTCCAACCTTGGTCGTAGCTTGATTGATTACAATGTCCTGACCTCCCAAAATATAACAAAGTTATAGAGAAACAGCGAATGGAAACGTCATTTTACGTGTGTGGAGACCCTGCTATCAAAGACTAGAAGATCATCGTGAATCTTTCAGGTAAAGGAAAAAAGTCGATTTTACAGCGTTAACTACAAAGTTCTCTTCACGCATGCCGCTTCATGATAAAAAGTCTTCGAACCATCGAACAAAGAAAACAAACATTAATGTAAGAGAAAATCAATGAGCACATCGGTTTCGTGGGAAACAGCGGAACACTGATAGTAAATCTGAAATCCGAGCCGTTTCGACTGTTCTTTTACCACAAAAAATCTATGGCAATACAAAATCGAGAGAGAAAGCCTATGAAAGGAAGCCTGCTCTTTGAAGTGAAACCGCATGTTTTATGCCCACACGTGGTTTCAATTTTTGTTTACCCTACACTGGACATATATTTGGTGGTCATTCACCACGACCTTTCACGTCCTTTCCGGAACTTTCCATCATACGTATGCATTCCATGTTATGCTCCTTCTCTATCCCAATGTTCCGGAATGTGGGGAAGGGAGGAGGGGGGTTAAAGGCGGCACGGCTTTTGTATTGCTTTGTTTCCCTATCCTGTAAGTGCTTTTCCACAAACACCTGTGCTGTGGAACCATAACTTATTCAGAACTCTCGGAGAGCTCTTCTCGAACGAAGTCAGCTGTTGACCGTAGATTTGTTTCCATTTTAGCAGGACAATATTATAAGCATTCAAGAGACGAATAAAACCAAATGGGTAGTGGCCAGCCAAGAAGAACCGATTTTACCGGCATATCTTATCAGTGGTGATATTTTGGAAGCGAGGCAAAACGTTTGACCTCTTCAATCATACTAGCTTCAGGTTTCCTTTTCATGTTTTTGGAAATGACTTCTTCCAAATCGTTGGTTAAATAAACTTAACAAAACAATAACAACAAAACCCCTCCATAGATGGCCATGCTCTGAAAATAATGTTTTATCAGCGTTTCTCTCAGCTTTCCCCAGCATTTGTTACAATTTCTTTCAACATAATATGGAACATACTAAGCTGGTATCTATTTGTCTGGTTCTACCAAAGTTCAAATCGCATTGTAAATTTGCCTGTATATTTGCTCAGTATACCAAGTCCTCATAATATAATGTACAAACCATGGAAGTTTCAAAATAATTTCTTAATCTCCTTCCAGACAATTAAAATCGTCCCTCTTTTGAATGAAATATTTTTACTTTAGAAATGGATGTTACAATGGGCTACAAATACAAATGTTTTAGATACATCCTTTTTGTATTCAAATGCCGGAATACAAAGGCCTTGTTTTCAATGAAAATAGCTTTAAGAAGCCGCTTTGTGCGATTATGAAAATCGTACTTCCTGGTAATGGGAAGGTCCTTTATGCTTTGTTTTCCTTAAAGGCTGACATGATAGATGTCCTGATTTGAGAGCTCATATTAATGACTTATCTATTAGTTAAAATTACCAGCATCGACTATCAATATAGAAGAAAACTAGACTTCGTGATGGTTTACTGTACTGAAAATGTACAGTAAGATATACAAGCAGTTGTTTGCAGCAAGTAAAGAAGGGAAAGAAACCAAAATGGCTCACTAACCGTCTGCTCTTACTTCGTATTCGTCTTGTCATAACCGTGTTATGTATTATTATACTATTTTGTTTTGTTTGTTTGCTTGTTTCTTGTTGTATGCATGTGTTGGTTTGTGTGTGTGTGTGGGTGTGTGTGTATGTATGTGTGTGTGTTTTTCTCAAGAAGAAGGAACAGATAGGGGATAACACTCCAGTTACAGGTATGTCTATGTTTATGCTCCCCCTCTCATCGCAGGAGCAACCGTCAGGTACGATAAGCGTAAAATGTTCAACTATCGAATATTTACTTGGAGCGCTTTCGACACGTGTAGGCGTGTCTCAGTACTCTTTGATGAGATCATTAAAATATTTACATTCTTGTTAATATCATCCCCCTCGACTTAAGAGTCGACTGTCTGCAAAAAGTGATTAGAGAATAAAATACCACATCACATCAAATAATGAAAAGTAGTATATCCCTCCGTGGCAATAAAGATGAGATAAGATCATTTTTATTTGTCCTTTTGAGGAAGTTAGTTTTTGTAAACATTTATCAAACAATAAATTATTATTTCTTAAATAATATAATATGATACAAATTATATAGAAGAAGAAGAATAATCATGATGATAATATTGTTCATTATGACATATCTTATATAAACAATAAGAAATAAAAACTCTCTCTCTCTCTTTCTCTCTCTCTCTCTCTCTCTCTCTCTCTCTCTCTCTCTCTCTCTCTCTCTCTCTCTCTCTCTCTCTC
>JAXRKP010000468.1:5000-12500 GCA_037039925.1 Doris montereyensis
CAACCCGTAGGAGTTCCGGGTAACATATTACGACAAGGCATGAAGCTGATGGAGAATACGTGTTATATATCATGGCTTAAAAGATAACGGGGTTTAAATTATTTTTTTTTTCGTTTTTGGATTCTGTTTTCTTTTTCTCTTTTTTACTCCTTCCATTTATTGGAAATGAGGGGGGGGCGGATGGCGAAAACGGAAGTGGGCAATCGGAAGGATGAGAAAGGGAGAACGATTGCGTTTAGTTTTGCATTTGTGCTTGTTCATGCTTGATGTAAGTTTGACTTTTTAAAATTTCAATTTGACGCCTAATTTTTGTTTTGCTCAATCTATTGTGTCCTGATTTAAACAAAGATGTTATGTTATTTTTTAAATTAATTTTCTGTTATGGTTGTTTACATTTATTCCACCCCGATCCCCATCAGGAGACAAGATAGCGTAGTGTAATATTCTAAATGAGGCGTTGTAGCTGAACCGCAGTGTTGTGAGCCGGTTATCACGACGACACTGGTTCGAGCGCCACGGCTGGGACAGGGTGTGTTTTTTTTCACAACGCTGTACTCTTGGAAAAGGTACTTCACTTTAATTTCCTCACTTGACTCAGGTGTGAATATCTTGTCTGAGTGTTAGTACGAAAAGCCCAACAGGCTTGTGTAGTGTATGCGTCCCCCAGGAGTAGAGAAGGACTTTGAATGAAATGGCCAGGTGGTGGATAAGTGATGTACACTCGGTGAGCCTGTACTTGTGCGGGGATACGTACTATAAATCCATCCAATCTATCTTCAAATGTAACCAAATTGTGTGAAAAACAGATGAAAATCATAATCAAGACAGAGGATAAATAAGCACATTGACGAATACGTTAGCAAAAATTTGTGACAGGTTACGAAGTCATGATCAGAACACTCACGACCAGTAGAAATTCCTAGATTACATTTCTCATCTCAACAAGAAACTTAACATAAAACATGGTTGACAACTCTACGCAAAATGACATAAATCTCCAGCATACGAGTCATTGCAGAGCCATAAAAACAAAATAAGCCGGAAGAAGAAAATCAGCAAAAAGTTTTGCTGATTAATCTAGTTCTATTGTATTATATAGCTAGATCTAGGTTCAAATGGCTGAGAGAAAAAATCAATAGCTAGAAACTAAAATAGCCAGTCTTCTGGAAACAAAGTGAAATGAGAGTTTGGAAACTCGCCAGAGGGGAGGCTGGGAAGAAAAAGAAAAGAAGGGGAAAAAAAGAGAAGAAAGAATAAGAACGCCTTATCGATCGCCACTCTTAAGGCTTCCAGAGAGATCCGTAATTAAATGACCCAGCTTTTCACAAGAGGTGTAGTGGAGGAGGTGGAGAGTGGGTGGAGGAGGGGGATATTGCTGCATAAAAGTGCATGGAAATTTAAATGGGCGATTTTTCAGGTTTTTTTCTTCTCTTTTTTTTATGGGGATGTTAGTTTCATGTTTTGTTTTGTTTTTTTGGTGTGTGTGTTTTTGCGGGGGAGGGGCGGGTGTTTTTGTGAAAGTTTTTGGTAGCGTTGTGTATATTTGCAAGACACAGGTGGCTGGAAAGACATTTTATAATGATTAATGATATCTTATTATCCTTCGGTTCCGAGGTATGTCTTCATGTGTTTGACCATGGATTTGGTTTCAGATTGTAAAAAGATGAGTATTTGTTGTGTAGCAAGTATTTGTTGTGTAGTTAGTATTTGTTGTGTAGTTATCCCTTTCTCTCTCTCTCTCTCTCTCTCTCTCTCTCTCTCTCTCTCTCTCTCTCTCTCTCTCTCTCTCTCTCTCTCTCTCTCTCTCTCTCTCTCTCTCTCTCTCTCTCTCTCTCTCTCATCGATGCCTCTTCGATCCATCATAGCTATCAACTCATAATCTAAGCACGTATGGAAGCATATCCCTCTTTCATCCTTCAATCAGGAGAACTTTGAGTTTCTGACATCGAAAACGGTCGTGTGAGCAGGGTTCTCTTTCTTTCTTTTACCTTAAAGCCTCTCCAGAGAAAAACTGCAATTTCCCTGGTATGTTTACAGTTTTCTCAATTCAGAAAGCTAATGTAAAGATCATTCCTCAACGATGTTCTAAAAATATCCTGACCAGAATGGGCCCATTGAAACATGGCTGTCTTACAGCGATGAGAAGTTGGGGCCAGTGGGGATTAAAAATCGTTGAAAGGAATCGTAGAAAGAAGTACTACGAACTGAATATATTGACAGTCTCAGTATTGCGATTTGATTTTACACATATACATGTACACAACTAGAAATAAAATAAATCTGAAAATACGCGTCTATAGAGCGTTTCGTCGAAGCCTCAAAGCGCTTAACATTCAGAAAAAATTCAACATTAATGGACATATCAAATTAAGTAAAAGACGTTCATAAGAATACTGAATGTTAAATCTAAATCTAACCCTAAAATACAGAGGTCGAGTGGTCTAGACTGAAGATGCAATAAAATTGTCCTTTTTTGAAATCTGCACTTTTATCTGCTGACAAGGTAATCTCGGCGTTTATTTTGTTAGGATCTTTAATTGTGCCGGGGACTGCTCTATACACAGTCAAAGGGTCTTTAACGTGCGCCCTTTTAATCGTCCGTCTCCGATAGGACAAGGTATTGATCCACCTACCTGAATCAGGAGGTGGGGGTGAGTTTTACTCGCAAAAGTCGAGACAATTAAATTTCCAATCAATCGGAGCATGACCCATAACCTTTCGGTTGAGAGGCAGACACCTTACCTCTGAACCAAAAAGAACAAATATACGTTTGGAAGTAAAATAATGCATCACTTATCATCAAAACACAATAGTACACATTTTACAAACCACAGAATAAAACACAAAAATGACCAGCTAGTTAAGAAACAAAGGACACGTCCATAGAAATCCCAATAAAAAACATGAAACAATAACGTTACTTTATTAATGAGGGATTTGAGCTTCGGATCCTATGGTAGTCATGGTTTTTGGGAAAGAATCCTTTTTCCCAAGTAGGTCAGGTCTATCATCCATGACCAAAAGAGGAGGACTTCCTATGAATGTGAACAGGTTCACAGCAATGTATTAATAGTATAATGTTATGTTGTTGGCTGGGGTTGTTTTTCTTTTTACCACTAGCAGTGAATGGACCGTCCGAATTAAATCCAGAAGTCTGCTACAGGCCCTGCAATCATCATTTAATAACGGGGGGGGGAGGGGTTGGGGGTGCTGGATGAACGAATACACAACAACATTTGCCATTCATAATGATAGCATCTTTCACGTGGTGAGATAAATTGGCATTCCCGGTGCCTTACTTATCGTAGATTTGTTTTCGTTTATTTTTCTAAAAAGTGCCTTCAATGCCGTTACGGCTAGTGCTTGTACACATTTGCATTGTCTGAGTGGGGATAACGCATGTTAAGTGTCTTTCCCAAGGAACATAACATCGTATCAAACTTTGCCAGGATTCGAACCCAGGACCTCATGACCTCCAATTCGGCCGCCTAACAACCCGGCTACCGACGGCGTCTTTTTCGCTCATACTAAATTAAATAGATAAATAAGACCGGGCAGTGGACAGGTAAGCAACTGTACAGGGATTAGGCGATCCCGCCCTCAACGAGTCTCCTGCTGCCTTGTAGGCGGGTCTTGGCTGACCAAAGGCTAAGGGAGTTAACCATGACAGAAAACAACCTGCTACCTTTGCAGGCCGGTCTTGGTTGACCAAAGGCTAAGGGAATTAACCCTGTCAGAAAAACAACAACCTGCTGCCTTGCAGACTGATCTTGGGTGATCAAATGCTATGAGTTAACCCTGACAGAAAATAACAAGGCTCGGTAGGGCCTCAAGGTGGCAGCCCCACCATCTTCCTAGGGTACAGTGGGCCAACCACCTGCTTATCCAAAATCATCTGATTTAGAGAAATAAATACGATATACCCGGCTTGACTTTTCTCAGACGAACATGGAAACGAACACGGACTGTGATTTTTGAAACATGGAATATTAGGGCAATAAATGGAAAAGAGATAGAATTAGCTGAAGAAATGGAAAATTCAAAGTAGACATTTTGGCCATTACAGAAACAAAGAAAAAAGGACAAGGAATAGAAATGTAGGATCAAATCATACTTTAATCTTCTCAGGTATAGATGTCAAAGATTGAGGTAGAGCAGGAATGGGCCTCCTAATGCATTAAAGGCATGAAAAGCTGCTAGAAAGTTGGAAAATTATAAGCCCACGGCTATTAGAGGTAAATATTAAACTAAAAGGACGAGAAATTAAATTATTGATAGCTTATGGATCAAACGAATATGGCACCAAAGAAGAAAAATGTACCTTCGAAAACGATTTACAAATAGCTGTAGAGAATCTCAACCCCTTCACAGGAACTAATGGTTTTAGGAGATTGGAAATGCTAGAGTAGGCAACAATATAGAAACATCAGGTGGATTAATAGGTAAAGAAGGAGAGACAACAACTTCTCCAAATGGAGAGAGACAATAGATTTTTGTTTAAAGGATAACATGAAAGCAGTCAAAACATTTTTCCTCATAAAGATATCCACAAATATACAAGAGTAAATGAAGACGGGTGTGAAAAGTCAAGCATAGGACTACACAATAGTTAGCATATCCCTTTTTGCAATACAATGGATGCAAGAGCAAACAGAGAAGCAGAAATATTTAGTGATCATCACTTAGTGATTACCAAAATGAGATCACTGACTGAAGAAAACAAACAGAAAAGGAAAGAGAAGAAAATTAAACTCAAAATAGAGGAACCAAATAAACCAATAGAAAAACAAGTATACCAATCTAGATAATAAAAAAGATTTATCAGTGAAAGGCAGATGGATCTGGAATGATAACATAATAGAAGAAAAGTGGCATATCTATAAAGAAACACTCCTCTGTTGTACTGAAGAGGTCTGTGGTAGGAAACAAATTAAAGGAGATAGGAAAAGAACAGCATGGTGGAATGAAAATGTCAAGACTAAAATCAAAGAAGAGAAGGATGCCTGGAAGAAATACTTGTAAACAAAGAGACCAGAGAATAGGATAGATTACGTGAATAATATAATTATCGCCAAAGTGAGTAAAAGCGAAACAGGAACAATGGGAAGAGTATAGACAAAGACTTCAAGAACGCTATCAAGAAAATCAAAAGCTGTTCTGGTGAGCAATGAAGAGCACGAGAAAGACTAAAGCATGCCCAATACGACACATTAAGAACGCCAAATGAGAAATAATGAAAGAAGACAGCGAAATCGTGGAAACATGGAGAAAATATTTTCAACAACTACATAATCCCCCAGAACACATGAAACAAGGAGTAAAGATCAATTAGTAAGAGTGTAACTAGAGGAGGCATCTGAAGATGTAGATATCTCAATGGAAGAAATCCAAACAGCTATAAGAAAAGTGAAATTAGGAAAGGCCCAAGGAGCAGGTCAAGTTTATCCAGAAATGATTAAAAACCAAGGAAGAGAGGCAGACCGACTACTACATGCAATATGCCAACAAGCATGGAAGTCCAAACAGGTGGCAGATGACTGGAAAAGGGAAAGATAGTACCAATACATAAGAAAGGATCAACTATGGAATGCTCAAACTATAGAGGAATACATGTATCACTACTTAGCGTACCAGGACAAAATTATGCCAGGACACGGGAAATGAGCCCAAGGAAGTAAGAGTAAAGGATCAGATTGAAGAAGTGGATTTAGGACCAGGAAGAAGTGTATATGACAAACATATTTACAATAAGACAAATAATAAAACAGAGAGAAACATTAACATGCTAGAAATCATTTGACACTTGAGGAAGAACATCGGATTCATTAAAAGAACACAATGTAGAGTAAAATTTAATAGAAGTAATTAAACGTTTTTTTACAATAGACCAATAATAGAAAGGAAAAAAATATCTAAAGAATTTGATGTAGATATATTAGACAGGGTTGTATCCTTAGTCGTCTTTTGTTTATATTGTTGACTCCTCAAAAACGAAGAAAAAATGTAGGTATGTTCAAAACCAGTAATTGTATCAATGCTTTCATTTGCTGGTGGAAGAATCGAAGTGACCTTCAGTCGAATATCAACATGATGAATAATGAACTAAATAAAAGAGGAATGAGCATAAAGCAAGAAGAAAACTCAAACAATGCTAGTAACTAGGGATGCTAAACACAAAATTTAAATTTTTAGAACAAGTTCAAAGACCTAGGAGTAATATGACAACTACTAATAAAGACAGAGAGTGAGCTCAGACAAAAACGAGAAATATTTAGAATCAAGAAGTAATACCTCCAGCATCACACAATGTGATGTCAGATAAAAACATAAAGGAGAAAGAAAGAAAGGGTTGTAAGAAACCTAGCAGTGGAGGGTGTGAAAAAGAGCGAGAGTCTCAGATCTAGAATGAAATTTATGAAAATAAGTAAGTAATAAAATTCAGGTAGAGAGAGATCCTCAGAAAAGAGAAGAAAGAGAGAGAGAGAGAGAGTAGAGAGAGTGAGAGAAAAAGAAAGAAAACAGGCAGTGGGAGAAAGAAAGTAGGAGACGTGTGAGTATCGAAAAAAAAAAATAGGATAAATGTAAAGCTAGATCATATCTGTCTGAAGTGGTTTGGTTTTGTTCTAGGAGAAATGATAGATAATGAATGAAAAGCAAGTATAAATCAAGACAAAATTACACTGAAGGTTTGAAATGTATATAAATTACAAATTTATCGATGTAATAAGGGTGGAGAGTAAACAACTTATCTGAAATTTCAAAAAATGCCAGTTATGCCATCCAAGGAAACAAAAGCTCAAATTGAAAATGAAAATAAGTAATAATAAAAGGGAGGAGATAGAGAGAGAGAGAAATAGAGAGAGAGAGAGAGAGAGAGAGAGAGAGAGAGAGAGAGAGAGAGAGAGAGAGAGAGAGAGAGAGAGAGAGAGAGAGAGAGAGAGAGAGAGAGAGAGAGAGAGAGAGAGAGAGAGAGAGAGAGAGAGAGAGAGAGAGAGAGAGAGAGAGAGTGATAAAAACATAAAGGAGAAAGAAAGAAAGAAAAAGACAGTGATGTTAAGAACGAGTGGAGGGGGGGTGAAAAAAAAGAGGAGATGTTCAGATCTAGAATGAAAATTTCATTTAAGTGACAAAGAGCATTCATTATGTTTACATTTATCCTATTTTTTCGTTCTTGTTTCCCATACTCACAGTTTTCTTTCTTTTCTCTTCTCTCTCTCTCTCTCTCTCTCTCTCTCTCTCTCTCTCTCTCTCTCTCTCTCTCTCTCTCTCTCTCTCTCTCTCTCTCTCTCTCTCTCTCTCTCTCTCTCTCTCTCTCTCTCTCTCTCTCTCTCTCTCTCTCTCTCTCTCTCTCTCTCTCTCTCTCTCTCTCTCTCTCTCTCTCTCTCTCTCTCTCTCTCTCTCTCTCTCTCTCTCTCTCTCTCTCTCTCTCTCTCTCTCTCTCTTTCCTCTCTCTCTCTCTTCTTCTTTCTTCTTCTTTCTCTCTTCTTCTCTCTCTCTTCT
>JAXRKP010000468.1:17500-20000 GCA_037039925.1 Doris montereyensis
ACCACAAGGTCCGAAGTCCGGCAGCCTAACTACTCGGGCACTGACGCCACATGAGAAGTGGACGGGTTATTCCTACAATAATAATAATAATAATAATAACAATAATAATAATAATAATAATAATAATAATAATAATAATAATAATAATAATAATAATAATAATAATAATAATATAATAATAAATAATAATAATAATAATAATAATAACAGCAATTAAGTGATAAACGACAATAAGTGACGACTCCATCAAGGAAGACAGAACGAACATGACGTTTTGGGAAAATCTACGCACTTAGACAGCTATCACAATAATGGTGTCAGATGGTAAAACATAAAGGAGGACCAAAAGGGGCGGGTGGAGAGAAGAAAATCAAGAAAGGAAGACGGTAATGAAGGGGCAATGGGGAAATAAGGGGGGGGTGGTTAGAAAGTCATTGTTCTACGTTAAAAAATCATTCAATATACCACCACCACTATCACCACCACCACACCAACAACAACAACAACAACAACACACAACCACCCATTACCCTTGCTTTGAAATGATATTATACAAAGATTTACATAGTAATCTCATTGTCACAAACAGTTAATGACAATTTGAGTGTTTGAAAGGAAAACAAATGGGATTATTATAATTCAACTTGAAATGTTCCCCGAGGTTCCTTAGAGTTAGATCAACATCACATTTGTATATGGGTTTGAGCCCCGCCAACGGTTGACAAAATTTCTCGATTCAATCTCTGATCCAATGTTCTAGTTCCTCGGAGAGGTTCCTTTACTTGCATGTTAAAGAATCCCTGACTGTTTCTTTTACGGGGCAGTGCAAAATTTAAAATCCTACCAAAAACCCCGAGGTCACCTCTGGACGTGGGTAAATCAAATCAATTCAAATCAAAATCACAATCGGTAGGATCGATTACCAGGTTTTTGAGTCGTTGTCCTCATAAAACAAACCCAGACAAACGTTTTGACTATGAAATTTCTCAGGAACTTCGTTTTTCCAGGCAAAATTTCATGACCACCTACATCCCCATATTGAAAGGAAGAAGTCCAGAGTAAGAACGGAGGTGGGGGTCGACAACCTAGTTCCATCGTCTCCAATCATTTCTACAATGAGACGGATGAAAAAAATAGATTGGTCTCAGTGTGATATTAGAATCAAGAGATTATAATCACTCCGTGCATGTTAAAGAATTATCCCTGGACTTTTTCTCTTTACAAAAGAAGGGCAGTCCGGGCAAAATTTTAAAATCCTACAATGTGATGCTAGGGTAAAAAAAACCCCAAAGAAGAGGTTCATCCTCATTTGTGGATTATAAATCAAATCAAATCAAATCAAATCAAACAAATCACAATACAGGTTTCTGATAATGTCTAATGTTCAAAGGAATTGACTTGTTCATATATAATCACTGGTTTACCAGGGAGTATCATCAGATGAATTATAAATTTCGTCTATTGACATAAGAAGAAACCACAGACAAAGGGCTAGGGAAAGGTTTGGCGATAAGCAAAATACAGATAGGAAAATATGGATAACGAGTTTGACAGCATCAAACTTGTCTGAGGCATTGAAATTCGTTTTTAGGCGGTTGTTATAATAAGTACAGTATTTCAGATGAACAAACCTGACAATTATTATTCACAATGTAAGGAAGAATGATGGAATAAGAAGGATGGTAAGGTCGGAACGGAGGTTAGTTGAATCCCATTTTAATTAGAACAAAATGATTACGCAACACAAAAACACTGCCATCAAACCGAGATAACTAGTCCATCCCATGGTGTGCCATGTAAAAGATCATTGGTTATTCTCCAATCATTTCTACAATGTCACAAGTGACCGGGAAATGGAAAAAAATAGAAAACCAAAAAATTGGTCTCTGACAGCTTCAGTTTTGTGATGCAGACATTAATTGGAATTATGATATCTGATGAGATATTATTGTGAAACATTAGAAGATCCTTTGATTTTAAGTCACCAGTTCTGAAACGGATTATTCAAACGCTCTTAAAATTGAAACATCGCTACAATTGCTGATTATTTACCATCTTTCAATGAATTACTTTTGTGAAACGATTATTTTAGAGCTAACCACGGGGAGCGAATGGAGAACAAAAAATAAAGAACATTTTTGTATCGATTTTGAATTATGTGCAAATGTGAAGGTCTTGAAGATTAATGAAACGATTTTTATGACATAATAATATGGAGGATGCCATTAAAATTTACGTTGGCGCTTTTAATTTGATCAACAGTAGTAGTACAGAGATTGAAAACAATGAAAACCACATCGACATAATTTTTATGAGGACAATGTGATTAGGGTAAAGCAATAAAACATGTCCATTGAAGACAAAGCTATTTGATTTTGTTTTGTGGCAGGTATCCCCCCCGGAAAATATGAAGGGAACATTAGTTAATCCAATTCAATTTAAGTTTGTGGGAGGAGATGATCTACTCTTTCCTTTCCCTTTCAATTTATCTTTATCATGA
>JAXRKP010000468.1:27500-270000 GCA_037039925.1 Doris montereyensis
TCCTATAGTTGTTTACAGGATAGTCTTGGCAAAATATTTTTTAAATACCAAAGAGAAATCAAAATCACCTTAGTTGTGGATGTGGTTTAATCAAATCAAATCGAAGAATCAACGTCTGTCGTGTCCTGATTATTCTATTATTTTGATTATTTGTCATTTTGTTGTTGCTGGGTTTTTTGTTTTGTTGTTTTTTGTTGTTATTGTTGTACATGTGTATTAACAACGTTATCATAATCAATCCTTTGTACCATTAAGGAACAAAAGCTGGTCTATTTTGGATACCTGAAACGTCAACAAATTTGAGAAAAACGCGTTTTAGAAACAAAAATTGAAGACAAACGAGGAAGAGAAAGACAAGCTAAAAGGCGAGAACAGGGCATAGAAGACTGGCTCCAAACAACAACAACAACGGAGACAAGACGAATGGTGGCGGATCTTGAGCTTTTCAAAAAGAAGGCCCAGGAAGCGACGTCCGACCACGGATAAGCTACGCATGATTATCCAGCAACTGATGGGAAAATTTGGCAGCGGTTTCAGCAACGTTGTCAGTAGTCACAAGATGAATGGTGACTTAATTCCATGCGACACCACACAAAAAAGAAGAAGCTAAAATTGAATCCCCACTGCTCCCCAACCCGATCTAAATACATTTTTACTACAATAATAATATGACGTACATGCGTTTTGATTACAAGCAACAATTACAAAGAATACGTGTTGTACCTTTTATCTTCTAAGTAACCATATAATAAACTATGATAATGAATATGGTCGTCATATACGTCAATGGATACGAGCACCGTGGGGATGAGAATACAAGGAACAAAAATATTACTATACACCATGATAATATAGTAGTGAACCATGCATCGCATTATGGTAGTGAACACAAGCATCATATCTATATCATAGTGGTGAATAACTTAACCATAATACATGTATTATACTGATGAATATAGAAATTGTAAATAATATGATTCATTAGTATACTCATTGTCTTAAAACGTTGAATTTGAAAGTGAGCATCCGAATGTGTTAAGAATTTAGAACATTATAGCTTGCTTGTGAATAAGAATGTCACGTGGTGACATATACGAGCATCATGGTGATATCAATGGCATAATATGAATACGGAAAAGGTCAACTAATGGCAGCTTGTAAAATTGTATATATGTGTATGCCTTTTTCTCAAAGAATAACGAGATAACGATATAGTCAAGTCAATTTGCAACTACGTTTCGTTCATTCGTTAACATAACGCATCAAAGTGTGTCGTTTATTTTTCGTCTTCACTCCAATGTGAGACACTGTAGCAAAAGCCCTGCCTCGTCTGGAAATTGTCAGCGCCACGCGTGTTTTCCCTTGGCCTGGTGACGGAACTGGAGTGAGTCATGGCGATCTTCCCCGTCCCTTGGCATTTGACGCCGTTACGATAACGAGATCAAGACAATGCAATGGAAGCCAATTTGGGGCGTGCAAATCGAGGAATATGCAAGTTCTGCTCATGAATGAAATGGAAAATGGCCCATTATCCCTTAACGACTGTCAGGTTGTTAAGTCGTGTGGTTTTAACGCTACATAACTATTTCTTTTTATTCTGTTTCTTGAGTCGATGGGATGGGGTCGAAGGGACCGAGTAAACAGGCAAATGGTATGATTAGGCCATTTTTCTCATACCGTGTTTGGTTTTGTAGATGTCTACTATTTGATTTTATCTGTTTTCAGCCTAAATTCAATCATGAACAACTTTGAGGCAGTATTTGCCAAAGCCATCACCCGAAAACAAGACTCAAACATTACAAAAAGGTCCCTGCAGTGAAATCCCGAAGGAGCAAGGATGAAAGAAGGCCACAAGCAACAAGGAGACGAAATATCGAAAACGGCATTGAAAGAAGCAGCGGGTTCTGTGAGGAACTCAAGAATTTAGCAAAAAACTATAAAAAAATATCTTACATATGATAGGGTGAGAAGCAAAACCTGCTATGCGCCATTTTTACATATTATGAGTTTTTCCACCATCTCGGACTTTGAATGAAGAGTCTTCTGGTGGTGAAAGCATTGTTGTTCAAAATTAACTATATCATATTATAATCAAATTGATCGGGCTTTATTTAGAACGAAGGGAAGACCAAATTGATTTTCTCAAGTTATCTTCTTTTTTTTATATAGCGGTTTTTGCATCTCACCCTTCTATATAAAGCTGAACGTCGCTTATAACTCGGGAATCACTGCACTCACAGCCTCCATATTTCACATGTAGATTTCAAGTAGCCTGCTTTATGTTCTTAGCGAATAAACTCTTGGATCAAATCAGTGTTTTAATTAATTTTTAAAAATATTGTCCGGGCAGTGGACAGGTAGGCACCTCTACGGGAAGTAGATGATCCCGCCCTCCACGAGTCTCCTGCTGCCTTGCAGGCAGTTTTTGGCTGACCAAAGGCTAAGGGGTTAACCCTGAAAGAAAACAACATGATGCCTTGCAGGCCGATCTTGACTGACCAAAGGCTAAGGGAGTTAACCCTGAAATAAACTAACAACCTGCTGCCTTGCAGACTGGTCTTGAATGACTAACAGATAATGGAGTTAATCCTGACAGAAAATAACAAGGCTTGGTAGGGGGCCTCAAGGTGGCAGCCCCATCATCTACCTAGGGTACAGTGGGCTAATCCCCTGCTTATCCAAAAACAAACAGATTCAGAGAAACAATAAGTATAATATAACCGGCTTGATCTTTCGAAGACGAACTTGGAAACAAATACGGACTGTGATTTTTGGAACATGGAACGTTACGACAATAAATGGAAAAGAGTTAGAATTAGTTGAAGAAATGGAAAAATTCAAAGTAGATATTTTGGTCATTACAGAAACAAACAAAAAAGGACAAGGAATAGAAAATATAGGACCTGAATTATATTTTAATCTTCTCAGGAGTAGATGTCAAAGATAGAGCTACAGCAGGAGTAGGTCTCCTAGTGCATAAAAGACATGAAAAGCTACTAGAAAGTTGGCTATTAGAGGTAAATACTAAACCAAAAGGACGAGAAATTAAATTATTAATAGCTTATGGACCAAACGAAGATGCAACTAAAGAAGAAAAAGATATCTTCGAAAACGATTTACAAATAGCTGCAGAGAATCTCAAACCCAAACAGGAACTAATGCTTTGAGAAGATTTAAATGCTAGAGTAGGCAACAATGTAGAAATAGAAACGTCAGGAGGAGTAAAGGGTAAAGAAGGAGAGACAACAACTTCTCCAAATGGAGAGAGACTAATAGATTTTTGCCTAAAGTATAACATGTAAATAGCTAACACCTTTTTTCCTCATAAAGATATTTACAAATATACAAGAATAAATGAAGACAGGTGTGAAAAGTCAATGATAAACTACATAATAGTTAGCAGCTCCCTTTTTTACAGTACATTGGATGTAAGAGTAAACAGAGGAGCAGAAATGTTTAATGATCATCACTTAGTGATTGCTAAAATGAGATTACTGACTGAAGAAAACAAACAGAAAAGGAAAGAGAAGAAAGCTACTAAATCTCAAAATAGAAGAACTAAATAAACCAGTAGTAAAACAGATATATCAATCTAGGATAAAAAATATTTATCAGTGAAAGACAAATGGATCTGAATGATCGCACAATAGAAGAAAAGTGGCAGATGTATAAAGAAACACTCCTCAGTTGTACTGAAGAGGTCTGTGGTAGGAAACAAATTAAAGGAAATAGGAAAAGAACAGCATGGTGGAATGAGAATGTCAAGACTAAAATCAAAGAAAAGAAGGATGCCTGTAAGAAATACTTGCAAACAAAGAGACCAGAGGATAGGATAGATTACGTAAATAAAAGAAATATCGCCAAAGAGGAAATTAGAAAAGCAAAACAGGAACAATGGGAAGAGTTTGGACAAAGATTTCAAGAAAGCTATCAGGAAATCAAAAGCTGTTCTGTGGGGCAATAAAGAGCATGCGACATACCAACGCATGCCCAATACGATAATTAATAATGCCAAAGGAGAAATAATGAAAGAAGACAGCTAAATCTCATGGAAACATGGAGAAAATATTTTCACCAATTACATAGTCCCCCAGAACGTATGAACGTAAAGATCAATTAGTAAGAGTAACAAGTAATCCAGAGGAGACAGCTGAAGATGAAGATATATCAATGGAAGAAATCCAAACAGCTATAAGAAAAGTGAAATTAGGAAAAGCCCCAGAAGCAGATTAAGTTTATCCAGAAATGATTAAAAACCAAGGGAGAGAGGAAGACAAACTACTACATGCAATATGCCAACAAGCATGGAAGTCCAAACAGGTGCCAGACGACTGGAAAAAAGGAACGGTAGTACCAATACATAAAAAAGGATCAACTATGGAATGCTCAAACTATAGAGGGATATCACTACTTAGCGTTCCAGGAAAAGTATATGCCAAGATACTGAAAATGAGACTAAGGAAAAGAGTAGAGGATCAGATTGAAGAGCATCAGAGTGGATTTAGACCAGGAAGAAGTGTACAAGACCACATATTTACAATGAGACAAATAATAGAAAAATCATTGAGAGAAACATTGACCTGCATCTGTGTTTTATTGACTTAGAAAAGGCATTTGACGCTGTGAGGAGGGACGAACTATGGCATTCCTGAAAAGAACACAATGTAGAGCAAAATTTAATAGAAGTCATTAAACTTTTTACAATAGACCAACATGTACAGTGAGAGTAGCTGGAAACATATCTAAAGAATTTGATGTAGATATATGAGTAAGACAGGGTTGTGTCCTAAGTCCTCTTTTGTTTATCACATTTAGGATTCAGTCGCAAAGGCATCCTCAAAAATGAAGAAAATGAATGTAGGTATGTGGAAGCTGAAACCAGTAAATGTATCTATGCTTTCATTTGCTGATGATTTAGTTTTGTTTGGAAAATCAGAAAGTAACCTTCAGTCGAATATCAACATTATGAACAATGAACTAAATAAAAGAGGAATGAGAGTTAATGCAAAGAAAACCAAAACAATGCTAATAACTAGGGAAGCTAAAACACAAAATCTTAAATTGGGCAAGGAGAATTGAGAACAAGTTCAAAGCTACAATTACCTAGGAGTAATGATTAGCTCAGAGGGAAAACTAAGAGAAGAAATCAGCCAGAGAATCCAAAAGGCAAGTGCAATATATAATCATCTAGGAAAGGCATTTGTAGGTAAACAAGAATTGTCAACAAAAACCAAAATGGCAGTACAATACAGCGAAACCTGGACCTTAGACAGTAGAGAATACAGCAGAGTACAGGCAGCTGAAATGAAATATCTAAGAAGAGTAGTAGGAAAACTAAATGAGACAAAATCAGAAACACAACAATAAGAGATCAATCAAAGCAGGTGGCATGAAAACTAAGATAGAAACAAATCAATTGAGATGGTTTAGGCATGCAAACAGGATGAATGACATTAGAATAGCTAAATCAATATACAGTGCTAAAGTCCAAGGTAAAAGACCAAAAGGCAGACCTCGGAGAAAGTTGAAAAATATATAAAAGAGACATTGAAGCATAGAAATTTATCTCTTTTGGAAGGAAACAGAAAATGCCAGGACATGGCATCCTGGAGAAAGATCATCTCGGGTATCTGAACCCATACACCGAAAGATAGAATGAGAACTGATAAAGAAAGAAAGAAAGAAAAAATATTGTTTTGCCTGCGATCGACGAAACTTTTTATTGTTACTAGATCTAGGTCTAATTTTTCGATTTACAGTCATTATAATAAAAAGCCCGCATAACTTCAGTATCGAATACTACGTAAAAACCCAGCGTAACTTCAGCATCGAGTACTAATTTGATCTAATAAGCGTACTTCATATTACCCGTAATCGATAAAGTGGTTTCTGAGTTAACCGCAGTCAACAAAGCTGAAGAGACACAACTTTATAATAAAGTGAAATCATAATCCAACACTATTTACGGTCATGCTTGTAGAATATAATTTGTTCGTGGCCTATATCCTGACATCGGTGCCAGGCACTAATGACGATCATGACGTCATCACAGCTCAACAACGCTTTTAATTTTAATAATAATTACGAGAGAGAAAAATGGAGCAATAAAAAGAAGAATCACCAAAGCACGAATAAACAGTGTCATGAGACTCACGGGTCGTAGTTTGCCCACCCCTGCTCTATAACATGTGCAAGTACAAGCAAGCAAATCCCTTTACATCGGCCACTCGTCCAATATTTTCGTTTATAACTGCTTGCTTGGTTGATAATAAAAAGGAGAAAAAAAAGATGCAATGGTCCTTAGCAAATGAAGAGTGTAATACCCAAACTAAAACAAAATGAAGTGTGTATGTACTTTCACTCGCATTGTACTCTTACATAAGGATGACACATGTGATTGTGAAGGTCAAAGTTCATCGTCAATCAGAAGCGGATCTTACCATCTGTTTTCCATGGCCATCCTCGTTGTCTCATTTCCTTTTCAACACCTTTCGGCCATGTTTCAAGTGGGTGACCCCTTTTCCTAGTGCCCGGCGGTGTCCGTAGTCTAGTCTGAGGAGAAGGAAGAAGAAGAAGAAGAAGAAGAAGAAGAAGAAGAAGAAGAAGAAGAAGAAGAAGAAGAAGAAGAAGAAGAAGAAGAAGAAGAAGAAGAAGAAGAAGAAGAAAGAAGAAGAAGAAGAAAATAACAGAGAAGGAAGAAGAAGGAGGAGGAGGAGGAGAGAAGGAGGAGAAGAAGAAAAAGAAGGAGGATGAGGAAGAGGATGAAGGTCACCAACGGACAGACCTCGTAACCAAAGATCGTACAACGAGCTGGACTTAAGTGTTTCATGGACAAACATCCCAGCACTATGCTCCTCCACCCCCCCCCCATTTCTCCTCTTCAACACATGCAATGATTGTATTTAATTTTATTCACCCACGTTCAGCATTGGCTTTAATTTCAGGGTCATAGAAAGTCCCATACGGTCAGCATTGGTATCCTCAAAAATGTCCAGGGATCTTTGGTCAGCATATCACGAGTACGTGCGACCTCCAAGATTTCCTCCACCTTCGATATTGTATTTGATTTTACCAGCATCCACAACTACGGCGATTTCGGAGTTTTGGGTTGGATTTTAATTTGCCTACACTGCTCTATAAACCCGAGATCACCACAATGGTGAACGGGGTAAATCTCAATTTGGGGGGGACCTATAGACAGCCAATGGATCTTTTACGTGCACAATGATGTGATCTGAACATTAGAGCTGGGCAAAGCTTGAGCTGGAGATCGAGCTTTTCGATCTTTTCAAGTGGACTGCAAAGATCGAGCCTGGCAGGCAGGATCGAGCTCGATCTTATGTCGTCAAAAGAATATCAGAGGCAGCAGAAGTAGTAGTAGCAGCAAAATCAAGAAGAACAACAAACATTTTGATGAAAACGAAAGCACTATACGTGCCAGTGAAAGTTGAGAAATAAACATGCATCTGCTGCATATTAGCTCTAGATATAGAACTGAACCCGGTTGAAAAAAGGGTGGGATGCGTTTTGTTTTATCTTTTTTAGATCTAGACTAGATCTAGAACGTTTTACCTGTAATCTATAATACAATATATATGGGTTGTTTGGTCAGACTTGCTATTCTTTCATTTCCTCTGCATTTGTTATCTCCTGTTCAGTTTATGTAATCTGCAATCATTCATCCGTTTCCTCCACACACAAAAATTAAAACATAAATCCTAAAACGCAAAGCGGCCAGCAGCACACGATTGGATACAGAAGGTCGAGCTAAAACAGCTAGAAACAGGTCAAGATCGCACAGACTTCTAATATAACATAGAAAAATACATGTATATGAATGTAGGTGGATATAAAAGCTGACCCCCCCCCCCCACACACAACACACACACACACACGCTTACAATCCGAATACTCTAATTCAGAAACACGTGAACCCTCTTTCGCCCTGTCCACACCATGAAACGCTGAAAACCAGCGACTTCATTCATGATATGACGAGAAAGTCACAAGGTCACTTGTGGAAAGATTATCATTTATAGTTAATAGTAGCTCGTGCACACCGATATATTCTTGACTAGGCGGGTGTGAAAAGGGTAGGGCGTAGTGTCAGGTCAGGCGACATTGATGGCTAAGCCTATTTGCCAACTCTTTACGTTCACATCAAAGGAAAGGAGTGGTTGTCGTCGACAGTGGATTGCTGGTTCTGTGTAAAATAAACATCGTTTTTTTGTGGTCGTAAGTACGTTCAAGTTCAATTACTAGAGCCATCATTCTAGCAGTAGAAGCATGGTTCAAACAAACGCAAGATTACTCACACAACAATAAATAAATGATGTACTTATCGCGTGCGCGCGTGCACACACATGCCAATACACACACACACACACACACACACACACACACACGACATAATAACAATATGAGTAAGCATTTTGGTATTGTTGTTGGCAGAGTTTTACATCTATAGCGACACCCTCTCCGCTTCTGGTGTGAACAATTCAGAATTATATATTTTATAAAGTGCATGTTTAGTTTAGAGAAATGCATGAGATAGTAGAAGTAATAACATTGAAACAAAAAGGAGAGGAGAAATAATGCAATGGTAATGGTTAATTGAGCAAACAAGAAAGGGAAGAGAAAGAAGAGAAGTGAGAAATGATAATAAAAGTAATAAAAGTAAGAAGACCGGGGTGGGGGCAGGGGACGAGAAACAGCCAGAGAAAGAGAGAGAGAGAGAGAGAGAGAGAGAGAGAGAGAGAGAGAGAGAGAGAGAGAGAGAGAGAGAGAGAGAGAGAGAGAGAGAGAGAGCGAGAGAAGAGAGCGAGAGACAGAGAGACAGAGAGAGACAGAGAGAGACAGACAGACAGAGACAGACAAATAGGCAGACAGATAGATGACGATAGAAAACAGACAGGGAGAGTTAGAGAGACGAGAGATTAATATTATCCATGAGGAAGAGGAGCACTGGAGCAGAAGAGAAAATACAGTGGAGAAGGAGGAGCAGAAGAAAGAATAAGAAATAAAGGTAGTAGAAACGAGATAAGAAGAGTTTGGGTGTGTGCATTCCGTGCACCGTGTGCGGTGATATCGTGGTGAATTAAGAGGAGACGGCAAGATGAAAAACCTACAAAAGAATAAAAGTAAAAGTACAAGGAAAGAAATAGGGTCTACCTGTAGCACCCATCAACTGCCCAGAAGATGATGATGATGATTTTGTGGAGGAAGAAGAAGAAGAAGAAGAAGAAGAAGAAGAAGAAGAAGAAGAAGAAAGAAGAAGAAGAAGAAGAAGAAGAAGAAGAAGAAGAAGAAGAAGAAGAAGAAGAAGAATTTGAAAAAAGAAGAAGAAAAAGAAGAAGAAGAAGAAGGAAAAGGAAGAAGATGATGAGGATGATGAGGACATTTCTGTGTTATGTTACAGTGTGCATGAGGTGAGTGGAATTTCTGTCAGTCTATGAATACTTACGGTCTATGAATATTTGCATCAATCAAGGTTTCTTTCTTATCTTATGTTTTTATCTAACTTGGACACATTCAAGTCTTAAGTTTACTACAGAGCCTTGGAGTCGATGAAAGGACTGAATGTCCACCAGTATTTTTATGTTCTGGGGTTCGTTTTCGCATTAATTTTTTCTTTATTGAAGAATGGAAAATACATGTACTTAGCAATTGTTGGAGGTCCCAATCTAGGCTCTTCTGATCAATCCAATGCTTTATAACACTTAACACTCTCATGGTCTGAATAACATTTCATGAAAAATCTTACATAACTTTTAAATGTAATTTGTTTTCTATTATTCTTTCCAAACAACCCATTTTTGCTCAAGTAAACATTAATTTTCGTTTTTCTCAGAGACATCGAGTTAAAAAAAACATGGCCTTTCACTTTCTTATATGTTGACATGTGTGGGGATTATAAAATGTCAAAATGATAAGTGTTGTCAACATGACATAAAATAAAAACAAAACACAACACTTGTTTTCACATATAAGAGTGTCATAATAGTTTTAATCAATACATAATAGTTTACATAACAAACGTCATTCAAACAATTTTCTCCTCACATTCTTCCACAGATAGGAAAAATCTCTTTGTGTCCTTTCTTCTTTCAACCTCATAGTTTACCGTACACACAATGCAATGTCACCCTAATGAAATAGTCACTATCACTCTCCAAAGAATCAGAAAAGATCATCTGCAAGTCATGGAATCATTGTTCGTCTTGAAGGATAAAACATCCTCTTCTGGTGAATCCACTCCACCCAGAATTTTTTGCTCTAATGAACTAATAATAAGAGTTGTTCCTCTTCTTCTGTCTTTGGCAGATGCCTTACTTCTGTAATTGTACGTGGCTATATCCTTGTCGTTTTCACACATAACCGCATATGCATCACATAGCTTTTTGATATCCTTCATGGCAAGTTCAAATGGCCTTTTTGTTTGATCTATTTGTGAATGTTCCATAATTTCAGATAGAAGATCTTCTCTGTCAGGGGGAATAATGTACTGTAAAAAAAAAAAGCCAGAGATATAGATAATATAATAAGACATTTCCATAAGCACAACACACACATTTATGGTACAGCTGAGTTCTTCTCTCTCAGCATATATCTACTAAACATTCTTCTACAGCTTTCTGTGAAACTTGTTCTTATTTACCAGTATCATAATCTAGCAACATAAGATAAAACAGATGTAGAAATATTTGCCTATAAATCTTGCTTTAAATTTCTTTGCTCATCTCCTGCTATAAGTCTAATAAGTTAAAGCATTTGGATGATGAATGCTTTTTGTTTAATTCTCTTCACACTGCAATGTAACAATACATTTTTTTCAGTATGTTAAATTGAACCTCATTGCGAAAACAAAAGTCATAATCAAAGAAAATAAAACATGATGTGCATTTTAAATGCTCTTTCTAACCCTAGCTTAAGACTTTAATGACAAAACTGACAATTATGATCAATCCATTTAGAAAAAGAAGATTTTATAAATAAACACTATTTCGCAGACTGTAGTCCTACTGAAAGAATCATTAAACTTTTCAAAAATTTTGGCAAATTATATTAGATTTCTTCGTTATGATTTGACCCTTATCTAACAAGTATAATGATTCTGCTATGACTTATTAGATTCCTATTAGGTTTACACCTTGGTTTCACTGCATACTTTCTTTTTTATATATGATGATCATCAAGAAATCATCTTTTAATGAATTTTTAGTATAGATCCCAAATTAGTTTTGAGATATTAACATAAGGCAAACCTGTCCATAATAAAACCTTCAAAATGACTATGCTAGATTTATTAAAAAATCAGACTAAGTTGCAAAATGATTCTAACATTGATACTAGACGGGCAGATCAGTAAATCTTTTTAACATAACATCTATTAAATGCTTTTTAAATAAATCTAACTCTTATTTAATGGCTAAAATCAATAATGGCTTCTATTAAATTTTGCTCTACATTGTGTTCTTTTCAGGAATGCCATAGTTCGTTCCTCCTCACAGTGTCAAATGCCTTTTCTAAGTCAATAAAACACAGATGAAGGTCAATGTTTCTCTCAAGGATTTTTTCTATTATTTGTCTCATTGTAAATATGTGGTCTTGTACACTTCTTCCTGGTCTAAATCCACTCTGATGCTCTTCAATCTGATCCTCAACTCTTTTCCTTAGTCTCATTTTCAGTATCTTGGCATATACTTTTCCTGGAACGCTAAGTAGTGATAGTTTGAGCATTCCATAGTTGATCCTTTCTTATGTATTGGTACTACCGTTCCTTTTTTCCAGTCGTCTGGCACCTGTTTGGACTTCCATGCTTGTTGGCATATTGCATGTAGTAGTTTGTCTTCCTCTCTCCATTGGTTTTTAATCATTTCTGGATAACTGGATCTGCTCCTGGGGCTTTTCCTAATTTCACTTTTCTTATAGCTTTTGATTTCTTCCATTGATATATCTACATCTTCAGCTGTCTCCTCTGGATTACTTGTTACTCTTTCTAATTGATCTTTACGTTCATACGTTCTGGGGGATTATGTAATTGGTGAAAATGTTTTCTCCATGTTTCCATGATTTCACTGTCTTCTTGCATTAAATCTCCTTTGGCATTCTTAATTGGTCGTATTGCGAGGCTTTGGTCTTTCGCATGCTCTTCATTTCCCCAGAACAGCTTTTGATTTCCTTGGTAGCTTTCTTGAAGTCTTTGTCCAAACTCTTCCCATTGTTCCTGTTTTGCTTTTCTAATTTCCTCTTTGGCGATATTTCTTTTTATTTACGTAATCTATCCTATCCTCTGGTCTCTTTGTTTGCAAGTATTTCTTACAGGCATCCTTCTTTTCTTTGATTTTAGTCTTGACATTCTCATTCCACCATGCTGTTCTTTGCCTATTTCTTTTAATTCGTTTCCTACCACATACCTCTTCAGTACAACTGAGGAGTGTTTCTTAATACATCTGCCACTTTTCTTCTATTGTGCTATCATTCAGATCCATCTGTCTTTCACTGATAAATATATTTATCCTAGATTGGTATATCTGTTTTACTACTGGTTTATTTAGTTCCTCTATTTTGAGTTTAGTAGCTTTCTTCTCTTTCCTTTTCTGTTTGTTTTCTTCAGTCAGTAATCTCATTTTAGCAATCATTAAGTGATGATCATTAAATATTTCTGCTCCTCTGTACTGTAAAAAGGGAGCTGCTAACTATTATGTAGTTTATCATTGACTTTTCACACCTGTCTTCATTTATTCTTGTATATTTGTAAATATCTTTATGAGGAAAAAAAAGGTGTTAGCTATTTACATGTTATTCTTTAGGCAAAAATCTATTAGTCTCTCTCTATTTGGAAAAGTTGTTGTCTCTCCTTCTTTACCTATTACTCCTCCTGACATTTCTACATTGTTGCCTTCTAAAAGCATTAGTTCCTGTTTGGGTTTAAGATTCTCTGCAGCTATTTGTAAATCGTTTTCGAAGATACCTTTTTCTTCTTTAGTTGCGTTTTCGTTTGGTCCATAAGCTATTAATAATTTAATTTCTCGTCCTTTTGATTTAATATTTACCTCTAATAGCCGTGGGCTTATTCATTTCCAACTTTCTAGTAGCTTTTCATGTCTTTTATGAACTAGGAGGCCTACTCCTGCTCTAGCTCTATCTTTGACATATACTCCTGAGAAGATTAAAATATGATTCGGTCCTACATTTTCTATTCCTTGTCCTTTTTTCTTTGTTTCTGTAATGGCCAAAATATCTACTTTGAATTTTTCCATTTCTTCAACTAATTCTAACTCTTTTTCATTTATTGCCCTAACATTCCATGTTCCAAAATCACAGTCCATATTCGTTTCCAAGTTCGTCTTTGAATGATCAAGCCGGTTATATTATATTTATTTTTTCTCTGAATCTGTTTAGTTTTGGATAAGCAAGGAATTAGCCCACTGTACACTATGTAGATGGTGGGGCTGTCACCTTGAGGCCCCCTACCAGGCCTTGTTATTTTCTGTCAGGGTTAACTCCCTTAGCCTTTAGTCATTCAAGATCGACATGCAAGGCAGCAGGTTGTTTTTCTTTCAGAGTTAACCCCCTTAGCCTTTGGTCAGCCAAGAACTACCTGCAAGGCAGCAGGAGACTCGTGGAGGGCAGGATCATCTACTCCCCCACAGGTGCATACCTGTCCACTACCCGGAGAGCATCTTCTTACTACATTTTATCACCCAGGAGACCTGAGTTAGATTCTCAGACCAGGCAAATTCATCTGGCCCTCTTATCGATCCAGCTGTGAAATGGGTAGCTAAGTCTATTCAGATTCGGCGAAATTAAAGTTGGTGTGGGAAGCAATGGCAAACTACCATATCATATATCATGTTGTATGCCTAGAAAAATCAGGGCTCTTCTCCTGGTTACCGTACGCTTAACTCTGAGCATGGGATTTACTTTACTTTACTTTAAAGGGATATGAATGAAAAAAGAAAAGAAAACCTGAAGCATTGAATTCTTTAAATTACAAAATTTTGAGTAGCATTTAGGATGAGATGGAACAAGGGGGGGCGTAGGGATGGTGTCATTTCATTTTGAAAAAGTGGCTTAAGGTTGTGGTATAGATCAAAAGTCAAATTTAAGAGATTGAAACAAATCTAATTGCACATTTCAATGGATAGTGATGGTATCACTTGGTTTAATTGAAATCTTAATGACGCTTAGTCAACAGCAATAATAGGAAAACAATAGCTTATCAATCATCACCCTGAATTGTGACACTTGTATAATAAAAATTGTAAATCTACTAACTACAAAAACAGACAAAATCAGAGATTGTGTGCAAAAAGTAAAACAAAAATTGTAAAATCGTAATTTAATGGTTCCAGTTTTCATTTAAAAATAAAGATTGTAAATTGATATACAATTTGATTGTTTCAAGACGGTAAATCTGCAAAAAAAAGATACTAGCACCTAGTAGCTGAGAAATCAAAATAAATATAGTCACTTAGTCACCATATGTACAATGTGTAGGTAACTTTAACTTGTGAATAAAAAGAGCAAAATATTCAAATATTTCCTTAATGAAAATGAACTTAAACTGCACTTTAATATATAGAAATAAACTTTTTAAGATTGATATAAGTCTTAGAAATAAAAAATGTTTTAAAACAAACACATACACTATAACAATGGGTCCATAAAATACAAACAAAGAAAGAACTTCATTTCTATGACCTACCTAATACTCTTGATGCAATATTTGTTAGGCATGTTAAACAAATGTCGATTGACCTTTTCAACTAGAGAAAAAGGCTGCCGGATGAGGGGTTCTATTTTTGGCATGAAATTTACAACGCCAACATCGACTTTTGGGGTGGAACAAAAGCTTTTCCTATACAGAAATGAAAAGACAAAAGATAAATGAGCACAAATTATCACATGGAAAATAAGAGCCCTCTAAAACAGTAAAAAAAGCATGTAAAATTGTAAAGTAATTCCAGATCCTGTTATGTTATATGACAATTGATCTAAATTCAACAATCTTTAAATAAGTGTTGAATTCATATTATTCTAATATTTGGGGGATTTCTTCATTATTCAACAACAAAATTCAAATACAGTGGAACCTCTCTTATTGGAAAATCTCTGTGGATCGTAACATTGTCCCAATTAGCCGGGTTTCCTGATTACTGAGATCCAGGGATTTTGGTTTTCCCTCAACAGTTTGAGGTATATATATACTTAAGCCCTTCTGCGATGTCACATTTTGAAGCGCATCCAGGGCGTGATATCCAACCTTAAATATGTTCTCTTTTCTTTGGTAAAATACAGAATTAAACGAACAATTTATTGTAGCCACAGGCCCAATTGATCAAAACAAACATGACATTCATCAGTGGTGCAACTTACAGTCACAGGCTATGAGAGAACATGAGTCTGCTTTATAAGCCCCACCGCATGTCAACACTGTACTGTATTGTAAGGTGGATGGGCGAAAAACTGGGGCAGCGCTGATTTGACACCTGCGCAATGGATGTCTAGTGTGTCTGACTTATGGTCATCGGTAACTGGCACTTACAACATTGTCTACATATGTCATGTATAGCATGTCTAGCATCAATGCAGGTGTAATAATCTACTGTTTGACACCCAAACCAAAGTTGGATAACAAATGAGTGTTGGAATAAATAATTATGAGAAACATGGTGATAATAATCAATGCAAACCCGCAGAAATTTTTCACGATTTGTCAGAAGCTCTTCCCATTTAGAGAGGTAAAACATATAGAAAATAATACACTCCCTGGAACTATTATTTTTACTACTAGACCTTTTTTAGACCTATTAATTCATGACAAAACATCAATAATAAATGAATGACTACAATATCAACAGGGGAAATGAAGAGGAAAGCATAATGCATACTGCAAGTATAATACAATATGATGATGTCTTCCCTACAAATCAGTGTCAGGCACAAAAAGTAAAGCCCACTTCTTTATGATAATCTTAGCACAGATATAGAGGGCTTTGAGAGGGAGGAAGGGAATGGGTGAGATCAATATTAAGAGAGCCATGTCCTTATGCTATGTATTTATCTTGTTTGTTCAATCAAAATGTACCCTATCCACCATATGTGGTGATCTCAGTCAACTAAGAGGAAACAGCATGAAAGAGAAGTGACAATAAAAGGAAAGAAATAGTACCTACCAGCAGCGCCCACCAACCACCCATGTGTGTCTATAACAGAGAGTGAGAAGTAATAGGATTATCATAAAGAAGTGGGCTGAACTTTTTGCTGAACAAATTTATTAGGTTTCAAGTTACAGAATGCAGATAGAGTTTGGACGTTACGGTACAAAAGGAGTCAACACAAACTCTGTATTGTGAATATTACATCCTAAATACAAACATCTAAGGATAAGCAAGAGTCTAACCTGGAATTGTGAATTTTAATTTGACATCACACAGATACTGGCACATGATTGATAAGCGACATCTATACTCCGATCTTGGTGGGGCGACCATTCTTTCTGCCACCTTGCATTATAAGGAAAATATAAACAAAGCATAAATACTATACTGACGTAGGGAATTAAACTAATTCATTGAATTATAAATAATCGTTCTATTGTTATGATATCTCCAACTATGATGCTTCTCCATAGCTTTATATATATTGAATATTACATATATATTGAGTAGTCTTGTAACAATAGCCCTCTTTACATTTTAACACATTTTTTTCCAAAATACAAAAATTAAAAGGAATAAATAATTCATCTTGAGCAAGAAATAGAGTAAACAAAAAAATAAATAACTACATATTACTAAATATCATAGACATGAAAAACATCTGATAATAATTAACAAAGTTTAAAAAGAGAAAGTATACATTATTGATACTCTTCAGGACAATTTACTACCATGGTAAAGCAAGATAGATGAAAAAGTACACAATATACCATTCACTCTATGTTCTGATATATATTATACATTACAATTCATAATATTAAATATAATACGATAAATAATAAGAACAACAGTATTTACTTACCAACCACCAAGTACCAATATAAATGACATAGACTGCTAACCTTGAGTGTGTAGATAGAGGAACTTTGAGATTTCAGAGATTGGTACTCATTGCCAATTCTGTTTACTTTTGATATAACTTACAAGACCAGCTAGCAGACATTATACACTGTTTGAGACAAAAATCATATTTACCTCCTTTTGAAATGTGAGGGTTAAGCCTGCTCTTCCAAAATTCCATGCATTTGTACATGTCGACATACATCTTAACCATTGAATTATCAGTGGCGTAGATACACTAAATGGCAGATTCCCTATGATGTGAATATTGGGAGGAGAATCATCCCAGGATTTCTTCAAATCAGGGGAAATGTAAGGTTGCATGTTGAAGTCCAGAATATCACCATATATTACATCAACACGATTGCCACTTGCTTCTGACAGATCCTGATCCATGCAAAAGAATAATACATAAACTTCAATGTTTCATTAAGAAGCACTATTACTTAATTGTGTCAGAGTTAACTAACAATTATATATATATACAGAGAGAGAGAGAGAGAGAGAGAGAGAGAGAGAGAGAGAGAGAGAGAGAGAGGGAGGGAGGGAGGGAGGGAGGGAGGGAGGGAGGGAGGGAGGAGAGGAGAGAGAGAGAGAGAGAGAGAGAGAGAGAGAGAGAGAGAGAGACAGAGACAGAGACAGAGACAGAGAGAGAGAGAGAGATACAGAGAGAGAGGTAGATACAGAGGGAGACAGACAGACAGACAGACAGACAGACAGACAGAGATATTATAGTTATATATCAATCTACCTGATGATCAGAGATCACTACTTGGATACAAAAATAAATGCTTATTAAATAATAAATCTTGAGATATCATTGGCTTGGTTGTGAAAAGATCTGCTTAAATATAAATTACAATTTTTTCATACTTGCAAAAGACACTAAAAAAATGTGTTTACCTGTAAGCTAGGAATGAACCTTCTGTCTTTTTCTATAACAATGGCTTTTTGAACACCGGCATTGAGAATTGAACGTGTAATTCCTCCTGGTCCAGGGCCAACTTCAATCACGGTTGCAGATTCAAGAGGACCAGCAGACCTGACAATCTTTTTTGTTAAATTTAAATCCAATAAAAAGTTTTGTGATAGCTTCTTGCGTGCAGTCAAACCGTACAGCCGAATTATCTCCTGAATGGTCGGAAGAGGAGGTAATCGATTCATGATTCAAAGCTATGAGGATGAAAATTTGCTTCCAGTAATCATAGACTTAGTCTGGGATAAAGAACACAATAATGAATCAATATAGTGTCATGGAAAAATTGGATATATATACAACTGATTACATTGTCAAAATTGTTCAAAGTTTTATATGTTTTGTAAATCTTGGAAAAGAAAAAATTGAGGGTATTTTCATGAAAATGACAAAATATCACAAAATGTGTCTTACTATTATAAAATCATTAATTTTAAAACTCCACATATTTGCTTTCAAACAATTCAGATGTCTTAGAAAGTCTGATATTCTTCCTTTTTTACTCTCTTTAAATAGGACTGTCTTTAATCTAAATGCTTGACAATAATAAATAGTCTGATGTAAATTCCTTTGTCATTCAAGTTCGATTAGATGTCAACCCAGTGTTAGGCCTTTGCTGATTTTACTCAATGTTTTGTTCTTTACGACATGCTATTGTTTTTGTTATCTCCTTTTATTTTTACAGGAGACAGTATGATACTGATAAGTCTGAGACAGTAAGATACTGTTTTACGTCTGATACAGATAGACAGTGAGACCATAAAACCTATAAAATATACTTTAAATAAAATCATTGTTGACACTAGAACATCATAACAAAGTAAGTCATCTACCTTCCTCACTATCGTTGTACAGCTGTATATTTGGAAGGTGAGCGAGAGGCAATAATGTTACAAGAAAATGACAAAATGTGTCTTAGTAGTCTTACTCTGTTATCATTTAATTTAAAACTTAACAAATTTCCCTTCCTAACAGTTCAGGTGTCTTAACAGATGTTCGCCCTTTTTCACTCTCTCAAAACCAACATTTTTAGAGGAGGAGTGGAGGACGGTTCAGGATGAGAGGTGGTGATTGTAAGTGTGTGCCCGACTGTGGGAGTCCTTCCAAGAAATCATTTATTTCTAATGCATTATACTAATCCGAGAATCTCGATTACAATGACAACAAATAGTGCTAGATCTAATACTCACAAAGTCCTACTCATACAGTGTTTTAAATAGAGCAAGCAGATAGCTCTACACATGTATCATGATATATTATTCCTGTTGCTGTTAGAAGTTGTTAGGGTGAAAATCTCTACTTTCGCTTTCATGCACACCTTTTGACTATTGAATCTATGAATATGGAATTATTTTTGCAGTAGTCTCCCTTAGCCTATATTATTATTATTATCGTTTGGGGAATGGTGGCAAAATATTATGTTTGTTAATTGTCAAGTTAGTTCAGACAATATACTGATTCAAACATTTTCATCACGTTAAATGTATATTGCAACATAATTTCTTGAATAAAGTTATTAAGATTATAAACAAAATCAAGACCATTTGTTCTTCTTTACGACTTTCAATGCGATACCTAACTCTGTACTCTCAGATTCGATACTTTTCCTGTCTATCTTTGTAAATTTTCGAACTATTAATCGAATAGGTCTAGATCTAGAATAAAATATTCTTCCCGATATGATATGATACCGGTAAGAATATATCCGGTTTCTTATATGACGTCAAAGTGATCCGCCAGCTCAGCCTAGCATTATAAGTTTACTTCTCATGGAGTTACTTTCTGTTTAATTTGGAATTGTTACAGGGTCAGGATTTTACTGGTGTTATCAATGTGTGTATATGGATAAATGTGATGAATATTTCTTAACAAGATGACAGAGTTCTTTAAATCAGCGTTAGTAGGTATCATTGGTTCAGGCCCAACAAGTCAAGGAAACGACTTCGTAGGTCAGCTTGTTGAGCTTGGAAACCAAAAACTACGCGTAAAACGTGTAATAGCTGAAGGTAAGAATGAACTTATATCATCTATAGAATTGTCTGGTGTTTTCTTTGTAAGATTTGTGTCACAGCTTGTGCAATTTATTGTTCTATTGATCAGGATAATAATTTTATAGCAATGGCTCTAGTGTAAAAGTATTCGCAAGACTGCCTGAGCCTGACTTAGCTGAGTGTTGGTCCAGTCTCTTGAGACGAGTGGGCGTGTGACATAGTGATGTATCATAATAAATGAGTGATGTAATTAATCTACTGCCGCTTCCATATTAAATAACATCTCATTTACGTTTAAGTAAGGGAAGCATGCAAGCCTCTAAACTGACTTGATAGCTCTAGTGACTAATGGTTTTAATCATTAATTTTGAATTTTAAGTTGTAAGGAAGATGTTGGTATGACAAGGCTGAGGACCCAGAGGAGCAATTGTCATAGACATGTAGAATTTATGTATGTATAATATTGATGTCAATCATAAAACCAATGTTGGCTCAAAATGATAATCATTTTCACACTAGATCTAGTAGTAGAAGAGCTTGTAAACTGAACTAAATTTTGGCAACTCTCAAACTGGGCTCATGACTATTTGAGACAGGGAAAATCCATGAGGAAGCCAAACACTAATGAAGATGGTTTTTAAAAACAATATTATGGGTAACTATTACGCATGTTGTTTATTTTCTTCTTTTTCTTTTCTTTTTGCATTAAAGTGTTCACTCCATTATATTCTTTCTCTTTCTTTTTTTTTTTTACTAAGGCCTACTTTTATTTCTCCTCTTATTAAATAATTTTAGAATTACAATTCCCTGACCTGTGGATCCGGGAACTCTGTGGTCCAGAGTCAAGGTGTTGGCCTCTCAATCAAAAGATCGTGGGTTCATGCCACAAAAAATGTCCCAAGTTTGTTTTTTTTTATGAAACCCAGCCTCCTTGTCCAACATCTAGTCTTATTGGAGATGGATGATAAAAAGGAGATTCCATGTGCAGATCACAACACTCTGTGCAGATTGAAGATCCCATGGCTGTTTACCGACAGTCCAGGGTAAATTAAAAATCTTTCCAAAACCCCTGAGATCACCTTAGTTGGATATGGGTAAAAATCAAATCAAATCCTGTGGATCCTTTTTATGAAGCATGCAGTATAAGAAAAGATTGGTTGCCATGTGGAGCTACCCATTTCATTACACACTGTGTGTTCGTGATTCACTTTGCCTAGATGATTCTTACGTCAGCCTGGGCTTAATGGCTGGTTCATGTTTTTGTGCTGTGTTTGGATTGAAAATCCATGTAACTTTAAAATTTATTATATTTAGATGTGAAACCCATATATTCTGATAAAGTTTTTTAAATTTAGCCACGATAAATAAAGAGCAAAATACGATTGGTAGCAGTGGTCAATTCGCGTAAAGGGTAGCCACTATGCTGCTTCTTCTATGATCGCATCTAAATCACAACACATGTTGTCTTTTTCTAGCATCAATAACACACCCCAAAAAACTAATGCTACCATTTCTACTCTTGTTAATAATCATTCTAATGCTGTAAATAATAAGGCTAACATTTGCGGTGATGATTATTATTAATAATAAGAGAAGAAAAGGGAGAAGGAACAGGATGACCACCGGTAATGAACAAAAAGCTAGATCTAAAATTATGCACTGAGTTACATTCTATGTAAAAGTATTTTTTTATAGGCTTTCGCATTGAGGAAATGCTGCAACGCAAAAGTGTTACCACTGCCAATTACGTGAGGTCTAATCGGGAATACCTGAAATGAGCTAAATGCCCCTGTACTTTTACATTTTGATCCATCTTCATAAAATGTATTTTAGTATATTTTGTGAAGCCTGTTTACAATTCTCAAATTCTCTAACACTTTATTAAATGTCTCAACCTTACTACAAGTCCAACTTGATTCTTCTTTTTTTTCGTGTCCTATTTTTTTCAACTCGTTCGTTGAACATAACATCTACATCCAGAACTAGAACCTAATGTAAATAGATCTTGACACAGGGAGATATAACATATTTATTTACAAAAGTGATGTAAAAATCTCAATTATTAATTAGATTAATAGCAACATAAGATAGTCGGCCTTGAGCAATCTAGATTTCTAAAGTTCGAAAGGGTGAAAATACAAGTACGAATAAGTAGATCTAGCGCTCTGCTCTCTCGGCTGGCACTGGCAAGAATGAGTCGTGGAAAACAGCCACGCAAAAGGGAGATTGCGTAATGCATAATGGGACAGATTAGCAGTATGAGCTAAACGCCTCATTCACATCAATAAAATCCTTTCATTCTCTGTAACAGAAGGGTCTATTCTTCACACCTTGAAACCTAACACTTCCAATCTACTTGGACTCTACCAAGATTCACTAATCCGCGAAGCAAGCATCAGTTTTCTCGTAATATGATTGGCTGACCAATCAGAAAGCTTTATTTGAGTCAATGAGTGGAAATACAATGAAATAAGACACATTTGGGCATCCCCCATCCACACGGAAATATCCGGCCTTCGCTGCACACAGTTTGCAGGAGATTTTCGTGCTACACGGTGTGTTAGGAAAGGACGGAAATAGCCGGTTGCCGCGCCACAGGTGTTAAGGCTTTTCTCATAGGCTCACCCAGCAAATAGTTATAAATAGTCTCAAAAGTTTTTGTGTGCAGTCTAAATGTCCCCAATGAGTGCATTTGTCTTTCATTCTCATTCGTTTCATGATTTCAGTGGGCAGGGTGTCCAGCAAAGTCGGAAATATGTCGGATTTTTCATACCCAGGTCGGAAATGGTCAGAAATTGATGTCTTGGGTAGGAAATCAAGTAGGAAATGGTGTTCATGTAGTAAAAACAGCGTTTCCATGCATCAGGGAAATCCTTGAAAACGAAAAAAATGTTTCCGGTCGAGAAAACACCAGGGGAAATGATATATTGAGGACTTAACATGCGAGAAAATCAGGGAAATCGAAGTAGACAGTAGACATGAACAATTATCGGCACTGCGAAATAAAAAAAATGCGAATAAATTTGTGGACGATGAATCATCATTTTTCTCATCTATTTCCGTCTTGCATGCTTTGCTGTCTGGCGATTCTTTCATGCTGAAACTAAACGATTCCGATACCTTCTTTAAAATTGTAAAGTTTGCCAGGGGAATTAGTATCGGATTTTTTTTTGTTTTAGCGCCTATACCAATAGCCTACCATGGCCCAGCCTCCTTGACTTTTACTCTGGAGAGATTAAGAATGCCGTGTATGTTATTAAGTCAATCGCGCACGTTGTATGGTTCGTGTCAAAGGGAGAGAGATAGAGGGCAGTGTGCATATTTGAAGTCCAATCGCGCACGTGTGTGTGTAAGAAGGCTAGACAGAGAATGTTTGTATGTGTTTAATGCGACCAATCGCGCATGTGTGTATTAGTATTAGAGAGAGAGTATATATGGAGAGTCGGAGTTTACGGATGAAATGCAAGTGTTTAGTGAGAATAGAGGATGTTGGATGATCGAAGGGATATCATGCACGCACTGCCGGATAGCAAAATAGAGATGGGGAAGGGGACAGGGGGAAGAAAGTCAATAGCAAAATAAGAGGCGACTGATTCTGACACACGGTATCGGAAGACAAAAAGAAATAACGAATGTGTCTTCCACTACAGTGTAGATATGGGGGGAAAGGGTAGAACTGGGAAGAAGGCAATCATGTACTATTTAGATCTAGATCTAGATTTCGGTTTTATTAAAGAAGAAAGAAAAGAGGCGGTTGCCAATAAATGGAGATTTTTACTAGGGGATGGTGTGGTTGGATGTTTTACGTTGCAGTTAATTAAAAACTCCAGAGATCTAGTTTTAAGTGTTTGATCCTGAGAAAGAAAAGAGAGGCTGTGGGGGGGGGGGGGTTGCTAAAAGTAGAGCAGAGGAATATTTATAACTGGTAGAGTTCAATCAAGTTATAGGAAAAGCCTACCAAACCTCATTTTTTCTCGATAGACTGAGTAAGTATTTGTGTGTGTGTTTAGGCTATGATATTGTCACTGTTGTGTTTGATTTATTTTTCGAAAGGAGATAAAAAAAATTTAATAAAAAATCATTTTTGCACTGTTTGCATGTTTTGTGAAATGATAGTGGTAGATCTAGATCGATCACTACTAGATCTATCAGCTATCAGAATTATTGTTTTTTCAGAAATGTGTGGAAAAATGCTGAAATATTATTAATCCAAAGTGAAGCATTAAAGAAATGTGTGATCACTTTTCATTTCATTGAGATGCACTAGAAAATCATTCGTTTATAATTTGATTTAACAATTTATAATAATGCATTGAAATTTTGAAATATTTACGCTGTTCTCCGTTTCTGACGTCGGGAGAGTATTTCATTTCCTAGGTAGGATTTTTTGTGTTGAGGTAGGAAATTTTCAGTTGACTTTTTGCTGAACGCCCTGAGTGGGTAAACTTATTTACTATACAAATCACTAACGCAATCAGAGTGGTTCCATTTCACTTAAATTAGAGGCCGCCTGCATCACGGAAGAAAGTTAAGGGCAGCACTTAGTTTTGTATCATCAACAATCGTCATCGGACACCGGGGCAAGCGCGTTTTTTTAAGACATTTTTTTTTTCATCCGATCTTAATTCTGATTACAGATTTGGAACCAGCGTTAAAAATTACATTATAAGTAAACACCAAAACACGTATTAAATTCAATGTATTGATTTATTTTTATATTATTTTTAAAATCGTTTATTGGGTTGGGCTAGACTAATCGATTTGGGCCAAGTGAAGAAAGTGAAGGCACTGCGTTTGTATTCACAATCACTTTCATTTCACTTTCCACTCTGGACTTCATGATTGACAAAAGACGAATGCACTCGGTGGGGACCCTAAAACACCAAATATATAATTTTGTATAAAATGTGGTAGAAAATATGCATAGAAATAAGTGAGGACACTTTGTAAATGGACCAAAGGATAATGTTTAGCTTGTTTACATCCATTCTTTAGAAATATTATTTTCGTGTCATTCATGTGTGTAATGAGTGCAGTCATAGTAGTCGTTCTTTTTTGGCCAAAGGCTCTGTAACCAGGCCACTAAGAGTAACCACTTTACATTTAATGGTCTAAATGATCTGAAGATCGTTTTCATAGAAATATTTCTACCAGAAGGGCCTTTTAATTGAGAAAAATATCAGTCTCCCTGTCTTTGAGTAAAATTGTCATTCACCTTAGCCATCATTTTCAATTGGTTTGTTACTTAAAAGTTGTAATAGTGTTTGGCGGGGGGGGGGTTTGCTCAATCAATACTCTGTCATAGACTCGCATAAAGTACGTGGTAGGTATACAAAAAGTATACACACCAACCTTTCAATCATTAAGTAATTTAATCTTATCAAAATGAATCAGAACAAGGCATTCGTTTTCAACGGTGAACAAAAATTTACTTCCTCATAAATCAATTCCATGACATCATCTACAGAGTGATTCTGTTTGTGGCTGTCGACAAACTGTCCTGGACTGTCATCTCTGTCCATTTCTTTGGTGTTATCAGATCAGCTCTCGCATTGCCTTTCAGTGTGTTTTCCCTCAACCATGCCTTGTAGTTTCATGACAGAGGATGTTGTGTCTCCCTACATGGCCAAACCATGCCAGTTTTCATCGTCTGACTGTTGCCAAAAGAGGTTCTTGAGGTCAATCACCACACTCAGTACATAATTGTTGGTTTTGTGCTCTCTATGTGAGATGCAGAACAATGTCTCCAGTACTTGGTCTTGGAAGCCTGTATTAATCTCTCCTCATCAGCCTTCAATGTCCAGGTCTCACATTATATTATATTAGCATGATTGAGACTACCAGCGACTTTTAAAGAGCTTAAATGTTTTGATTGGAAGCTGATGTTGTTCTTCCGCACCCTGTTCAACTTGGCCATTGCTGTTGTAGCAATAGCAAACCGGATCCGTATTTCTGTTGTGCAGGTACCATCGTTTGACAAAGTGACTACCAGATATTTGAAACTGGCCACTTCTTTCAAGAATTTACCATTCATGATGATGTTAGCACTGGTGGTGGTCATGCTATTCACCATTACCTTGGATTTTTTTCTGTTCTGATTTCCATCCCATACGCTGTTGCAACAAGTCTATTTGTGAGATGATGAGGTCATCACTACTGTAATCTCAACTCATGGGTGTTCTGCTTTTTATACCCTTTCGTTTCTAGAGACCAGCAGAGATAGCCAGGAATGTAAATCTATATTATATGCTATGTAATGCGGCATTGTCCGTATAATATATCGACTTTAATCTTAGTAACAGCTTTTTTTTTCGTTTTTTTTTTTACATTAAAAAGCCCCTATTAGATGCTTTGTCTAGTTAGGATTCTGTGACACAAGAACCAATAGAAACCCATATAATAACCATATGAGCAATCCGTGTGTATCCCTTTTGATCTAGCTTTTGACACATTAAAAAATGGCAGCAGGATTTTCTTTAATTTTCTCAAAACATCCAGCATTGGACTTTTTGTGACTTTTGCCTTCAATTTTATGTACATTTTTAAATCAAGGAAGTGCTTTTTTATTTTGCATTGGCTTTTCTCAATATGTACATTTGCTTGTTAAGTTTATATAGTCTTAGAATTAATTATTGGTTAATATGGGATGTCTATATAAATTATGATTAACAAAGCACAGTTGCTTGCATTTTAATTACACTCAATCTTTTATCAATATTTTAAAATTCTCCCATTTTTAAAGCAAGGATGATAGCAGGAACAGCTTGTATATATATATTATATTTCTTTCTTCATCTATTTATATTGTCTCACTGTGATTCTTCCTGTGGACGGTTGGCAGGAGCTACTGGTACGCTACATCTCTCCTGTCACTCTTTCACCTGTCTTTCATCTTGCTGCATCCTCTTAATTCACCCTGTGATCACAGCATAATATATAATGGTGGACTGGGTAAATTTCAATTTAACAAACTTGAGATAGCCATAAATGATGAAAAGGGGAAATTCCAACGAGATCGGAAAGGAAAAGGAAGTTAATGTTCTTGATTCAAAGAAATTTTTTTTTTATCTCCTGCTTATTGCCACTTTAGTTGTTGTGAAATCACGTCCAATTTCTTAACAGTTGATTGTTTTATTCTAATTCTGTTACGGAGCATGGAATAGTGGATGTTATGTTTGTGAACAGGGTCAAATTGACATAACTTTATATGAATATCATATATTCAAAAGCAGAGGTCTTGAAATGAACAACATCAGTTTTATGCAATAAGAAGAAAGCATTACCTTTTATATACACATTATTGACTATAACAAAAGCACATGCACTTCTTTGTGCTTTAGAGAGGGGAGCAACATCTTTTCAATATCATTAGATCATCTCTCTTCCTCCTCCTCTCTCTCTCTCTCTCTCTCTCTCTCTCTCTCTCTCTCTCTCTCTCTCTCTCTCTCTCTCTCTCTCTCTCTCTCTCTCTTATCTCTTTCTCTCTCTGTCTGACTGTCTCTCACTCTCTCTCCCTTCTCTCTCTCTCTCTCTCTCTCTCTCTCTCTCTCTCTCTCTCTCTCTCTCTCTCTCTCTCTCTCTCTCTCTCTCTCTCTCTCTCTCTCTCTCTCTCTCTCTCTCTCTCTCTCTCTCTCTCTCTCTCTCTCTCTCTCATTCTCTCTCTCTCTCTCTCTCTCTCTCTCTCTCTCTCTCTCTCTCTCTCTCTCTCTCTCTCTCTCTCTCTCTCTCTCTCTCTCTCACTTTCTCTCTCTCTCTCTCTCTCTCTCTCTCTCTCTCTCTCTCTCTCTCTCTCTCTCTCTCTCTCTCTCTCTCTCTCTCTCTCTCTCTCTCTCTCTCTCTCTCTCTCACACACACACACACACACACACTTCTCTCTCTCCCTCTCTCTGTCTCTGTCTCTGTCTCTGTCTCTCTCTCTCTCTCTCTCTCTCTCTCTCTCTCTCTCTCTCTCTCTCTCTCTCTCTCTCTCTCTCTCTCTCTCTCTCTCTCTCTCTCTCTCTCTCACACACTCACACTCTCACACACACACACACTTTCTCTCTCTCTCTCTCTCTCTCACACTTTCTCTCTCTCACACACACACTTTCTCTCTCTCTCTCACTCTCTATCTCTATCTCTCTCTCTCTCTCTCTCTCTCTCTCTCTCTCTCTCTCTCTCTCTCTCTCTCTCTCTCTCTCTCTCTCTCTCTCTCACACACACTTTCTCTCTCTCTCACACACACACACACACTTTCTCTCTCTCACACTCTCACACACACTCTTCTCTCTCTCTCTCTCTCTCTCTCTCTCTCTCTCTCTCTCTCTCTCTCTCTCTCATCTTCTCTCTCTCTCATTTCTCTCTCTCTCTCTCTCTCTCTCTCTCTCTCTCTCTCTCTCTCTCTCTCTCTCTCTCTCTCTCTCTCTCTCTCTCTCTCTCTCTCTCTCTCTCTCTCTCTCTCTCTCTCTCTCTCTCTCTCTCTCTCTCTCTCTCTCTCTCTATCTCTCTTTGTCTATCCATACATTTATATCTATCTACACACATGCACTCACACACACACACTTACTTACACCCATGCATAGTACACAAAATCAGTTATATATATATATTATAATACATTAAAAATGCTTTTTGTTTTACTAACTTCCCTTTTGGTGTTAATCAGTAGTTGTCACACCCAGTCTGTCAGACTACAGGGCTTGTTACATGAATGGTGTGCTATGGCTTCCATGTGGCTCTATTACTCCCCTTGTCACTGAAGGGAAGAAGCGGGTTCCAAATTATTGGTTTATTGATCCAACTGGCGCTGGCTGTGGTATTTCTAGGCAAAGAATTCTCTCTTCAGACCTGTGACCCAATATTGATTGCTTGTATGCTCTGTGTTTCCAGATGGTTTCATACATCTGTGTTGTCCTAATTTGAGTGAAGACATGTATTTTCCTCTGCAGTGGAGAATGTGTTTGCTGTAAGACATTACCAGCAAAGTGTTCCTGCTTTGGGGATGCTTGTTTTATCTAGCTTTCCTTTTACATCACCATTACACTGTCTGTGCAGTTACCAGTTGTATTATGCTTTTGGGGGGTTTTTCTTTTGCTTCTCTGTGCTCAATACAGAATTAACTTTGGTTAGTTCTGTAGACTTAATATTAATAGTATCACTTCCTTCTAAATATCTAATGAAGTTTTAATGATATGTGTGTCATTTACATACAAAACATTTTTTTAATTTATTTTTTTTATTAGGTGGCTTTGGTTTTGTATTTGTCACCCAAGACGTCAGCTCTGGAAAGGAGTATGCTTTAAAGGTAATTGTTATGTTTTTAAATTCTTTGAAATGCAACTTGAGGATATGAGATCATAATCATGAGTAATTTGCTCTCAACATTTTTGTTCTGCTTGCTCTCAAGAGCTTATTTTGTTGTGTAATATTTTAGGATCCTATTGTACAAATCCAACCGTCTCTTTCTTTATTCTTAGATTTGTGCAGTCATCTTTAAACTTTCGTTTTTAATAATTTTTAAGATGAATTTTAATTATATTGTAGACTTTATTTAGGGTGTAAAGAATTCCTTCTACATCATGTATTGGTGTTTCTGTCTGATATTCACTAACCAAATATGTAAATGTGGCACGAGTGGCTGATAACATCTTGGGATCATGAGGTCCTGGATTTGATTCCTAGCAAAGCTAGATCTGATGTTGTGTTCCTTGGGAAAGACACGTAACAAAACACATTTTCCCCACTTGACCCAGGTGAAAATAGGTACAAGCACTAGCTTGGGAATGAAAACTGCATCAGACTAGTGTCCTGTCCTGGAGGTGATTATAATCACCTGTTCCACTTCTCGCTTTAGAAACTGGGATAAGCATGAGCTGAAATGACCTTGAAGGAACTTTACTTTACTAAATATAATGTGAATGAAACATATATACTTTTATTGGGATAATAAGGCTCATATTTGTAAATAATGAGGGAAATTTTGTCTATACTGTCTACTACGTCACTTTTTCTTTCCTCCTAGGCCTTTCAGCATCAAGGGGAGATGAGATTTTCTCTCATGCACTATGTACAGCTGCAATTCTAGGAATGTTGTGGTTCCTTAGCATTTTGTAGATCTAGTCAATCCATCTCATTCTGGGACGTTGATTTGCTTCGAATTGGTGTGATCATTTGTTGTATGCTTGAGATGCTGGTTGGTTGTGTGTGATATTCTTACAACATGGGCGAACCAAATGGTTCATTGTCTTTCTGTAACTTGAGGGGACAGAGTTACACCTACAATGTCATTATATATTCTTTCTTTCTTTCTTTATCAGCTCCCATTCTACCTTCCGGTGTATGGGTTTTAGATGCCCAAAATGATCTTTCTCCAGGCTGTCCTGTCCTGACAGTTTCTGTTTCCTTTCGTGAAAGTTAAATTTCTTTGCGTTAATGCCTCTTTCTCCGAGGTCTGCCTTTGGTCTTTTACCTTGAGTTTTAGCACTGTATACTGATTTAGCTTTTCTATTATCATTCATTCTGTTAACATGCCCAAACCATATCAGTTGATTCATTTCTATCTTAGTTTTTATGTTATCTGCTTTGGTTTGATCTCTTATTATTGTGTTTCTGATTTTGTCTCTTTTAGTTTTCCCTGCTACTCTTCTTAGATATTTCATTTCGGCTGCCTGCACTCTACTGTATTCCCTACTGTCTAAGGTCCAGGTTTCACTGCCATAGAGGAGAGTAGGACAATAAACTGTGTTGTATACTGCCATTTTGGTTTTTGTTGACAATTCTTGTTTACCTACAATGCCTTTCCTAGGTGGTTATATATTGCACTTGCCTTTTGAATTCTCTGGCTGATTTCTTCTCTTAGTTTTCCTCTGAGTTAATCATTACTTCTAAGTAATTGTAGCTTTGAACTTGTTCTAAATTCTCCCTGCCTAATTTAAGATTTTGTGTTTTAGCTTCCCTAGTTACTAGCATTGCTTTCGTTTTCTTTGCATTTACTCTCATTCCTCTTTTATATAATTCATTTAAAATTCATTATGTTGATATTTGACTGGAGGTCCCTTTCTGATTTTCCAAACAGAACTAAATCATCAGCAAATGAAAACATTAATACATTTACTGGTTTGAGCTTCCACATACCTGCATTCATGTTCTTCATGTTTGAGGATGCCTTTGCGACTGAATCCATAAATGTGATAAACAAAAGAGGACTTAGCATACAACCCTGTCTTACTCCTATATCTATATCAAATTCCTCAGATACATTTCCAGCTGCTCTCACTGCACATGTTGATTTATTGTAAAAAAAATTAATGGCTTCTATTAAATTTTGCTCTGCGTTGTGTTCTTTTAAGGAATGCCATAGTTCGTCCCTCCTCACAGTGTCAAATGCCTTTTCTAAGTCAATAAAACACAGGTACAAGTCAATGTTTCTCTCAAGGAATTTTTCTTTATTTGTCTAATTGTAAATATATGATCTTGTACACTTCTTCCTGGTCTAAATCCACTCTGGTGTTCTTCAATCTGATCCTCTACTCTTTTCCCTAGTCTCATTTCCAGAATCCTGGCATACACTTTTCCTGGTAGGCTAAGTAGTGATATCCCTCTATAGTTTAAGCATTCCATAGTTGATCCTTTCTTGTGTATTGGTACTACCGTTCCCTTTTTCCAATCATCTGGTACCTGTTTGAACTTCCATGCTTGTTGACATATTGCATGTAGTAGTTTGTCTGCCTCTCTCCCTTAGTTTTTAATCATTTCAGGATAAACTTGATCTGTTCCTGGTTCTTTTCCTAATTTCACTTTTCTTATAGCTGTTCGAAGTTCTTCCATTGAGATATCTACATCTCCAGCTGTCTCATCTCTATTACTTGTTACTCTTAATAATTGATCTGTACTCCTTGTTTCATATGATCTGGAGGGATTATGTAATTGTTGAAAATACTTTCTCCACGTTTCCATGATTTCGCTGTCTCCTTTCATTATTTCTCCTTTGGCGTCCTTACTTTGTTGTATTGGGCATATTTTGGTCTTTCTCATGCTCTTCATTGCTCCCCAGAACAGCTTTTGATTTCCTTGATAGCTTTCTTGAAGTTTTTGTCCAAACTCTTCCCACTGTTCCTGTTTTTGCGTTCCTAACTTCCTCTTTGCGATAGTTCTTTTACTCACGTAATCTATCCTATCCTGTGGTCTTTTTGTTTGCAAGTATTTCTTCCAGGCATCTTTCTTTTCTTTGATCTTAGTCTTGACATTCTCATTCCACCATGCTGTCCTTTTCCCATCTCCTTTGATTTGTTTCCTACCCCAGACCTCTTCAGTACAACTGAGGAGTGTTTCTTTATATATTTGCCACTTTTCTTCTATTGTGCTTTCCTTCAGATCCATCTGCCTTTCACTGATAGATCTTTTTATCCTGGATTGGTACATCTGTTTTACTATTGGTTTATTTAGTTCTTCTATTTTCAGTTTATTAGCTTTCTTCTCTTTCCTTTCCTGTTTGTTTTCCTCAGTTAATAATCTCATTTTGGCTATCACTAGGTGATGATCACTAAATATTTCAGCTCCTCTGCTTACTCTAGCATCCATTGTACTGTAAAAAGGGAGCTGCTAACTATTATGTAGTCTATGATTGACTTTTCACATCTGTCTTCATTTACTCTTGTATATTTGTGGATATCTTTATGAGGAAAAAATGTGTTAGCTATTTTCATGTTATTCTTTAGGCAAAAATCTGTTAGTCTCTCTCCATTTGGAGAAGTTGTTGTCTCTCCTTCTTTACCTATTACTCCTCCTGATGTTTCTACATTGTTGCCTACTCTAGCGTTTGAATCTATTAAAACCATTAATTCTTGTTTGGGTTTAAGATTCTCTGCAGCATTTTGTAAATCATTTTCGAAGATATCTTTTTCTTCTTTGGGGGCATCTTCGTTTGGGCCATAAGCTATTAATGATTTAATTTCTCTTCCTTTTGGTTTAATATTTACGTCTAATAGGCGCGGCTTACAAATTTCCAACTTTCTAGTAGCATTTCTTGCCTTTTATGTATTAGGAGGCCTACTCCTGCTCTAGCTCTATCTTTGACATCTACTCCTGAGAAGATTAAAGTATAATTTGGTCCTAAATTTTCTATTCCTTGTCCTTTTTTCTTTGTTTCTGTAATAGCCAAAATGTCTACTTTGAATTTTTCCATTTCTTCAGCTAATTGTAACTCCTTTCCATTAATTGCCCTAACATTCCATGTTCCAAAAATCACAGTCCGTGTTCTTTTCCAGAGTCGTCTTCGAAAGTTCAAGCCGGGTATATCCTTGTATATATTACTTTGAATCAGGGTGTTTTGGATAAGTAGGGGATTAGCCCACTGTACCCTAGGTAGATGGTGGGGCTGCCACCTTGAGGCCCCTACTGGGCTTTGTTATTTTCTGTCAGGGTTAACTCCCTTAGCCGTTAGTCATTCAAGACCAGCCTGCAAGGCAACAGGTTGTTATTTTCTGTCAGGGTTAACTCCCTTAGCCTTTGGTCAGTCAAGACCGGCCTGCAAGGCAGCAGGTTGTTTTCTTTCAGGGTTAACTCCCTTAGCCTTTGGTCAACCAAGACCTGCCTGCAAGGCAGCAGGAGACTGGTGGAGGGTGGGATCATCTACTCCCCGTACAGGTGCTTACCTGTCCACTGCCCGATGTCATATATGACAACATTTATTTGTTGTCTTTCTTCGTTACATTTGCAGCTCATTTCACAAGTTATTTTGTTTCTAAATGTGAATCATTTTGACATTTGTTCTACCAGAGACTCCTTGCTAATGATGAAGAGAAAATAAGGCAGTTTTACAAGAAATTCAATTCTTGGTAAGTTTAGATTTTGGCTCACATTGCTTATATTGTGTTTATCTCAGCAAGAACAAAAAAATTGTATTGTGTAAATAGACCCCAAAAATGTTAAAGTTTTAATGCAAAATTTGAGACATGGAAAAGAAAACGATAGATTTTCCATTTATATTAGAAACTCAACTTTTTCTCTCTTATTTTCTATTCGTTATGGAAACAGAAAAAATTGTCAGGACACCCTAATATCATCCAATTTGTCACTGCTGCAGCTATTAGCAACTAACAGTCTGACCATGGGCAGTCAGAGTATATGATTCTCACAGAGCTTTGCACAGGTGTGTATAGATGTTTGTTATTTTGCCAAGCTTTTGTTCATTGACACATATTTATATGTTATGGTCTCTTTATATGTTGCTTGTTTTGACATACCTGAAAGAGTGACAATGGGTCATACAATTTTGATAATAATTCACAAACTTTACACATGAAAGTAATATTCAACTTAAATGTGAAATATCATTAAGAGCCAATCCATGTTTGAACGTTGTATTGAGATAAGATACAACTTTATTGTCCAAAAGTGGCACATTGTTTTGGTGTTACAATGCCTTCAATACAATGTGAAATACAACACACTTTTACTATAAATAAATTATTCTTCACACACAAACAGCTTTTGCACATTTAAGCATTACGAGATTAAACATGTATAACATAGCATTTAAAAGGATTTTTTTTTCTAATACAAAAATTTATTATAATAAAGTAATCATTGCAATGAATAATATTTAAAAGAGTGATGATGATAATGAAACTGGTGATGGTAGTGATAATAATTTTACAGATGAATTTTACAAATTGTTTGTGCCCCACTATATTAAAAGTTCTACCTTTTCCCAGGTCCACTGATAGATGAATTAAACAAGCATAACAAAGCACCCCTATTTGAGCAAGTGCTCCAAATTTTCTATCAAACCTGTAGAGCTGTTCAGCACATGCACAAGCAGGATCCACCTGTGGTACACAGAGATTTGAAAGTAAATTGACTCTTTCTCTGCCAAATACAATGACATTAATTTTTTTCATCCTTTAAAAAAGTCTAGATTCTTATTTACATTAAGGCCGTGACTCTTATACAATAGTTCTTTATCATATTTTCATCTAATTTCTGGTTTTCAAATTATTAATTAACGATATAAACTATTTGTTAATTTTTTGCATTTGAATTTTAAAAGTACATTGATTTGGAGTAAAACTTGCTTCCCAATCATGCTCAAAGTACATTTTTTGTAATGCTTCTATTTCCAGTCCTGTCTTTTTCTCTATATAAAGGCTCCTAACTGATATTATCAGAAGAGTATTGAGGACTTAGACTTACAAAATGTTTATTCTTGTCTCTGTGTCCACTATAGGCGGAAAACTTGTTATTTAGCTTTAAAGGGACAATCAAACTTTGTGATTTTGGTAGTGCTACAACTGCCACCCACAAACCAGACAGTTCTTGGTCAGCTCTTCAGAGAAGTTTGGTTGAAGATGAGGTATGGTTGTGTTTTAAAATGTCATATGTTGCCTTTCCTTCTTCTCTCCATAGAACATGCTTTCCTCGCTCACTGGGATGGGTTTTTTCCCATTTTCCAATAAATGGATAATGGCCCTCTTCACAAATATAATTTTGGATTTATGAGGTGGGCGGAAAACACACTAATATTTGCTCAATTTTACAAAGATTTTGAACATTTTCTGATACTTTGTAGTAAGCAGTAAAATGTTTGGTTGAAACAGATAACAAGGTACTAATACAAAAATGTATATTTTTTGTCATCTTCCTGCATAACTTACTCATTTGAAATATTGCCTATACAGTTTTGGTTAAAATAGTGTCTTGCCTAAGAAAAAAATATAAGTTTGTCCTGTTTAATAAAAAAAATTGTTTGCTTCAATAGTTTACATGATTACAGGAATATAAATTGATATTGAAAACATTTCATGAATTACTGCTTACATACAGTTACTATTTAAATCACTATTTTGTTTCCATATTGTTACCACATTATCAATTCATGATCATGTCATTATGACATCCTTTCTTCTCAGATCACCAAAAACACCACTCCTATGTACAGATCGCCTGAGATGCTAGATCTGTATCAGAACTTTCCCATAAATGAAGCTTGTGATATATGGGTGAGTATTGTCATTACATTTTAGTTTTCTTGAAAGGTAAGATGCCTCCCAACCCTATGGAAAACTTTAAGAAATCTACACTTTGACCTGTCATTTATAGTATCCGTTGGACTGCCGTAAATATATGAACTTGTTTTAAGAGGTAAAGGGCCTCACTGTCAAGAACCTATTCTGATTAGAGCAGAAGGAGGAGATGAATCAAAGTAATAAAGAGCTGCTTTTTTTCTACTTTTCCATAGGCAACTTAATTTTTACAGGACTTTTAAGTTCTTCTCATATACCATATATAGTTGTTATTTTATGTTCATTACAGGCTTTAGGTTGTCTCCTTTTCAAATTGTGCTTTGTGGACCATCCTTTTGAAGACTCTGCCAAACTGCGAATAATTAATGCCAACTATGTCATTCCTGATTCTGATACAGAATATGAATTGTTCCATGACCTCATTCGTAAGTTAAATGTCAATTTTTTAACTTAAGGTTTCACCTCACTTCATCTCAAATTTCATATAAGTTTCAACAATAGTAATAAATGAATATGTGAAACAACTGCTTTCTGTTTAGTTTGTACTTTCTGTAGCCAAGCTAGATCAACAAGTTGCAAATATTCTTTCCTTTTTCTGTTTTTAAATTTGTTCTTCGTCTTGTCAGTTCAGACCTTGCAATGTTGATTAGGATAACATTAGGTCTTTTATTTCTAATTTCACATTTTAGGTCAATTTTTTAATTTAGTATCATGTGACTGAAAAGTAATAAGTAAAGTAAAAGTAATGAGCTCTTCTTCCCATCATATGACTTTGAGGTTTGTCCACCAACTCTCACACACCCCTTCCCGACCCCCTCTTTCATTCTTTCGTGTGCCTTTCATCTTGCTGTTTCCTCTTAATTCACCCTGAGATCACTGTATAAAGAAGAAGTATTGAGGATAAATATGAGTGTGTCTATTCTCTGGTAAACTTTGCTTTACTTTAATTTTTTTATAAACTAGGTGGAATGCTGACAGTAGACCCAGAGCAGAGACCTACTATAAATGACATTATTGAAAGACTGCAAGAAATAGCTGAAGTCAGAAACATAAACCCCCGTGAGCTACTCCCATTTTCCAAAATGTCTAACAGTGCTGCAACAGGTAAAGACATCAGATTATCAAACCCAGTTATTGTTGTTGTTTATGTTGTTTTAGCAAGCTGAAGAGCTTTTATTTTTCCCTTTTCTTTTCTTTTAATATCTTTCTCATAGAAGAACTAGTAAAGATAATTAACATATTGCTGGATTACATCAGTAATCAAAAGAATGAATCAGAAGGCTACCATACTGGTTTTGGCTACTAAAACTAAATTTATTCACTTTGTCTTATGTCTTCTTCAATGTGGTTGATAAAAATAAATAATTTGATAGCAGTACACTTCTATCTCAAAGAAGCATATTTTTGCTGTTATTTATTGTAAGTTACAGCAATAACTAAATATCATTTTGTTGTATCAGAAGCACCAAACAGGTCTTCTTACAGCCAACCAGCCCCTCAGCCTTCAGAAAGTGGGTTTGGAGGTGCTGGATCTTTATTCAATTCGCTCAAAGGGGAGCCGGGAGCGTCTTTAAAAACATTAAGGATGCCTCAAGCAAGGTCATGGAGACGGTGTCAAAGTAAGGAGGCTGCTGTTTTCTTGCCTTTTTCAGTTATGTTCTGTGCAACATTATTGTTAACAATTTGCATGTAAATTGTATGTCTTAGCTTGAAGTATGCTCATTGTGTCCATTTTGAAATTTGTTTAAAATAACATATAAAAGGTAACTCAAGAACACCTCCTACCCTTACTTTGCTCTCTGTGTCCAGTTTTTCATTAACCTTGCAGTTGTTGTATTTTTGAAGATGAGAAATTGCTTGTTGAGATTTAGCTCAAGGATAAAAGTTATTAATGGAGTATTGAAGAATATGTTTATTAATGAAATAATGAAGAAAATGTTTTAGTTATATTTTATCAAATGGTATCTCATAAAAAAATGTATTAGTGTGTTATGATGAAAAACAAATGAAATGAAAAATAGCATACATAATTCGTTAAATGAGCTTTGATATTTCGCTTTACTTTTTTTCTATTTTTTTCCTTTTTCAGTAGCATGAACAGAGGAGAATTAGATATATCATGCCTCAGTTCCAGGATACTAGGTACATTTCATTTCATTACATTGTGAGGGAAAATAGACCTGTCATGAATGTCCTTGATTCTCGTGTGTCTGTTTCTATCTCTTGTCCTGTTGTGGAGTTCAATCACATCAAATAATTGTAGTTTTGTTATCTTAGTATCAACTAGTCTTTGTCTCAAAGGACGTGCCAATTTGGGTTCCTGAGGTTTAAAAATTTATAGTTTTAAGCGTTATTTGGTTCTTTTCTGTAGATAATATTTAAAGATTTTTTGTGGATTTTTCTCTAGAAGGAAAGAAATTTACAATTTCATAAAATCAGCGATATTACTGCATCAGAGTCAGTGCACTTATTTAGATATGATATTTCATATGCAGAACATTTGTACAGCCTTGAAAATGTAATAGACCTTTTTTTTTCTGTGTGTGTGTATGAGGCCTGTAGTTATACTTCTTTTTGTTCAATATCTGTCATTTATCTACCAGTTTCCCCGTTGTTTACCCATAGATCTTTTCATAGCAGGAACAGGGTAACTTCCAATGATCTAAAGAAAGAAAATTAAAGTTTAAGCATGTAGATCAGTGACTGAAAATAAGAAAGAACAGTATTGGGAGTCTAAGTATATATCATCTTCACCTTTTGGTTTTCTCTAAATATTTCAGTAATGTCATATCCTGCTGAGGGTATGGAATCTGCCATCAAGAATAACATAGAAGATGTCAGAGCATATTTAGAGAACAGACATAGAGGATCTTATGCAGTGTATAATTTGAGTCAAAGATCCTACAGAGTTGCACGGTTTGAAAACAGGGTAAGAGTATATTGTAATATATTATTGTATAAAAAAAATTGTGTCTAATGTATGAGATTTTCATTCATTTGAGTCTTGCAAGCAACTCAAAGTGATCCAAAGTTTGACAAAGCTGTTAAAACTTGTTCTCGGGGGTTGCATGTGAATTTTTAATTTTTTTAAAAAGCAGTTGTTTGTTTATTTGTTTTGTTTGGGCACTTATCGTTTTATCCCTTAATTGAAGAGCTAAATTGTGTTTATGCTTCTTAACGTAATTTGACCTTTTTGTCGTGAACTGTTCTATTTTCATATTTTTAATGGTATTTTATTTTGTGACATTAAAGTCCAGGTTTTTTTGTTCTTTTTAGTATTTGTGTCAATTTTTCTTTTGTGGTAAGAAAATAAAAGTCATTGATATTTCAACATTAATGGTTTTTATTCCATTTGATTCAAAGGTTTCAGAATGCGGTTGGCCAGCAAAGAAGGCTCCACCTCTCACCAACCTTTATGCAATCTGCAAAAACATGCATTTGTGGCTGCGGCAAAAGCCAAGAAACGTCTGTGTGGTGCATTGCTTGGTGAGATATTCAATAGATATCTGCTACAAGATTACCTTGTTTGTTATTAGGGCCTTTTCCAAGAATGCCAAATTATTTGCTGGAATTATTCAGATGTTTGGTTATAAGTTTTCTTTTTTCTTTCTTTCTTTATTAGTTCCCATTGTACCTTTCGATGTTTGGGTTCAGATGCCCGAGATGGTCTTTCTCCAGGCTGTCCTGTCCTGGCATTTTCTGTTTCCTTCCAAAAATGTTAAATTTCTTTGCTTTAATGTCTCTTTTATATCTCCTTCCCACTTTTCTCTGAGATCTGCCTTTTGGTCTTTTACAAATTGTCAAAAGGATGAATGCCAGTTGTGCACTGGATAAAAATATTATTTTCCCTAAATATCTCTTTCACAGGATGGAAAATCAAACTCTGCATGTGTTGCTGGGGCTTTCATGGTATTCTGTCATTTGTTTGACAGTAGTTCTGCTGCAATGCATTTATTCACAGCAAGACGGTCTCAGCCAGGCATTTCACCTTCACAGGCCAGGTACATGAGTTTTTGTATTGAGATAGAATGCTGTTTAGTCATGCTCTCCAAAAAATTACAAAGCCTTTATAAGTCACAAAATCAGATATAATCTGTTAGGGAGATACTATCTTCATTTTCTGTAGATTATTTGGGTTGAACGTAATGCAATGAAATTTTACACCACCAAAATTAACCCAGGATGTAAGCTCGTTTAATGGAAATTTTATTATGGTACATTCCATATAAAATGTTACCTTGAAGTAATGCCTTTTACTAAGAAATGAGATAGAACATATCAAAGGTGAAAGGTTATGCCAACATTTTTGCTAGTTTTCTCCTTTGATCAGTATGAGAAAGCTCAATGCTACTTTTGCCTCACCTTCATAAAAGTTGTCATGGCTTCTTTTAAAAAAATTCTTTACCGACATGTTAAAATTCACCATTTTGCTATTTTTAAATAGATATTTCCATTCTTGATGGTTTAGTTTCACAAAATTTACTTGTTATGATGATGTAAATAAAATTGTATTGTTTCAATGTTTGTGTCCCATCAGTGCCAACTTCAGCTAGGGTGATCCATGATACATTCTTTTAAGTTTGAATGAATAAACTGGATTCTCTGACTTGTTTTTTTCACTAAAAGTATTGTCTGGAATGGATTAAAATTTTAACTTTTTTTGAAAAAGTTCAGAAATGAAAATGCACTAGTTTTGTGTGAAAGTCTAATGTTCTAAGTGTCTGTTGAAAAACATCGAAATCCCCATTTAGGGGCTACTTTGTTGTATACGTTCTTAAATTAAAAGTAATACTTTTTTTTTTTAGTTTGAATTAAATGAGAGAAAAAATTTACAGTTATTGTTAAATATTTTTTTTTTAGCTTGATTTCATCATCATACAACATGAAAAGTATTTGTTAGCAAGTGTTTTCCCATTGCCAGATACATCAATTACATTGGCCATATGGTGTCTGATCAGCCTGTGCTGCCTCATGGCCATCCTGTGTTACTGAAGTCATTGTCTTTACGGCCTGTTCCTATGTTTAACAAAATGAAGTAAGACCCTACCCATGTAGTGTAATTTCACATGTCTTGCCCTATTAGACACAAAATATGGCTTTTAGTTGCATTCAATAAATAATATAGTAGTAAAATTTGATAAAAAGTTATTGTCTGATGTCACAGAAATGTGTTTGAAATTAAGAGAAAGAAATAGTAAGTGATCTTACTGGTCTTTAGCTATTTCTTTATTACATGAATAGAAAAGTTCTGTGACCTGTAGTTTACCCTAGGAAAATGGACAAAGTTAATAACTACATACATTTTATAGGCATTTCAACCTTTCTGGCTTGCTCTGGGGGATCAGTGCAAGGGATGACGAGAATGCTGTTTGTCTTTTTTCAGGCCATGACTGGGTGGGCCAGTTTCATGGTTGCATCTAGGAAGGGCCCAGTTTCCGCAACAAACTTTAAACCACCACGTGAATAAAATACGGCCTGAATATCCCCTAATAGGCCAGCTTTGTCCCTATAAAACAATGAGTTATATTTTCCTGGACTATCAAAAACTGAAGAACATAAAGTGTTCTTCATCCTTCTCAATATATCCATAGAGAACACTCTCCATACGAGAGCAGCTCAAGCTGGAGAGGACTAGTAAATTTCTTACATTGCGCTAGGCTAAAGGCCTAATTCCCATACATTGCTAAAATTATAACAATGATAACAGAAACACATACTATGTTTTAATAATTTAAACATAATTTCTTGTGTTAATTTTAGTATCATATTGCATGTATCATAATTGAAAAAGAATAGACCAATTAAGAACTTATGTTGCCTTCAACATGAGATCAGAAAACCTAATGCATATTCATATCCTATTGAATAAGAAAATCTAATGTGAAAGAATGCAATTATACTACAACTGAGATTTGGAGAACATCTCTAGCTTTCACATGACTATTTCATATTTCTGTTTTGCTTGTTTACAAGGATGGTAAACATTTTTTTCGCTCTATGTCTTTTTATTGATGCAGAAATGGTTGCACTCCCTTTGTCGAAGTGTACATTGGTGAAGAAAGACTTTCTTACCACCTCACAGGATTATGAAAACATGTGGTATGTGTTGTTTGATTTGGATTTTTTTTTGGGGGGTTCTTGAGTTTTTTTCCATTGTTTTAAATGTTAAGTAATTTAGAAGGTGGGTGGTTGACAGGCACTGCTGATACTGATACTTATTTTCCTTACGTTTCATCTTGCTGTCTCCTCTTATTCACCTTGAGGTCACCGCGCATGGTAGACAGGCTGAATTTCAATGAAGCAGAGCAATTTAAAAGTTAAATTCAGATTGAAAAGTTTTTATTAATTAAATTTTTCTCCAGCCAATTTACTATGAATGATGGGGCAGCTGTGATACCATTGAATACATCCGTGTATGGAGATGTGACTGTAGTTGTGTATCATGCCAGGTCTACCTTTGGAAGCAAGCTTCAGGGCAAGGTGAGTGAAAATGAAAGGAAATTTCATGAGGGAAGTCTTTTCCTTGTTCTCCTTTATGATTTTTTTGTAATTGAGAGAGCATAAGCTTAAAAGTTGGATTTATGAAGGAGTTGTCAAATATTACATTTTTCAAAAGTATTACATTTTTTATTTCATTAATGAAATTTGATGTTTATGATTTTTTTGGGCTATGTTTCATTTGACATTATTGATAAAGTAAGATACTTATGCTCAAAGTGGCCGGGACTGGGAATCAACCTCAGGTCTCCTGAGTGGTGGTCAGATGCTCTATAGTGGTGTAAAGTTAGTACGGCTACTGAAAGACCGAAAGAAGAGGACATGTGAAGAAAGGAACCTATTTGTGTCAATAAATCATCCATTAGTGTTGAAGGAGATCTAAACATAGTCAGTCTCGTAATAAATATGACCCATTTGTATAAACTGTGCATTTTGATTTATTGATGCCGGACAGTCACAGTCCATGTCAAGTTTTCCCTATAACATCAACGCGGCCACTGTATCATCAGCTCAGCTACCTTTAACAGCAAAACAACTCCAACTTTAAGACAAAATACGATCACAACAGATTTTTGTTAGTTATTGTATGTAACAAACAACATTTATTTTTTTATTGAAATGAGAGTTGTTATTGAAATAGAGAGAACTTATTACAGGCACATCAAACAGAACTAACTAGCTGTACTGATGTTAAAGCTGTGTTGATGTTACACCACTCTACATACTGAGCTACCGCTGCCTCTAATATGAAATTTTTTTAAAAGTTGAGAGAAAACACAATTTTTACTTTTCTGACATCAGTAAAGTCTTTTAGTGCAATTGAAATATACAGATACATTTAATGTTTGTGGCTTTTTGTTTCATTTACAGATTTCTTCAACGAAAATATTCCAAGTTCAGTTCCATTCTGGTTTCATTGAAGAGGGAACAACAAATCTTCAGTTCAATCAGTAAGTTATGTGGGTTTTCTTAATACTGGTATCTCAAATCGCATTTACTTTTACCACCAGTAGCATCAAACAAAAAGGAAGATATTTTGGGTTGTATTTCCTCTTTTGCCTCTTAGTACAACTTGTACTGTGTGTCGATCTGAATCAGTTAGATTTTACTTTCAGAAGTAAAAGGAGCATGTATTCATTTTATGCAATGTTGTCAAAATGTTGATGGCAAACACTCAGACTTGAAACTCCCAAGGTTATGGTTTTAAATCATTTCATAATTTCATTAGAGCCAATGTTATTTCCTTTGGATTTGCTTACTTCATCCGGTTGCAAATGGATACCAGCTGTAGTTGGACGGTGAAGCCTGCTACAAATCATTGTTATATACAATGGGTGGCCTTGTATTGCCTGTTTGGCTTCATACTACAAGAACTGGGATAAACTCCAGCTCTGTAGGTCACAAGGCTCAAAGGAAGTTTCTTTTTCTTTCTTTTTTCTTTAACACTTCATCTTTCTCACCTATACTACCTGGACTTCAATATTAAGAGTTGCATGGCTGAAAACAAAGATGTGCGGTCGGTTTTCTAACCTTTGTTTATGTAAAGTCTGATCTCATCCAGATTGATTTGAATGAGTGCACTGAGTTGTGCCTCCTCTCCTTCAGTTGGCAGTTTGGAAAACCATGTGGAGGATAAATTGATTGAGCTAGAGCTAGGTTTCAAGGGCTTGGTTGGAGTTACAAAAATTCTTGAATGGGATATGTGTGTGAATTCTTAGTGCTATTCTTTTGAAAAAGATTTTTATTTGGAATTTCACCAGTCCTCTAAAGAAGGCAACTATCTTCAACATGGTGTTTTTGCCCTTTATTTCCTTGTAAGGATCCAAGTCTAACTCAAATGTCAGCCTCTGAATATCTGTCGTTGGAATGGAATTGATATATCAACTATCTGGTTCATCACGTTTTGTGTTAGTTTAAACTTTAAGTTTGCTCATCATACTACTTTCTTTGCATATCTATTGCATGGAAATTGCCGTTGCCTGTAAAATAGATTCTTACTTCTCCTCATCAGAACTTCTTTCCTGTTCCTCCTTCCTTCATGACAAATTTCCTGTTTTTACAACTTTCTAGCAAAATTGATAATAGTCTCCTGAAATATGTGATAAATGACGCCAAGATACCATTCATCAGACAGCAAATCAGTAGTATCTTCACACTTATACAGGCATCACACAGTGTGATTGAAGGAAAAACAGAAAAAAGACGAGTGGAGAAGAGAAGAATCAAGGAAGGGAAGACAGTGATAATTCAAATGAGTACAAGAGAAAAGGTGAAGTAAAGTTGAGGAGGACTGGGGGTGAAGCTGGTTAGCTCGTGAAGTTAAAGAGAATAGAGTGAGAAATAAAAGGCCAGAGAATTGTAGATCTAGATCTAGAAATAGAGGAAGGAGAAAGAGAGAGAGAAGGGCATTATAGAATGTAGAAGTGAAGAAAAGATTAAGACAAGAGAGAAGAACATGTGAGAAAAGGGTTGAAAGGAAGTACAAAAATGGTAAAAATATACAATGAAGGTTTGAAAAATGTACAAATGTTTAAAATAATAATGATGGGAAGAAAGTAAAATATGTGATCTTAGAATGAGGAGAATGTCAAAGTGCAAGTGTTGCTAATCTGTATGGAAGGACAGACAACAATCAAATGGAGAACATATCTCTAATATCTATGTTGTGACAAGAGGAAAGTTATGTGGTTAGTGTAAAAGGGTGTGCATATTCAAATCCCATTGAATCCAAGAATTCCTCTCCTCTCTACTTGCCTTTTTTCCTCCTTTCTGTTTTTCCCTCTGATATGACACTGTGTGAAGTCTGTTTAATGTGTAGATACATGTATTACTCTTTTTTTGTGTGAGGAAAGGTTATACCTGAGACATTACATATCTGTTCTATTTTCCTTGGTGGTCACTTATTGTCGTTTATGACTGTGGACTTCACTCCACTTTGGCTCTTTTGTACCCTAGAATGGTTGATAACGTATGAAAGAAAAGCTAGAAATGCAATCCAAATGATTTTTAAATGAAATATTTGTTTTATTTCAGATATGAGCTTGACCAGTTAGACACAGCAGACAAGTATCCAGAATCTTTCACAGTTTTGTTTGACCTTTTGGTGTCACCAAAAGAGAAAATCAGAGTGACCGAAAGTTTCCATGGGAAAATTTTCCCGTTGACAGATTGTCTCCAAAAATATTGTTTTCAACAAAGGAGGAAGTTCATCAAACATTTTCAGAATATGGTGACTTTTAGTATTTGTATATTTGGATTTACATTTATGAAAGGGGATTTACAGTAAAATATTGCATTTATAACTATCATCCACTGAATCAAGATTGCAAAATGTTGGTATCTGTCATTAATGATATGGAGTCCTTTTTATGTGGAAAAAAGTTCATCAAAGCTTTCAACATATGTAAAGTAAATTTTGTTTTATTTTCATTTATATTAAATTTAACTTTTAACTTTGGCTCTTGTCGATCATATTATATTTTTTATTTTATTTTAGTATTGAAAACAACTGCGGAAGAAAAACTTAAGGGCAATTCTATGAAGCTGTAGAGGCTTTTAAAAATGAAAATAAAAGAACACTTTTTACACATCGATAGCAATTTAAACTAATGCAAGTGTATTCACTGTTACTCTCATCAGGTGTGTCTGACAGGGCAAAGAGTAGAATGTCAAGAACATCAAGTTTTGACACATCCCCTGCAGAGTCTCCAGTTAAACGTCCTGCTGAGCCAAAGCCACAATCAAAGCCTCGCCCAGGGCAATCACACAGAACAGGCAGGAAAGGCGTCATTTTTTGACTCATTAGACTGGCAGAAGCAAGAGGAGGGAGAAAAACCAGTGCAGCAACCCACAGAGTCAGAATTGGGACTTTTAAACGATCCATCAGATGATGAAGCTGACTTTGCAAATTTCAGCCAGCAAAGAAGTAACGGCAATGTTCCTGAAGGGTATGGCATGATTGGTGATGAACAAGAGCAGGAAAAAGAAAAGAACAATGATGAATCATCAGCAAACTTCTTTGAGGCTCAATTTGATGGACAAAATGTCAACTCATCATCTCAGCCAGAAACGGTTGATTTACTTAACATGAACACTGCTAAGCCTACGCCAGTTGAATCTGTCACAGAGGGTGTTGATCTGCTGAACATTGGTGGCAATCCTTCCAATGTGGACCTTCTTAGTGGTCACAGCCTAGGTCAGGCCACCTCCTCCTCTGACGCAGAAAGTGGCAAAGAGCCTGATCTTCTAGGGATGGGAGGGGCAGAGGGTACGTTTGACCCATTTCAAAACTTTGCCCAACCAAAGTCTTCTGCACCGTCGACAAAACCAGATCTAATGGCGTCCAGCAACCCACCTGCTAGTGATGGCATGTTTGACCCATTCCAAAATTTTGGTAATTCCAATCAAGCCCCAACATCAAATATAAAAGTTACGCTGCCTCAGCAGAATGAACCGGGAAATTTAGAAAATGATTTCTTTGCCTTTATGGAGAGCGGTTCATCATCTAAAGACAAAGGTAGTGATGCGGACTTGATGACAAGCTGGGACACAAATAGTATCAAAGTTTTCTCTGGCCAGTCACCGTCTCATTCTGCCAATAACCTGAAACCCGCGTCGGGGGGGCATACACAAAAGTGCCAGCACTGGGTCAGCCATGAATTTCCAAACCATGACGGGAGGTCAGAATTCACCATCACTCAACACAATGGGTGGACGCAACTCACCATCCATGTCAAGTGGCATGGGTATGGCGGCAGGGGCTGGGAGGGGCAGCAACTTTGGTGCTGTTCCAAAAGCTGATCCATTTGCTGATTTAGGTACGTCTTTTTACAGTTTGATTGAGTGGTTGAGGTTAATTGATGGTACTTTTGTCTTTAAGAAAACGAATTGGTCTATCAGGCCTTCTATCTCAACTCTGTTCTATTCATTTGATTATTTCATTAATTATTATTTGCACATCAGTTAGTAGGTTCATCTGAAACATGTCAATGTTGAAGCGTCTTACCTATTGCAGCTTTTGTTTGTAAATTGGCAGCCTGTAGGAAATATTTTTCATTTGTCAGTTTGAAAGTTTACTTTGAGATAGAAATGCTTTTTTTTATAAATGCCATTGACACAATTAATTGTATACATCTTTGTGTCCCATCATAAACCTGACATTCATAGCTGTCGTCAAAGAGTGATGTTTTTCTTACTTAGAATATAGATTATAAAAATGAGTAATTTCTTGTCATGAATTGTTATCTTATGAGATTCACAAATGTTTATAGAATGATTGTTAGATATGACAACACCGTTTGAAAAATGTTCTCTTGTTTAATTATATTAGGAGGCCTTGGGAAAACTTCATTTGGGAACCAGCAGAAAGCTCCAGCTCCTAGCATGAAGCAGCCTTCTGCAGGTAAACTATTTTCCTCTAGAAGAAGTTTACTCATTTTAATGTTGAAATGCTACCTTGGGTCCTGTAAAATTATTTGTTTTCTTTCGATTTTAATAACAGTTTAGATATATTATTTGGCAAAAACCCTGTTCACGTTTTCAATACACAATTGTGTTGTTTTTTTTTTAAGTAAATGCAAATACTATGATTTTATGTTTTTTAAACAAAATATGTTTATTACTGAAACTGTCTTTGTAAGATCCATCACATTCACAAGATAAGGTTCAATTGATGAAATAGCCTTTTGTATTTAAAAACTAATTTTGCATTGAATGAAGCTGTAAAAATCGAACACTAATAGCATTAGGAACAATCCAGCCTGCTATTGGTAATAGTCCAATCGAAACTTCAAAAACAAAAAGATAGATTTGTAGCAATGAACGATCGAGTTAACAAACTGAATAATGCTCACGTGAAGATAACTTTTGAAACTAAGGTTTAAACAAAGATTGCTTTCAAATGATTTCACAAATTTGTACGTGAAGCTTTTAATGAAGAGCAAAACATTTGGATGTGTTTGTTTTTCTTTGTGAAAGGACATCAGTAGTGCTGTTCATGTAAGACTATGAATACAACCATGAGTCTTACTTTTACAGGAATACAAGGCTGGAATGCACAGCCATCCCAGGCTCAGTATGGTGCCAAACCAGGAGTTCAGCAAGCACAGCCACAACAGTCTTCCCCACAACACCACCCTCAACCTCAGTCTCAGCAAGCTTTCCAGAAGCCCAATTATGCCAGCAGTGTCATTGGAGACCGAGAGGAACGAGGCTTGAGGAAAATTATGGTACAGTTTTAGACAGAATCTTAAAGATTAATCACTCACTGCCATTACCGACACGTATAGAGTCCCGTCCATAGACTTTTGGTTGCCAAATCCCGACACCTGTCAGTATTGACTTTCCTATTTTTTCTCTACTTGTTCCTGATATCTTTCGGCATCAGTATTTCTCACGTGTGAAATCGAATCCTTTGTACATAGGCGCTGCATCAAATTATAATCGGATGGTGTGTCTTTTGCAGTAGATGGACATGGCTCTAGTAGTAGCTGTTCCAGACTCAAAAGTCTGTTTCTTTTATGTAAAACAGATAGTACTTTTAACAGTTTTTAAATTATCAAAATCGGTTGATAAATGAAATTTTACAATTATGTTTCCACTTAAAATTTTTACGTTCAAAATGTGAAATTATGCCAATTTTAAGGCTCAAGAACATAAAAAATGGTATGAGCATCATAAATACACATAAAAAAACAGAAAACAAGCAATCTGATTGTGAGAAAAAAATACATTGTCAGATTTTGGTCAAAATTGTTATAAAAATGGATTTTTGGGAGTACATAAACATGCCATAAATCATGAAAGACCATATAATTTCCCTTAAATGCAGATATGGTGCCAGACAGTTAGCCCAATCTAGAAGAAATATTTTCTGAATTATTATACCACTAAAAACCGGGCAAAAACATTAGCAAAAATCAGGTTTTTATATAAAAACCTGAAATGGTAAGATAATCTATATTTATCTTTGAGAGTCAAGACATACAATTCTGGTGTCTTAATTATGATAGGTTAAACAGTTGTAGGCAAAAATTAATAATTTACGCGCAAAATGAAAAGAAAGGGAAAATATTTTGGCAAAAATCAATATTATCAATAAAATCTTAAATGTAAGATAATCCAAAAAATACTTATGCTTTGAGGGTCAAGCGATAGGAATAAATCAACAGAGTTGTGGGGGAAAAAAAGTAATTACTTTTGGGTCTTTAAAAAGTTGAAACTTTCCAAATACTTATACTTATGCTTTGAGGGTCAAGAAATACTAATGGTTTGCATTTTTGGAGAAAAAATTAATTTGACAATATTTTGGCTGAAAAATCAGGTTTTTCATTATAAAAATGTTAAATGGTAAGATGGTACTTGGGAAACATTAAATTAAATAAGAGTAAGAGCTATTTATAGAATCGCTCTGAAAGAAGCTGAGGGGAAACCTTATCTTTGCTTTGGTCAAGAAAGAGGAACTAAATATACAGAGTTGAAACCTGTGACAATACAAAATGTTTTTCATTATTGCAGACGAAATGGCAGCTTTGGGTATGGTATAGAATAATTTAGATGAAATCACAATTACATCATGTATATATAACAAATTTAAAATCATTCAATATTATCAATCAACAACTAATATGACTTTTAAGCTTTTTTCATCCAAAAACATTTTCCTGTATCTTATCTGATTTCTTAAACTTTCTGCGGTTCCATTTTTCCTGTTATCCAAATGTTCTAGTCTTACACAATCCACCATCTGAAATAATTGCATCTAAAAGAAATTACTTTCTCTTAATTTTGTGTTTTACTTTTCACGAACCTGGGCTTCACAATGTTTAAACTAAATTTTCTGAATTCTTTTGGCTGCCACTAAAATTGTATTTTGCTCTTTTTCACGCAAACTACAAAACCAATGTACAGTCTTATTATGCTTCCACATATTGATAGTCTTAAGTGTAAATTATTTAGAATACCTTTTGCTGTTGATTCAACCAATTGTCATTTTTCATTAACCGGAAGAGGACAATTCGAGTATATAAATCTCTTAGTCATTTTCAATCGGCAAAGATCGGGATTTTCCCCTTTGGTTTTTTTTTCTGAAAGGGAGTATGATGAAATTTTGAAATTACCAAAATCATTTAGAATCTACCTCTTAGAAAAGTGATTGTGAGCATTTTGGAATCATACAAATAATACACTTACAGTGGTTTTTTCAATTATGTATTGAAATGCCGGCATTTCTCAGTCATCTTTATCGAAAGTGCCCGGCAGTGAGTAAGTTAATTTTACTTTCTGCTCTTTTGCTACTGTTTTGATGAAAACGTATATACCATGGGCATTGCATTATCAGAGTCTTGAAAAGAATAATTTTGTTTGGATGGGTAACAATAAACAAAATTTTAGGGAATGTTTTTAAAAAAGCAACACAGTTTTATCTTCTGATACATTTATTATTATGGCTATTAGATGTTTGTCTATCAGTTTATGTAAAACAAAACAAAAACAAAAGCTTGAAAATTTAGCATATCAGAATGGTAGCATATGGCTTTTTTCGTGTTTTTCTTTTGGTATTCATTGTTTCCATTGTCTTTTATTTGTTCCTATTTTCTTCTTTATTTCTTTATGGACTTACAATATTAGTTATAATGATAATGATAAAACTTCCCATTTTTGCCATCAGTCTTTGTTATTGTTTTTGCCTTCCTTTTTTGTTGTTGTAAAAAACATTCTATACTGTGTTCAATTTTTATGATATTATATATTGCTTACTATTACAATTACAGTGTCATTAAAAGGAGTGAAATAATACTTCAAGGTGTCTTGTGTATTTAATATGTACATTTCAGCTCAATGAATAGTTTTTCATATCAACAGTTGCTGGCGCAAATACGGCCAATAGCGGTAACAAGCTAGGTGTTATGGATGACACCCTTGACGAGCTGCTGAAAGAACACAAATTTTCTAGCAAGAAAGATGAGCCAAAAACGCTTGGAGATATGAGAAAGAAACAACTGGTAGAGGAAATGGACCCTGACAACTTGAAAGTAAATACCTTTGTCTCCCTCCATTTCCCAGCTACATTGTTAGCAACTGTCATTATTGCAGTTGCAGAATCTTTTAGGTCAACAAGTGCTTTTGACTGATGATATGTAAATGATTTGGATTCTACATGCTAACTATGCTAGTATTATTAGATTGGTTTGGGCTTTTTTTGTTTTGTATTTTTAACATAGTTGTGATTATTTGTTTGATAATGGAAAGACAAGCCTATGAGGTTTTCTTGCTGCTGCTTTTTATTTTGTTATATTTTTGTTTTATTTCTTTGTTGTTCAGTTTATTGTTATTGTAGGTTTGGATTTTATTGCGGGGGGGGGGGGGGGTGTCAAACATGAAATATGGATTATATTGTTATAGTCTTAATACTTATCACCTTTGCTAATTTCATGTTGCAGGAAATTTAACACTGATTAAGATTACAACTAATTGTTTACTTAACCACTATGAATTTTGTTTCATTTTCAGCTCATGGAATGGACGGCAGGCAAAGAGAAGAACATCAGAGCCCTTATCTGTTCTTTGGGTCAGATTCTTTGGGATGGAGAAGCACGATGGAGACCTGTTGGAATGCATGAGCTCGTTTCTGCAGACCAGGTCAAAAAATGGTGGCGTAAGGCAGTGCTCTGCATACACCCAGACAAGGTAAGAGCTTTTTTCCATTGTTGTTTGTTTTTAAAAATTATATTATATTATTATATATTATTATATTATATATCAAAAGGGATGGTTTTAGGGGCAATCTATTATAATTTGAAGAAGCTTAGGTGAGTCGAAATAATGATAAAGAGGTTAGTGTAAATTTAACAAATAAAACAGGATTATTTTTCTTAGATTTGACATCGGTTTTAACAACTATTAACCTTCAAAATAATCATAAAGAAGATATACATTTAATAATTTACACAGATGTAGATAAATAAAATGAAGAAGATGTATCAGAGGGAAGATCTTATTTTATATTTTAACCCATGTAACTGAATGATTAATGCATGAAATTGATTCAGTTTTGTTTTTCATTTGTAGCTGACTGATGATCCCAACCAGCCCCTTGCACGGTTAATCTTTATGGAATTGAATGATGCCTGGGCTAAGTTTGAAGACGAGGGTTCCAAGTCCCTCTACTGAACTACGACACAACTCAGTATTTCCTGTCATCTGTTGCTTTGTTCACGTAGTTAGTTCAATGTTCTCTCTTCATTGTGGTTTAGATGAGTTGTTTTAATGAACTGTCTTACAGAGAAAGCTTTGCTGATGTTTCATTTATTTATCGCATATTTTATAACATGTTATTCCAAACTGAAAATCTAAATCCATTTTGAAGCATTTAAACAAGTATGAAATCAGTGTGATGGCCAATAGAGAAGTTAATCCACGCAGTTAGATTTGTTTCATGTGATGTCTATTGAGTAAAACTTTGTATCTTAGAATATATGTAGGTAACTGATTGGTGTGTGCTAACTAGAAGAATAGTATCTACAATTCCCATTGAGAAACTTAATTTCATGATTGTGTATCTCGTTGACGGTGTGATTAATGATAATATTATGTTTAGATCTATAACTCCTTTCATTCCTTCCTTACATGTCATCAACTGTGATACTAAAACATTAAATTTTATTGGTATCTTTACTTGTAGCTCATGTTTCTTTACATCTAAGTTGTTATTATATGTTTGTTTGTTTTGTCTTGTTGAGTTTTGTTTTCCTACCTTTGCTATGTATTTTGTCCTGAGCTCTCATTTGTATTATGATTTTCTCTTTTCTGAAGCAATATAAAACATTCTTGCTTTGTTATTTTTGTTTTGTTTTGAGTTTGGGTATTGTTTTGTTGTTTTTTTTTTGGGGGGGGGGGGGGGGGGGGGGGGGTGAAATTTAATGAAAAGCTGAAATCATTTTGTCAGTTTTCCCATATTTGTTCAGAAGTAAGCACAGTTGTGAAAGTATACCGATAATAAAATGTTCTCCACTTGTACTTGTACTTAATTTTTTTTTTCCCCTATTCATTTCATGAACCTTACTATTGTAGCCTCCAAAGGTGTGCTTTAGGAAGTACACCCTCTGTCTTTTGTGTACTTCATAAGACTGTACATTTGTAGATGAAACCAAATAAATTGTCTTTTGTTATTGATATAATCCTCATTATTCTTTTCTTATTCTGCATTTAGATTATGTGTTCTAGAACCCTCTTGTTCTCTCTCACATTTCATTGATTTATTTTGTTTTCTGAGACAGATTGATGATTTCCGCTCTTAAACTTCTTGTTTTTTTGGGGTTTTTTAGATTATAATTAAGGGAATATATGATGGGTCTTGTTGTCTTATATATAATTTATACAATTGCATTCTCATTACATTGTAATTCCATTAAAGTCACATTCCTTTTGTGTCATTCTTTTTGTTTCATTTTGTTTGTTCATCATGCTCAAGCCCCAAGGTGAAAGAGATTTGACCTTCCTGTTTTTTAGAGAGAAGGGACTACATTAAGAATATTAAGAGCTTGCATTTTAAGAACAGTTGTTTTTGCCAAAAGAAATACAACAAATCAGTTGAGTCTTTCCTTTTTTTTTCTCTTTTAACTCATTCTGCTACTAAAAGTGTAAAAGTAACATCTCTTGGTTTCACAGTATGATTGTTTTGTGCTGAAATGTCTTAATTCTGAAGAACAAAAACATAAGAGACAGAAAACAACATTAATAACCCCAACCACCATGCACTTTGAAGAGCATGTCATACAGGGAGGAGTTTGTATCCAACTTTTATCAAGTAAATACTTTGTAAATTAAACATCTCTTGCCAAACTCCTGCATGTACACATGCCTTGTAAGACAAAGACCGGCTAAGTAAATGAAGCATTGTTTAAGTCTCAAACTGTGAGCCTACCATGGGATTTGTTAACAAATAACCATTGTGATCTTATACTTATTAAATATGAGGCTCAGCACACTATCTACCATCATAAATGAGAATTTGTAAGAATTCTTCAGTTGGTTATAGCAGTACTTTTGAAATTTTAACAGGTATTGTTTTTCTATTTTTACATTTACTAGATGACCAAATTCATGGTAAACCTATGAAACTCTAGTACTTCATGTACATATCGAAAGTTTAATTAAACAAATCTTTTCATGCTTACCTCAACCTCAGGGTACTGAACTTATCATATGCAGTTCACTCATTAATAACACTTTGCTGGGACTGAGATAAAGTATTGTCCAGAGTGACTTCCCCTGTCTTTCTCAATAATATATATAAAATAGAGAGATCTCATGTACTACTACTGGAACATGGGAAGATGGTTGATGGGTGGTACTGGTATGTTTTTTCTCCCTTTAATTCTTCTACATCTGTCTTTCACTTTACTTTATGTAAAAAAACAAAGTTGTTGTATTAGTGGGCTAGTGGTAGATATTGTGCTAAAGACCCATGGCGTGCAGGTTTGAAACCTTTCCTTGTTTCATTGGGCCTGATGATTGTTCCTAAGAAAGACACTTTGATATCTTTTTTTTCCTCATTCTACTTGAGAGTGAGAGCGAATGGTTTCCAGCCTTAGCCTTGTATACTATCACATCACATGTTTGGCACAACATGGGATAAGCTCTATGGGTCTCATTGGCTGTCTGAAACTTTTTCCACTTATACCCTTCCTTAACAATTTCCCTTATGGACAGGTAAATTAAACACACACACAGATTAACACAAAACACCAACAGTACAGAGAACTAAGATCCTCTGTTGAATAAACATGATGGAAATTGAGGTATATTATACATGTCTGTGGTTGTGAATTTTTTCGTTATTTGAAAATTAATTTGCCTAAGTTTACTTTATATTATAATGCATAACAAAATGTACTTGATCCACCAGTGATCTGCTTAGCTGACTCTGCAAACACTTCCTAAATACTTGAATGTCTTGCGCATCTGGGTGCCTGCTGCGTCATTACTTATGTCTACATATTGTTTTGAGAAAACAAAAGATAGAAACAAAGTGCAGAATGAGACAGTACGTAATATTTACATTTCACGATCCGGAGAGCTTTTGAGTAGATGGGAACAAGTGATGTGTAAATTCCTATGTCCTCTTACATAGTTACATGCTGTTTGATATGAATGTTTGATACTAACAAGACATGGATCAGGAACATTTTCATTTTGGATTTTTTTAAAATTGTCGTCATGCTGTAGTATATGATACTTGAACGATTCGTTACAATAAAAAAAATTTAACATGCAAACGTCTGTTCATATAACCTTGGGTTAAAGTTTTGTAATCTATGGAATAAGGCCTGACAAAGTAAAATGGATCCTCAAGCAATATTCATTGTTGCGGTGACATCTCAAATCATATCAGCAAAAGATGTTGTGAGTAGACTACTGATTCAGCAACTGCTCAATTATACTACACCGAATCGTCCCTTGAGCTTTATCTTTTTTTTCTTTTTCTTTTTTAAGCTTTCACGTTCACTTATTGGATGCTTCAGTTATGAGATGTAATTATCTTGTACTTGTAGTTAGTGTCTGTGTACTTATTCCCAGTGTAGACTCACCACAACGGGATCATGTCAACTATAACTTTTTTCCATGACATCCAACAAATAGACCTTCCTGATTTTTTATTTTAACGATTAAATATTAACTTTTAAAAATCGATTATTGTCATTTCTGATGCACATTCCCATGGTGAGATTTAACATTTTAGACTTGATGAGTAATAAGTAGTACATGTAGTATATAAGTTGATGTTGAATCTGCAGGATCATGTATTTTCTCCTTAGATTTTTTTTTCACACTGGTTTTGGCATAATTACAACATCTGTGACTATGACCTATGCCTGTTAATGTCAGGTTATACAATTATCTTTTGTTTTTATTAATGTCATGAATCATTGTGGGGGAGAAAAAAAAGGGGGGGGAGGGGGGGGAAAATTACTCATCTTGGTACATGTAAAATGATACGTTTATCTGAATTTTACAAATAAATAGATAATTGAAACTTAAATTATGTCAATATAAGATCAATTTATTTCATAAAAAATTTATTTACCATGAAATGACTTTCATAATTAACTTATTGCAGATTTACATTCATTTGTCTTTAACATTAAAATTTGACCCCATTGTAAGGAGGAGAAAAAAGTAAAGAAAGAAAAAGAAGGCAACTGAGAGCCCGAAATGTTATTGTTATGGCCTTAAACTTAAAATCAAAAGTTTGTAAATGTTGTTTTCTTAACCCATGGGTGTTAACACATTGACAAGTTTAGTAATCAGTCTAAATTTAACACAATAAATTATTTGATGATACATATATAGGAACTTCTTTCTTTCTAGGAACCTGTACCTTTGTTTTCTTTGTTAAGTCAGGACTGTCGACTTTATTTATCTCTCTTACTCTTAGTCTTACTCTCACTCAGGTATTGCATTGCTTTACATATTTTAATTTTTAGTGACACCTGCTGAGTGAAAGAGGATTATTTATCTTTACATAAATACATGCACATTGTATCAATTGTTTTCTTATTTTGTTTCTCATGATGATGTTACATATAATTGTTAAGAAGAAGCAGCAGGATTTCACAAGTGTATGTCTTCTGAAGCTACAAACTAAGATGGTTGTGTAAACATAACATTTTATGGGCTTGCATGTATCTATGATTAGCTAGCTTTTTTGATTAAGAGAAAAAATGTTTCTGTCAAAATGTCAATACTGTCATTTCCTAATTTCCTTCAATGTGAAAAGGAATGTAATTAATTAATTATAGTATTTTTCTGATTCTCATTTTGGCGTAGTTTGAAATACTCATAGTTATATATATATATATATATATAATATGCCCTGGTGTTTATGTTACTGTAGTTCTGGTTGGGGTTGTTCATCATTGTGCAATATTTAATGACCACAAAGCAAGGTTTTCTATATGTTTGTAAATAAAAGACATAGCATCTAGCCAAATGCTGCAACTTTCCTATCAAGTTCTATGAGACTGCATCTGTGTTTTCTTTGTTGGTTTGTTGTTGCTTTTTCTTTTTGTGTCTATATTTTCTCCTTGTTTCTTTCATGGGTGGTTGGTGGGTGCTGTTAGTAGGTCCTATTTCTTTACTTCCATTTTTTGACATGTCTTGCATCTTGCTGTTCATGTTGGTTAGCGAGCACTACTGGTAGGTCCTACTTCTTTCCTCCTTTTACTTTTACTCTTTCACTTCTCTTTTATTCATCTTGCTGTTTCCTTTTAATTCACCCTGAGATCGCCACAATGGTGGATGAGGAAAATTTCATATAAAAAATCTTGCTGTTTCCTCATTAATTCACCCCAAGATCAACACATGGTGGACAGGATAAATGTTAAGGAAACAAATGTCTTGCTGTTTCCTTTTAATTTTAATTCATTCTGGTGGACGGTAAATTCTAGTGAAGCAAGACAAACGATTTTCCTTGCTTTGCTTTTAGTTTTATGTATAGATATTTAAACCGACAACATCACAGCAGAATTGTGCATAATGTATAAATGACAATATGGGGCAGGAGGCTCTTGTTTACATTAATTAGAGCTAAGTGAGTCATGTAACTTTATAATAATAGATTGGGTTGTTTTTCTTAAATGCTGACAAAACTAACTACATCATTCTAATGAAAAGAAATTCAAGTAAAGTGCTTACACTTGCAGTCAGAGATTCACTTTAAGTTCTGGCTTGGGCATGCCCTATCGTACCTGCATTTTCAGATAAAAATAACTTTATAGCTCAGGGAAGGCTGCTTAAAGATTGCAATGCCTCTGAAAGGCCTTCATAAACTTGCACTTAGTTTAAATTGTATATCGACAGTGAAAATCATAAACAGTAAGTCCAATTTCGGATGTTTTGAAAAAATTTAAGAAAATGATGCGCATTTTCATCTATTTTCACAGACATGCACCGTTTGCAAGCGCAAAAAAATAGATCCAATTGGGCTACACGAATTGCTCATATGGTTATTATACAGGTTTTTATTGGTTCTTGTGCCACGAAATCCTTACTAGATGAAGCATAGGGGCTTCCTAATGTTAAAAAAACAAGAGAGAGAAAAGGTGTTACTAATTTTAGACATACACGGCTTGCGACTTTCACTGTCGATAATCTCTCCCTGGATCTTGATCTATCCAAAAAAATATGGTACAATCAACTGCGGTTTATCGCAACTCAGTCAATCGCAATTTCCGCTTAATCACAACTTTTCCCAAGTAACAGTTTTAATTCTATGTAAAAGTCACTGGTTAATCGCAATTCACTTCAGATAATCGCAATTCTGGCTACACCTTGCCTCAGATTTTATTTCAGCTTTTTTTCTAATTTTACATTTTGCCAAACGATGCTCGTATGTCTCCGCTGTTACTACCTAACCGTAATGATACAATGGCTTTAGATTGATTGTGGGTTCAGCAGACAGTAAAAGTAAAAGGCCCATAGAGTTGAGTCAGACAGATGGGCAACGTAGTATTGTACAGTAAGATAAGTAACAAATGACTTTTCCCAGCCAATAACTTAAGTTGAATAAGCTGAGGGGCAGCTGACCACGACCATTCAGATCAAAGGGATTACTGTAGTATGCTTTGCTGGCTATGAAGTTTCTGTTTGAAGGCATACAACTTTGACACAGATGAGAATATTCATGGCGGTCAATGAAACTTAGAAGGTCAAGTTATATAAGCAAAAAGTATTGCAACAGATATACCTAGTCATTAAGTGCTGAAATGACCCAAAATACTGGGCCCACAGTGGAATCCGGTTTATTGCGACAATTTTGGCACTCTCGTCGTGTTGCAATTAACTGAGTCAACTGTATTACAAAATTGTGCAAAGGAGTTGAGGGCAGTGAGGTGAATCAAAAGAGAAAGCAGTTGAATTTGATTGAGAATCTTTATTAAATAAATGTAAGTTTTGTTATCATCAATTTCATTCATGGGTCATTTCAAGGATCTTGAGTTTTTCTGTCAAACCTTCAACTACGGTTCGTAACTGTTCTGGTTTTGCATGGAACAAGGTGAATAGCTCTCTTTCTTTATCTTGAAAGCGATTTTCTTTCAAGGACTGCAAATAAAGCGAAAAATATGATTCTATTACACTTACACAAAGAAACTTAACTTTCAAAATTTAAACAATGCAACTGGTCTTAGCATGTTTAGTATTATTATAGTGCAGAAAATTATTTTTTTAAGTTTGAAATAATGACATGGTCTTATATGACAAAAAATAGCATGTTATTGGTGAGCAAAATTTTCAGAATCAAGGCTCCATTACTCTTAAAGGGGAAGGGGGAGGGGGCTGGACTGGCGAGTTTTAGACCAAACGGTTGATTTCCTGTTCTTTGCATATTCGGGTAGAACGATTATTTATCTACAACTTCATGGTAGAAAATTGTCCATATGACGTAAATATATTTTTTTACAAAATATTTTGTAGGCGAGGGTAGGTAAAAACAATCAAAATTTTGACGTAAATTACCCTAACACTGACAGAAAATGGCAGTAAAAAAACGTATATTGGCGGCTAATCGCCAAATATGGCAATGACTTTAACCTAGTTTCTGCCGTCACCGATTGACGGGTCTGCCCATCGCTGTGTGATATAAGAGGCGTCGTGCGTCAATGTGTATGTAAACACGCGCACAAGCATAGGATATAGAGGAAAAAAACAAAGAACTTGTCTTTTCGACATCTGTTTTCACAACAGTGCACATCTAAACCTAGATTTATAATTCTATTTACATAAGTAACAATGCCAGAGACTGTCAAAAAAGTAAGGGGACTGTTACAACAAGGGAAACCCGTCTGAAGCATTTGTTTTGTGTTATTTTCTGTTGATTTTTTTACTCGCATTTTTCTCGAAATGTCGTTTTTTCACACTAAAATTCTATCTCCTCCGCCATTTACCGAACGATGTGTATTATATTTGGCACACATGTTCTTCTTGTCAATGTTAATAGAATGACATCGTTTTTAAAAATATAAATTGTAAACATTTTAAGAATTATTTTTTTTGTAATAAAAATGCCGTTTTTGTACATTTATATAAAAAAAACTATCCAAAATATCGAAAAAACCGGGGTCACTCGTTAGATATTGAATGGAAAAGACAATCTGCACAGGTTTTGAGTGATTTTATTCATAACTAAGGGAGGAGATAAGATTTTGAAAATTGAGTCAAAATCCAAGATGGTGGCCGTTTCTATGGCAACCAAGGATGCTACAACCTTTTCAAAAGCATTTTTTTTACTTCAGGTGGACCCAACCCCCCCCCCCCCCGGCCTTTTTTTTGCTTTATATTTAGCTAGTGCCATATCCACTGATCTTGGAAGTATGGGAAGAACATAATATTACATTTTATAGTCAGCCTTTCTAAATATAATTAATTATTGTAATCATGTACATGGAGTAGATGGAGACCATGTGCATGAAATTGCAAAATCTTTGTCCATCTGCAATAGACACTAGATCTAGCATAAATTTTCACTGAAACCATATTAGTACAGTCAACACTGCAAATAAGCAGTGTTCGGGAGAAGACTGGAGCGTGCTTGAGGTTAAAATACAGATACATGTATGAATTGCTTCCTTTTGCACATTTGTTTGGTCCGCCCACTAATATTAATACAAAATATTTAGACCAATAAAAACATCCCATGCCTTTACAATTTATAGTGAGTACATGGTATTGTTGCCTCATTTTGTGGCTCATGACACTGCAAGCATTAGACAGTCGGGTAGGGAGACTGCACCTTGGCATACACATTGTACTGTTAACAAAGTGACCAGGTAAACTCAAGGCCTGAGGCAATGCACGCAACATACACCTTTGCATGTATCCAGATCCAACTAATCTTACAGATAGTTAGATTCTATCGGTTAAGTTACAAAACCATGCATGTGAGGCATTTTCTCACGATCTTGGTGATCCAGACATTGCCATTTTATGTAATTTATTAGAGTCATGCCATGAATTGGAGTGCTTAAAACCGAAGTGACTGCTTATACGCTTGTAGTTTACATAGCAAAACATTGGTACAAGTCAGCTTGTGCGCTTTTAGTCCGAAGCATGTTTCAGGACGGCATGCTTATAGATGGCGCCAACTGTAATGTGATCTCCACGTTTTCATGTCTCCGATAGCACTAGGTGCAGTATACTTCCTGGCATTAATCATAGAGGGTGGGTTGTTTTACAGGAAGCAGTCCCCATAAATTGCTTTAAGCCAATACCAAGATTCAAACCCTTAGCCTCCACCATGCAAGGCTCACACTTATCAAAAGATGGACCAGCAAAACATACCTTTTTCTTTGCATTAACATCGCCGATGACACCTTCTATATCAGTCATTAGAGAGGAAACTGCAGATTTCAAGGATGATAAAACAGCTTGAACATTTGGCGGAGACAAACTAGGAGGTCCTGAAGACGTACTTGAACCATGGTAGAGTGAGGCTTCGCATTCATCAACGCAATTTTCTCTGTATATTTATAAGCACACGGGATGGAGAGGACGAGTATGATAAGATAAGAAGAAAAAAGTAAACTCAACTGAATAACATTACAATAACAAGATGTACTCTTTAAGAAACACATTTTCCTTCCTCAGAGATTGACATACCATATATACATAGACTACTGTATATACATAGACCGTATTTATTCATTGTGATTATTCAAGGAATTATATTAAGGGGACATTGGCGAGTTTGGGAGATTGGCAAGTTTGGGACCAAAATGTTGACTTTCTGTTCTTTGCATATTCGGGTAGAACGATCATTTATCTACAAGCGTATGGCAACAAAATGTCCATATGACGTATATTTTTTTTATGCAAAATATTTTGTAGGCGAGGGTAGGTAAACACAGCCAAAATGTTTATGTAAATGACCCTAACACTGACCGAGAAGATTAGCACTGAAAACCCCTCTAGCGGTGACTAATCGCCAATGTGGCAACACAGGTCTTTTGCTTGGCTTTCGAGAACACAGCGTGTCGATTGGCCGAGTGCTTTGGGACATAAGAGGTGAAAGCCAGTGTTGCACATATGTAAACACACGCACAAGTATAGGAATAGAGGGAAAAAACAAAACGCTCGTCATCTTGACGGCTGTTTTCACAGCAATACACATCTAAACCTTGTTTTACAATCCTCTTTACATAAACAACAATGCCATGGACTGTCGAAAGAGTAAGGGGGCTGCTACAAGAAGGGCAACCCGTCTGAAACGTTTGCTTCATGTTATTTTCTTTTCATTTCTTTACTTGCATTTTTCTCGAAATGTAGTTTTTTTCAAACTAAAATTCTACATGTATCTCCTCCGTCATTTACCGATTGATTTGTATAATATTTCGCATGCAGGTTGCTCTTGTCAATGTTAATAGAATGACGTCGTTCTTAAAAATATCTTGTAAACTTGGTGATTTTTTTATTTTTGGTAATAAAATGTCTAAGAAATAGCTAAATCAGTATACAGTGCTAAAGCCCAAGGTAAAAGACCAAAAGGCAAGCCTCGGAGAAAGCAGGAAGAAGATGTAAAAGAGGCATTGAAGAATAGAAATTTAACATTTTTGGAAGGAAACAGAAAATGCCAGGCCAGGGCATCCTGGAGAAAGATCATCTCGGGCATCTGAACCCATACACCGAAAAGTAGAATGGGAACTGATAAAGAAAGAAAGAAAGGTAATAAAAATGCCATTTTTGCGTATAAACAATGCTATTTTCAAAATTTCATTTTTTAAAACTATCCAAAATATCTACAAAACCTGACGTCATGCTTTAGATAGTGAATGGAAAAAACGATCTGCACAGGTTTTGAGTGATTTTATTTATAACTAAAAGAGGAGATACAGATTTTGAAAATTGGGTCAAAATTCAAGATGGCGGCTGTTTCCTTGGCAACCCAGGACGCTACAAACTGTTCAATGATATAGGATGAATATATTTTGACAGTTACTCACATATATACTAAAATCAAAAACTTTAACTCAAAAGCAAAAATAATAATTTCAGGAGAAACTTTGATATGTGCCAATCATGTGAGATTTAAGTGTGTAGGTATATACATTGGAGGGGAGGGAATCTTATTTTGAAAATATTCTTGGCAGTAGAAAACAACAAGTAATATCCTTTAGAGAGATGATTAATAATATCATATCAGTGTACTCAGCAGAAACTGTTTCTCTATGTGATAATGGCCATCAATGATGGGCAGACTAGTCTGTCATTAAAGTTGTAATTAGATCTAAGGTTTCTTGACAAAAGGTTTATAAATGTGTCCATATTCACCTCACTATAAAAAAAATTTAAAAATTGAAATGGACAACACCCTAACACGATATGTCAATAACTTCCTTTGATTTAAGATATAACCCCATTCTTTTTTTTTTTTTAAAACCCATATATAAGTGATTTTGAAACTGGTAAGTTGAGGAAGTAAAATTATAAATTGTAATGGTATATCTATCTGGTACAAGCTAAAAAATCCGCAACCATGGAAAATTAACGTCAGTTGCTAAAATCAACTAAAAATAGTCTCTACAGAGTTTGCTCTGATAGCCAAGGAAAATTCTTGGACTCTTAATCTTAAGTTGAAAATGGATTTACAAACCTGAATATGGATATCATCTATCCAATAAAAACACTTGGCAGCTATGTCACCTAAATAATCATCTGAATGTTAAACACTGCTAGCACAGAAAACATAACAGTATTGGAAAAATTCAACTTACAGTTCCAACATTTTATTCCAATTTCGTTCCTCCATAGTTTCTTCAGACTTTTTAACACTTTCACATGAATCATGGAATTTCTGGGAACACTCTTTCACTTTTGACACCGGCAGGTACAAATGTTTCAGATCAGATGCAGGTGTATTTTCTGGAGAAGATATTACATTTTATAACAAAGTTCAAATCAAAGATAAGATTATCATTAACTTCATAAATACCTGAATACTTATTCCTCTTTATGAGTATGGGTGAAAATTGTTTTTTTTTTTTTCTATTGTTTAAATATTTGAAGTAATTCTTCTTTCCTTTTGATAACAACATAAAACTTGGGGCTAAGGCTACTTTTGTATACATCCATATGACAAACGGCATGCATTGTCCTGTCAAATTAAGTTGATGTTACATATCTTTGTTGTCACATAAAGAAATACTCTATAACTGAATCTACCTGATTGCTTGCAGCCACAATCACAAATATATTCAGCACTAATTTCTTAGAAATGTTATGGTATTTTAATAGACAGAATGACCACTATGAGGACTTGATCTAGTCAACTCATCCAGTAGTGAATAAAGAGCAGAAACAGAGATTCATGAATTCATCACATTTTTGTGTATCAATCTGCAGTGAGCTTTCCTAGTATTGACAAGAGATGAACCCCATGCTCTCTTTATGTCCATATTCAAATCCTCTACACAGTGAAGTGAAACTTGGACAGAAGCAGCTAAATCAGGCAATGAAATAGGAACATCAAACTGAAATTTAAAACCAACTCAGGTAACAATATTAAATTTACTTTGAGGGATTGAGATGTCATACAAAACTGAAAAGAATTATAGCTTTTGGTTGACAGTTACTGTTGGAAAACTTATCAGATATAAATGAACAATAATATATATCAAGTACACAAATCAATTTCATCCATGTCAAATGAGGTTAATTGTACAATGACAGAAATAAGAAATAGAGATGAATATATATAGTGTTTGAAAGAACATAACTGAAATCTCACAAATCAATGCTCAAGAATTCAACTGCTTCCATCCATTTGACCGCTCCCAGCGGCTTCTCCGGTTTTGCCCTTTGACCGCTATCATCAGCTTTGTGAGATCAGAAAAGGACCTCCAAGTTTTTATGCTACGTTGATTTTTATTTTACTGTATGAACATAGTAATGGATGAATGTGAATCTAAGTGTCAGTTGCCATTTCAATGAAAAATCTGTCATAAATCCTGTTAAACTCAAATGTTTATTGTTCCTACACACGGTTTAAAGCAATGTAAACAATACGAAGGCTGACTTATCAAGGCTAAGACATCACATTGCAGATCAAACTCGACTTTTGCTTCAGAATATCTCTTCAGACTTTTGAGTGAAGTAGAGCTGACAATGATGCACCATCATTTTCAGAATCTGTATCTCAAATCTAAGTCAAATGGAGTTGTACCCCCTCCATCAAAACAGAGACATATTAGAACGCATTTTACTTTTTTCAGGGTGCTTGAAAAAAACCCATCTCCACCCCAAGGATTGTTTCAGTACGATACCATATAGACACAAATTTCAAGCTTAAAATGTAGATCTTAACTTGATTGAACAGTGTGAAAGTTTTCAACACTTTCACTGTGGTCTTTTTCAATTTTCATGCGGAAAATGATGAATTTCAGTCATGACTTTGGTCAGACCAGGTCTGTAGATAAAATGATTCTATAAGAAAAGAAATATTCTTTAGTGTATAGGTTTTTCTAAGATGTACTTGAATGCTTCCTCTCTGCAGTTGTGATTTTACTGATCATATAGATGATTTCCAGAGTTCTTAATGCTGATGTAAGTTGAAATTTCATTTTGTCTGTATCAAATTCATTTCATTCCCTATTTACACCCTCAAAAAATGAAACAGTTTTACTTGTTTATCATTTCTGTATTGTTTGACATATGACATAATGTTGAAATATGATAATATAATCTAAAAAAAACATTACACCAAGCATCCCAAGGCAAAAAAAAAAAAAAATCAGGGAAAATAAAGTGCAGACTAAGACAAAATCATGGATGGAATCAGCGCTAAATTGGGTAAATTTCCAAGTTTGCATTAACAAAAGCCATTGATCTGTTACAAATTAGTGACACTTCATGAGATTTAAAGATGGCGACTGTCTTGTTTTTATTTATGTAGTGTAGCTGCAGTGATCAGGTGAAGAAATGTTGCTACTGTTTTTTCTTTTTAGCTTTTGTCTTTGCTGATGATCTTAACATTGTTCTTTTCATCCAGAGAAAAAGGAGGAGGGGAATGCTTTATACATAAAACATTACTTAATTATCTCAAATGAGATTCAAAGAATAAAAGATTAAACAAAACAAACACAAGTACCCATCATTTGATAAAGTCTGGTCGTAGAAACATCCCTCGTGTCTACCACACCTCGTTCCAATTTAGCAAGGCTTAAATCTGGATCATCCAAGTCAGTCTGATGATGTCAATTTGAAGGAAAAAGAAATGAAACAATTCACAAACCTACGAAAATAAATGTTTTTGTGAGCTAGTATACAAAGAATGCTGTAAAATAGAATATTGACTCACAAAACGAGTAAAACATGATTGCATAGAGGCTTCTGCAAAAAGTAAAATAAGAAAGGGTGAAGAAAACACAATAAAAATGATTTTAAAAATGTGAAATGAAAGGCTTTCCTGTCACAACTTTAAAGAAACTTAAAAAAAAAATGTTATGGTTGTATTTATCTTCTCAAATTGTTTGGAACAAGCCAACATTAATTTTCAAGTAATTACTCATCGTTCCATTGATTCAGTGTTTGGTAAACCTTTCATAAATTGTTTTTAAAATATTCTCTCTATTGAGACCATGATTAGTAACCTTTAAAAGGCTCTATAGTCACTCCGAGATCAATCATAGAAGAAAATAAGCAAAATCATTCAGATCAAATAAGTAGACTTGATTTTATTAATCTTAAACATCTGAAGACAAGAAAAGTTTACACCTCACTTCCTTGTTCCAAGCAACCTCTATAAACTCACCATACACTGCTGCCAAGCTTCCAAATGTTTCTGAAGCATTTGTCCCACTGCAGACAGTAAGTGATGAACTTCCTGATGAAATTTCAATTCCAGCTCATACAACATTGTAAGGAATTCATTTCGAGATCTTGTTGCACCAAATAATCTATGAGCTGAAAATTCAAATACAAATTACCATTAAGATCACTCTTGCCCTATACCAGAGATCATTCTGTGGCCCACCATTTCTGAACTTGAAGGGAAAGCCTTATATGTTTTTTTCTTGATATGAAATCACCTCAAGAAATATATATCTAAATATCTTTTTGGACATTAAAACAAAGCAAATGACAACATAATTGTATTACATTATTATGCTTAAGTTAATGAATTGTAAAAATCAATGTACAATTAAATGTGTCATAGTATTTGTAGTTTATACTTATTCTACACTGCATGTACCCACAGTAACAAAAACAATTTTCCCTCCGTGGATAAGAAAATGCATTCAATTCAAGACTGATACTTGATAAAAGTTTAACCAACTAAGACAGCCTGAAATAAACAAATGACATAACTGGTTGCTCTCAAGTTATTCAATTCTTTAAGTTTAAATGCAGTGAAATTGAAACAAACAAAAATAAAACAATATAAACCAACTTTGTCTTGACTACTTGTAAAATATTCTTGACGCTTCAACTTCAAATTGTAATCTCCTGTCAAAATTTCTGTGCCTTGCAAACTTCCCAGCTGCTTTATGAGGTCAGTGATGCCTGTAATCAAACTAGCTTCCTCCATCTCAGTTTTTGAAACGTTTTCTTCTGTTGTTTTCGTATATTGGCTTTGTAAATGCAAAAGGGTAGGAAAGAAAAGAATTTTTTTATCATCCATGCCTGACAAATTATGTGATCTTACTTATTGATTATGCAAGCACTAATAATTTATGTCCCGTCTTCTTCATATCTCCCTACAGTTATCAAGAACAGCTAAGCGGAAATTTGCTATAAGAAAAAAAGAAGATATAAACCATATATCCATACAAACATATTGCTTTCTCTTTTACTTTTAGATACATTTAAGAAACCCAGAACAATGAAATTGTTGATGAAATAATCTTGTTGTCTTAATGATTTCCAATACAACAATAAAGAAGGCCAAATCAAGATTATAATTATACTGGCATACATGCCGTGTTCTATTCTCCAATGTTAATATCACAGCCAGCATACATGCAACAGAAGTTGAATAAAACTGGATAAACTTAAAGCAACCCTTTACTTATGTCCTTTTTGACAAATCATAAAAAACATCTTTAGAATGGTTTAGAAGAAAAGACTACTTAATTGATTTAGCAGATGAGATTAATGCACACCTGATATCTGAAGAAGTGAGAGGAAAATGACCCGTCTTGAGATGATGCAAAATTGACTTAGCCTCATGAACGGCACTCATAGCTTTCTTGACATTTACAAGGGAATTGATACGATCCACTTCGCTCTGAGGAAAACTAGGAGGGACATCAACAAAATCAAAAGAAATAAAAAGTGACTTAATTCAAATAACTTACAATCCTACAAAGAGAAAACAATAACATCTCAAAATGACTTTCTTAAAAGAAAGGATCTCTGAGGTATCAAAACAATTCCAATGCACTAGGAAAAAGGAGATTTCAAATCAAATGTTTGTCTAAAAAAATATTATTCAAAGATGAATTACCTAAAGACACCAAAACATATGTAATTGGTAGGTGGGTTTAACAGCAATGATGAAATATTAAAATTAGCAGGCCTGCCTAGTTTCAACCTCAAAATTTAAGAATCTAGATCTGAATATCTAAGTAACAATTTAACAGTATTTGACCCCAGTCAAAAGCTCATCTTTTATCTAAACCAGCCATTATCGTAGTTTGCCTTCACATCTAGATTTAGATTTATAATATACAGCTACCGATCTACACATGGACACCAATGAAATAATTAGCCTGCTGGGATAAAACAGTTAAAATTAATACAACTAGGGGCCTACAATTCACCCGGCTATGTTGTAGAATCTAATCTGAATATTTCTAGGCTATATTCTAGATCTACTAGATTTAGACTCATCTAAGATCTAAGAACACACATCACGCGCCAAGTTAATAAAACTGGAGTACAACAGTTCAATTGAATAAAAGTGTTAAAACAGATCTAGATTCCTCATTTATGTCAAATAGACTTATCGTTGGCCTGCTCTATCCGAGAGTACCACCATTGCATTATAATCAGTACGGCTATTTTATGAAAAGAATTGAGACCGAGAAGCATAGGTCGTGCTCGATCATTAGATCTCACGATAAATGATAATCGGGACAAGTCCTGAATCTCTTAGAACGATGGACCCAATCGTTTTACAGCTACAAAAAAACAGTAAAAGATTTGAATTTTCTCCTCCAGAACTCATACTCTCAAAAATCTGTAATTTTTCTTGTAGTTTGTAGTCCCATAATCTGTATTGATTTTTTGTAAGTATGGAAAATTCGTAAAACTAGGCAGGTCTGTATTGATAAAAATAACACTCACATTAGAGTTAATAAAACGAAGAAAAGTATTAACTTTTAGCACTTTTAAATGAAATGTGAAAAATATTCTTTTTTCTTTATCAGTTCCCATTCTACCTTCCGGTGTGTGGGTTCAGATGACCGAGATGATCTTTCTCCAGGATGCCCTGTCCTGGCATTTTCAGTTTCCTTCCCAAACAAGTTAAATTTCTTTAGCTATTCTATTGTCATTCTTTCTATTTATATTCCCAAACCATCTCAGTTGATTTATTTCTATCTTAGTTTTTATGTCATCTACTTTAGTTTGATCTCTTATTGTTGTGTTTCTGATTTTGTCTCTTATAGTTTTCCCTACTACTCTTCTTAGATATTTCATTTCAGCTGCTTGTACTCTACTGTATTCTCTGCTGTCTAAGGTCCAGGTTTCGCTGCCATAGAGGAGAGTAGGACAATAAACAGTGTTGTATACTGCGATTTTGGTTTTTGTTGACCATTCTTGTTTACCTATAAATGCCTTTCCTAGATGGTTATATATTGCTATTGCCTTTTTGGATTCTCTGGCTGATTTCTTCTCTTAGTTTTCCCTCTGAGTCAATCATTACTCCTAGGTAATTGTAGCTTTGAACTTGTTCTAAATTCTCCATGGCCAAATTAAGATTTTGTGTTTTAGCTTCCTAGTTACTAGCATTGTTTTGGTTTTCTTTGCATTTACTCTCATTCCTCTTTTATTTAGTTCATTATTCATCATGTTGATATTCGACTGAAGGTTACTTTCTGATTTTCCAAACAGAACTAAATCATCAGCAAATGAAAACATTGCTACATTTACTGGTTTGAGCTTCCACATACCTACATTTATTTTCTTCAATTTTGTGAATGCCTTTGCGACTGAATCCATAAATGTGATAAACAAAAGAGGATTTAGGATACAACCCTGTCTTACTCCTATATATACATCAAATTCTTGAAATATGTGTGACATTTAATGCGTGCATTGCTGTAAGAAAAACATAACCCATAACTGGAATGCTCTTAATGATGGAATTTTGGAAAATAAGCATAACAATTTTATATACATAATTGTTTGAGCATGTTTTAGTCTTGAGCTATCAGTTGGCATGAATACATACATTTGTTGAAGTCGAGAAAATTCTTGACAATCTTCAGCAAATTCATCCTTTTCAGATTGTGATGAGGAGACATTTCCAAGCATTGTTATATCCACTATGTCATAATTTGTGGAGTCTCTTTGCCCTGACATGTCGACCATTCCCTGAAACGTACAAACTGGTAGATGTACTTGTTTTTTAGACCGTATAACTAACTTGTTCTCTTCATAATACTGGACATTTCAAATTTTATAATGACTATTAATAATAATAAAAAATATATTTAAAAACAGAAAAGTGAATGATCTAACACAAATATGTTACAAAAATGCATCTTGAGCTGAAGCAAAAACCAGTGGACTTGCTTTTGGACAATTATTAAGCTCATTTGTATTTCTAGAACAGCATAAGGCTCTGTCCATATATCTTTTTATAATTTGTTTAAAAATCCTCTCTGATTTTAGATTCAATTGTGTACCTTTTTCTATTATTAGTTATATTAGACAAAATGAAATATTTATCTTACCTCAAAAATCTTTTCTTTGTAAAGGCTGTTAAGTCTCGAGAAAACTGTTCTTCTGCTTCATGATAATCATTCAGGTTTGTTTGTGACAAGAACACAAGTCTATTCTTTCTCTCCTCACCGCTGGACTTTGGTGACCCAGTATCATATAAGGCAATGAGTTTACTCACACTTAAGGCAAGCTTTTCCAAAGCATCTGTGTTCTGTGGAACATAATCTCATTTTACAAGAGAAATACAAGGGATAAGAAAGAGAAAAAAAATGTGACTGAAAAACAGAGTTCTTATTTTTAACTATGAAATGTTTGTATATCAAAGTTCATAATTTGTTTCATAGAGTTATATACCATATTCGTCATAATAAACGCCCATGTCTTAATAAACACCCTCCTCCCATCCTTAAGAGCACTCTTACTCACTACCATACCAGTATCAATGTCTACTTACAACACACCATTACACATCTGGATACAGTAATAGATGTTCAACGAAAATATTTTCATTTGAAAATACAACAAATAAAACGGAATTCAATCAAAGCGTAATCCTAATTAATGTCCAGGACTGTGAAGGTACTCATAATCACCTTCATCTAAGGAATCATCCCCACTTATCTCTCCTTCCCTTAAAACAATCGAGGGAAGGCACACGAATCATCCGCAAAAAACCGTTCGTCGACAGTAAAATCCATGAAGTTGTCTTTCTCATCATCAGTGCTAGCAGCATGGAACAAATTATCCTGAGTTCTATCTTGATCTAATGCATTTGAAATGTTGTATTTTAGGAAACTTTCTCACAACTTTAGGGGTTATACGTCCCCATGCTTCTTTAATCCAAATCTTTGGCTGGCAGGGACAGGATGTAATGTTTTGCAAACTGTCATCATTGAGCAAGATGAGCGTTGAAGATATAATGTGATGATTTTGTTTTAATACTAGATTTCTGATTTCTTTTTTTATAAAATTATAAACGACCAGCCCCATGCATTTTTCCGCCCCTCCTGGGCATTTATTAGGACAAATATGGTACATGAAAACAAAAGAATGATCACCTTTCAAGTAAATTAATTATGCTTGCAATATAACTTCTTCATTTACTAATGTTCTTACATAGATGAAACATCGTTGATCAACATCTTTATGAATTTAATCTCAACAATATTTTCTTAGAGGAATGTTTATATTTTAAACAATGTCCAAATGAACTTTCAATGACATTAAGAATATGTTTTTGATTTCAAAACATCTGTTGACGTTTGCTGTTTTATTATTAAAATTGAAAACAATATATTCCAAAATAGTAAAAATTGTAGGCATATATTTAAAAAAAAGAATGTTTTTCAAATTTAAACTTTAAAACTTATCTATACACCTATCCTAAAGTGTATTTCTATGTAATTCAAAATACTCACCATGCTATTTTGTCTATAGCATTTTTCTAATGAGGCTCGGTAGGAGTTCTTCTCTTCCTCAAAGACTTTTTCAATTTTAGACGTCTTACTGCTTACAGAAAATTGCTTTAGACTGTAAAAGATGATGATATGTTTAATATACTGCCTGTTTCAGAAATTCCAAATAATATCATATAAAAATAAGAGGTTGTTTCGGGTCAATCAATAAGTTAATTCCCAATTAGTACAAAATGGTGAATAAATTAGCCATGTTCCCTAATGTTTCAAATCACAATTCTCAATATCTATTAAGATAATGAATAAAAAGACTGAAGCAAACATGACATGAGAATTATGCTTGTTTTAAAATTTCCATTCCAAGCTAACATAACCATTTTATGGAATCGACCATTCCCAGCTTGAAGTGATTTTTTTGCTTTTGAGTTTAGGTTTTTGCTTTTAGAATGTACATGAGTAACTGTCAAAATACAGTCACCCTATATCATTGAAAAGTTTGTAGCGTCCTTGGTTGCCATCTTGGATTTTGACTCCCTTAGTTATGAATAAAATCACTCAAAACCTGTGCATATTATCTTTTCCAATCAATATCTAAAGAGCGACATCAGGTTTTTAAAAATATTTTGGATAGCTTTTTTTAATGAATTTTTTAAAATACTATATATGGTGAATGCACAAAAACGGGGTTTTTATAACAAAAAATTCTAAAAAAGATTTTTTTTTTTAAATGACGTCATTCTATTAACATTGACAAGAGGAATATGTGTGCCAAATATAATACACATCGTTCGGTAAATGGCGGAGGAGATAGAATTTTAGTGTGGAAAAACGACATTTCGAGAAGAATGTGAGTAAAAAAATCAACAGAAAATAACACAAAACAAATGCTTCAGTTGAGTTTTCCTTGTTGTAGCAGCCCCTTTACTCTTTCGACAGTCTCTGGCATTGTTACTAATGTAAAGGGGATTATAAATACAGGTTTAGATGTGCACTGTTATGAAAACAGACGTCAAAATGACCGTTTTTTGTTTTTTCCCTCTATATCCTATGCTTGTGCGCGTGTTTACATACACACTGACGCCTCTTACATCATACAGCGATAGGCCGAAGCGACAAGAGATATCGACAGAAACTAGGTCACCTCAGTGATGCCACAATTGACGATTAACCGCCGATATACAGGTTTTTACTGCCATTTTCTCAGTCAGTGTTAGGGTAATTTACGCAAAAAATTTTGATTGTTTTTATCTACCCTCGCGTACAAAATATTTTGTAAAAAAAAAAAATATATGTCATATGGACATTTTTCTGCCATGAACTTGTAGATAAATGATCATTCTACCCGAATATGCAAAGAACAGAAAATCAACCTTTCGGTCCCAAACTCGTCAGCTCGGTGCCCCCCCCCCCCAAACTCACTACGCCTTGTGAAATATTCATCCACTCGTTAAAAAATACTGCATGGCCAACTCTCGACAACAATATGTAGTTGTTCATTGTGTAAATGATGTTTCCAGATTGCCAAGAGAGCATCATCTCATTTTAAAATCCATCAGTCTATTTACTTTTGAGAGTAAAATAAAGAACACAGATCCTTATTAGTCATGGATTTGATCTATGGGATTTTCTTCCAAATTAAACTATGTAAAGCATTCCCACACCAAAAAGAAATTGTGCATATTGTACCAGATTTGTTCCATTTAATTGTAGTAGTTGTCACAATCATAAAGGAAAATGTAATTCAAGAAAAAAATATATATGAAAAGAGTATATTCCTCTTAAAGTGTCATTACATACTCAAGTTTCTTGTTGTTCTTTAGCAGCAATGCCCTCTTTTCTTTATTCCTGTCAAGAGAATTATTGAGCTGATCTATACTGGACCTGAGAAAAAGATAAACAGGATAAAAAGATCATTATATTGAAGAAAGTCAGTCATATAATACATAAATGAATAGGCAAAATGACTGATTATTTTCTGGATTGATTTCATCTTTCAGCCCTAGTTAGGTATATGAAGAATTTTTGTTTTCACTTGAATTTACTTTCATCACCCTTATCAAGGGTATACAGTCAGCACTGCCTATAAGCATGCTGTCCTCAAACATGCTTTGGACTAAAGCAGGCAAACTGAGCTCTACCAATTTTTCGCTATATAAACTTCATGTGCATAAGCATGGCCATTTCGAATTTAAGCACACTCCAATGATAAATTACATAAAATGGCAATGTTTGGGGAAAATGCCTTACATACGTGGTTTTATTGCATTTAATTATCTCTTGGATTAGTTGGATCTGAATAAATGCAAAGGTGTGTGTTTGTGTGTGTGTCACAGGCTTTGAGTTTACCTGGTCATTTAGTTAACAATACAATGTAATCAATATATATGCCAAAGTGCAAACTCTCCCTATCCGACATGACAGGTGGGTGATGAGGACACGCATCTAATTATCGCTTACGACTGTCAAATGATTGCGCTGTCATTAGTCACAAAGCAGCGTAACAGTACATTACTGTAAATTGTAAAGGCACTAAATGGTTTTATTGGTCTAAACGTTTTGCATTAATAACAGTAGGAAGACACAAATAATGTGCGAAAGGGAAAGCAATTCATGTACTTTTTTTTGTATTTCAATCTCAAACGCACTTCTGCAATACACACGCTCCAAAAACTTTGAATAAAATGTTAAGGACTTAAATTAAATCCACTGAGTAAATTCAAAGCAGACCTATAATATCTGCAAAATCTTTGACGTAATGCAACTTTTTTTTAAATACCAAACGAGAATATGAATCTTAATTTCAAGCTAAGACAATCTACTTACTGTAAACACTCTGCTCCAGGTGATAGTTTTAAAAGGAGGCTTGACTAAGGGAATCATCCAAATGGGCTCCACTCACTATCTTGCCAGACTCTTGCAACTGCCCGTACCTTCATAAAAACACAAATGTATGTATATTAAATATCTAAGACACAATTTTGCTGCCAACATGAAGATTTGGCAATATTTTGTTTTTTTTATTAATTTAAAGAAATGTGGCAGATAACATTCTACACACTTTTATTCAGGACCCACATAGTTCCACCAAACTGAATTAACTGTAAAATGTCCATTATGTCTATTTTGGGGGCAAGAGATCATAGATTCATAACTAATATGTATATATCTGTGTGCTATGTTGGTGTCCATATATGTGTGTGTGTGTGAGAGAGAGAGAGAGAGAGAGAGAGAGAGAGAGAGAGAGAGAGAGAGAGAGAGAGAGAGAGAGAGAGAGAGAGAGGGAGAGAGAGGGGGGGGGGATGTCGGTGCTAAAGAGAAAGAGAAAAACACATCTCCACAATATCATAATGTATAATATTAAATATTATGGATATGACGAAAATTGTTTCAATGCATGCTCACATTTTTATTTCTTCATCAGTCAGCATATTTTGCTCATTAACAGAATGGCATAGCCACTCTAAAAAAGGTACTGTCTTTTCATTCTCAAAAGCCCAGTCCAAAGCGTGGGGATCAATTTTGTCTGCTTTTGGATATCCCAGTCTTTTCAACGCCTCTATTAAATTGGTAGATGTCATTGTTCTTCACTTGGTGGCACCCTGTGAGTCAAAGAAAATTATACAAATATATATCAAATAAATGCATTGTTGAAACATTTAAAATGCAAATAGAAAATTTTGACTTTTTTTTTCGGTGTCTGGGTTCAGATGCCCGAGATGATCTTTCTCCAGGATGCCCTGTCCTGGCGTTTTCTGTTTCCTTCCGAAAAAGTTAAATTTCTATGTTTCAATGCCTCTTTTATATCTTCTTCCCACTTTCTCCGAGGTCTGCCTTTTGGTCTTCTACCTTGGGCTTTAGCACTGTATACTGATTTAGCTATTCTATTGTCATTCATTCTGTTTACATGCCCAAACCATCTCAACTGATTTGTTTCTATCTTAGTTTTTATACCATCTGCTTCGGTTTGATCTCTTATTGTTGTGTTTCTGATTTTGTCTCTTTTAGTTTTCCCTTCTTCTCTTCTTAGATATTTCATTTCAGCTGCCTGTACTCTCTACTGTCTAAAGTCCAAGTTTTGCTGCCATAGAGGAGAGTGGGACAATAAACTGTATTGTATACAGCCATTTTGGGTTTTGTTGACAATTCTTGTTTACCTACAAATGCCTTTCCTACATGGTTATATATTGCACTTGCCTTTTTGATTCTCTGGCTGATTTCTTCTCTTAGTTTTCCCTCTAAGTTAATCATTTCTCTTAGGTAATTGTAGTTTTGAACTTGTTCTAAATACTCCCTGTCCAGTTTAAGATTTTGTGTTTTAGCTTCCCTAGTTACTAGCATTGTTTTGGTTTTCTTTGCATTTACTCTCATGCCTCTTTTATTTAGTTCATTGTTTATAATGTTGATATTCGACTGAAGGTTACTTTCTGATTTTCCAAACAGAACTAAATCATCGGCAAATGAAAGCATTGATACATTTACTGGTTTGAGCTTCCACATACCTACATTCAAACGTACTGTAAACAGGGTAAAATGAGTGCAAGTGACAATCAATGTTTGAAGATGAAACCATGTATGTTTGACAGCCTCATCTGGTTGTTCTTGTATAACTTAAGCAAATCTAATATAGTAAACATTTGGCAATTTATAGCCTTAAAAAAAGAAATAAAAACAAGTTTATTTTTTCTAGCTCTATGTTCTTCTACTTCTAAAGGTATCCATCGCAATTGATTCATGTTGGTTTTGATACTTCCTTAATGTTTGTGTGGCAGCAGTGGCCGAGCAGTTAGGCTGCCAGACTGGGGATCATGAGGTCCTGAGTTCGAATCCTAGCAAAGCCAGGTCCGACATTGTGTTCCTTGGAAAAGACACATAATCCTTTTTAGGCGGGCCCTGTATCTTTGCATGCCGCTGGTCACTCTAAGCACACCTACGCTAATATAACATGTACATTTTGACAAAAGAGGGAAATGGGGATGGACCATTTTGTGAAACCTGCCTTACACAAGATGAACAATGAGAAAATGGCTCGACGCAATATTACCGTTATGAGATCCCAGATCAGAAAAAAAAATTGTGGGCGGCCATAAGGTCATGCAGACTGCTAGATCTAGTAGTCTCATGATATCCTCACTCTCATTTAGAGTTACCTATGATTTTTTTCTTGTATGTTACAGGATAAATGGCCGTAGGAATACGTTTTGTTTCACTCCAGATCATAAAACGGCAGTTCTACACATTTTTCAACCATATTTTTTCAGTTCCTACTGTGTGTTCATTAAGGTGAAAAAGGACTTATTAAAAGAGGGAAATGCCAGCAATCTCAATTGCTGACGTTCGCACCAAAAAATTATGGCTGTCGTTATTCGGACCCGTGTCCCAATAGTGTGGGTGTTCATTCGGACCCGTGTGTCCCAATAGTGTGGGTTTTATTCAGACCTGGGTTTTTATTGGGACACACAGATCTAGAATCTATGTCTAAAAATATATTTTTTAGAGAATTGAAGTTGAAGACACGTAATTTCAGTTTCAATCGTAGCAAAGCAAGGCCATCTTGACGGCCTTGAGCGAAGTCGACTTCTATTTCTAGCGGTCATATTTCGTTCCGAAAAAAAAGTAAACGGAAACCTTTCATACCTTCCGTTGAACTCATTTTCAGGAGCATGGGTCGCGATTTTTATTACCCATTTTAAGTATTTTTTGATAGGTAAATATCCCAGCAGGTGCTACACTACGTCATTAATGTTATGGAGTAGGCTACCGGGAAAGTTATTGGATTTTGGGACATGGTTGGTACCGGCACTTAAACGATAGATCTAATAATATTGTTCTGGGCATGCACGGTTTAGGTTAGGTTATGACGTCATTTTTATAACTAGTCCGTGTCCTAATAGGCCCAGCGTGTCCGAATAGTGTGGGTGTTTATTGGGACCCGGGTCCGAATAACCATTTCGAAAAAATATTCACAAAACACACAAATTGAAAGCAAATTTCACAATATTTGCGATGTCAAAGCTATACATGGACCCAAGATTCATCAATTAGACTTCGAGAAAGATTAATTGAAGAGTTCAAGTTATCATTGGGTCCCATTTTTGTGAAACCTGCCATATCCATATAGATCTAGATAGATCAGATATTATACTAGAGCTAGAATCTAGCTCTGGATCTAGATCTAGATTCTACTTTTAGATTCAATATAGATCTAGATTCTAGATCTAATTACAAAAGATTCTAACTAGCCTTGATCTAAATCTAGAATAATTTATATATTAAAAATATGTTTGTTTACCCAAAGCTCTCAGATAACTTAGATCCTAGATTTTCAATCCTTTTTTAGGCTTAGGCCTAGAATCTAGATCTAGATGTCTTGTCTATCGCTCTAGCCCAGCCAACAAGTTGTTATGTTATTTGTTTCGACTTTGTTTGCCAGCGGAAACTTTACGTCGGTAAACCTTTCACACCAATCACTGACAGTTTTTCATCGTGGAGCAAGAACTTCACTTGCATATTAGCCAATCAAAATGATTGACGTTGTTTCACTGGAAAATGGCGGAGAAAACAAACGTTTTTGACAATAATTTTCATTGACAGGTAGGCCATAAGCCTAAACAGCACAGGTAATTCACCGTATAATAGAATCTAGATAATCTGGGTGTGATTTATGAATGAAACTTTAAAGTGACCAGGCAATAAGATTAAAATGTGGCGTTCCGGCGTGCACGATTTGATCTATAGTTTCTCTCTCTCTCTCTCTGTCTGTCTTGTGTCTGGATCTAGGTCTAGAATCTAAGTCTAGATCTAGATTTTCCTAGATATCATCTAGATTTATTTAAAAGATGTAGATCTATAAATATTGTTTGTGTGTCATTCTTTCATCTCTTGGTTTTGTCCTCTCTGTTTTGCATTGTTTATTTTTTAATCTTTCTCTTTCTTTCTAAGTTCCTTGGTCTTGGGTTTCTCTCTGTCTGTCTTTCTCTCTGTCAATGTATCTTTATGTTGTGTATTGTGTGTATCTCTCTCCTTTTCTTCTATCTTTCTTTGGCAGGTCTTGCTGGGGGGGGGGGGGGGGTCCTACTTCTTTTCTTTCCTTCTTTTTTCACTAATAAATCTTTCCTCTTGCTGTTTCCTTTAATTCACCCTGGCCCTGAGACCACTGCAATGATGGACGGCGTAAATTTCAAAGAAACAATCGAATCTTTCCTTGGTCTTGTAATGTTGTCTCACAATTCTAAATCTAGGCTTATGTCATGATTTGATTTTTTCACGTAAAGAACGTTTTGTTCTTTCTCAAATTTCTTTATTATTTAATTTTGTTAAAAAATTTTGCTGTGACTGTGAGTCAAAAGTTGAGCCTGACGGATATTTTTATCAATTTACACTGAAGTCGTCAGTTCAGCAATCAATTAATCCTGTTAGTTAAGGCTATGACCGAGAAATGTTGGTTTGTTACAGCACTGTGTTTAGCGCTACGCCCGGAATTTACCTTTGCCTGCTAGTGTTATAAACTATAAACCTCTCAGTGCGTTGCCTGGCATTTGCCAGGTAGGACGGGTCAAGAGAGGTTTGAATATTCCTCCTTGTTACCGTCTTATCCTCTTTCAAGCCTCTAGATTGGTTAACCATTTAGTAAACAGGAAAAAGGACGCGTTCAGGATCATAAGCTTACTACGTCCTAAAGGCCTTCGGTTGAGTCTATTTCTAAAGGGGTGTGTCCATCATTATCTTTGCCTTGTACAACTGGTAGTAACGATGCTAACAGTTGTACTATGCATGAAGTAGGCTTGTTATACAACTTTCATTTATTGGTCACCCCTGTTGTAAAATGGAATGATCCAACTAGGGCTAGGTCCTTCGCTTGAGCTGGTCTGTTTTGAGAGTGTGTGATTGAGCTAATAATAAGAATGTGTTTGCACAGACACATAATTAATTGGTCTTGTTGTCTCCTACTAAATTGAGAAGAATGGAATCATCCTAGCTTGGCTTGGGTGAGACCAGATGATCGCCATGTGACTGAATTCAATAGATTGATGATAGCCTGGTCAGAAGTCATACTTCCCCATGAACTCATAAAACTTCATGGGCAGCCTCACACTGTGGCGATGACTGTTAGTGAGCCAACTAGTGTATGGCAGCCACTGAGCGGGCCGCTTTTCTAGGGTTAATGAATGACACTGAGAACTATGAAATAACACTTACTGCGAGAACGCACTTGAATACTGACAACTATCAAAACGTTACCCAATTCGTCATCCGTAATCGGCATTACATCCGATACTGGTGACGAATAGCATTTATCTCTCAGGTACTCGTCATAAGGAGGAATATTCACTCCGATAAAATAATGTTAAAATGTCATATAAGATAGGCATGCAAACATCTTTCTAGAAACAAAATTGACAATCAATGAGTGGGCATAAATAGGCCACGATGTAGGCCTCAGCAAGATTCAGTGTCACTGTTCTATTACTTGTTGATACAACCTACCATCTTCTCTGGTTTCGCGTTATTTAAGCACTAGCTTTGATGAATACCACGAGACTGCCTTGCGCCTTCACAGCAGCGAATATGAACACTGACACCAAGGCTTAAAGTTTGAACACCTGGGTGATAAAAACACTCACACATTCATGGCAATGAATGCTGAACACTGAAGTAATGAGGACATGGGGGGAGGGGCTTGTGACCTTCATACCCCTGCTGATTAAAGTTTTGCGATGGAGATGATAGACACAGCGAGAGACCATAGTATTGTAATAAACTGCTGTCACCATGGTAGAAGAGGAGGGTAGGGTAGTGAACTGAAAGTTAGTTGAGCATGTGCTCAAAAGCGATGGGGGTGCTGCAATGGGTAAAGTTGTCGGGGTCGATATTGAAGTAGGCCTCTAAAGGGCTAGGAATGAGAGAGATATCAACAGCATGTAATCGTTCAAGTAACGCCCGAGGCCTAAGGTCAAATTCGGTCCCTGCTACTGCTACTAAATTCCTAGATCTACTACCAATACTAGATCCATCTCTCATTTTCACCCTGTTCCGTTATTTATGGAGGAGAAAGAATTATTTTTTTCAAGGTATATATTTCTGTTTAAGTTATGGGAGGAGTTCCATTGTCAGGTATAAGGCTAGACGACACTAAGACCTGAACGCAATGATCAGAATGGATTTGCCCCGTTATCTGACTGGAGCTGACCAAATAGACGTAATAGAATACAACCAATATAGGTGACGTAATGACATATACAGTGCGCTCTGTATACAGGATCGAATGCTCTCGCAATATTTAGGTTGTGCTTAACCGGTCAGGTTAAAGAGAGTAGAAGATTACTGATTTTGCTCCCACCCTGCCCTTTGAGTGTGACTTATTTTATGTTGTGAGCACTAATCATGAGAACTTCTTGAAATTGGCAATTAAAATATTTTAGGTCCCAACCTCGGCTGTGGTTATGTTGATATATATATATATATATATATATATATATATATATATATATATATATATACACATATACAAGCATCTGAGATATCATGGCACAGTTAATTTGTTATAAATGCATTATAATAAATAATGTTTAACCCTTTTCTCCTCAGCTACTCTTAGAGAAATTCTTTGACATCTGAACAATGGACTCAGCGAACAGTCAACCTGTTTATGATCCATTTCAAAAGCAAAATATTGGAAGGTACTTTGGACAACATTGTTTTGGTTGTTTTTTAACGATATGTGGAGGGATGTTTTCTTTTGGTGGTGGGTTGGTTTATTTTTCATTACTTTAAATTTGGGTTTAGGGTAGGAGTAGGAGTGATTAAAATAACTAAGGTAGTTATTGCCCCTGTATCCTATGTATTGATTTCTTGTAAGAACCTTATAATATTTTTTTTAATATCTTTCTTTCTAGTGGTTCATTTTCTAATTAGAGCCTCATGTTGTGGGAGGATTTATTGTAATAACCTGATAGTAATATATTTTTTTATCTTTCATTCTTATGTTTCATTTTCTTATTAGAGGCCTCATGTTGTGGTATTTTTTATTTTGTTGGGGTTTTTTTTTTGTTGGTATGTGGGTGTGAGTGTATGTTTAAAAAAGAATTTGCGTCTGTCTTCTTTTTTTTAAATTCATATATAATTAATTCTAAAATTTTATATGGTTACTACATATCTGAGGAAATTATGGGAAACTGCTTGTTTCTAGTACCAGTAGTATTTATTTCTTAAAGATTAATGTGGAAATTATGCCACTGATCTAAAACGAGGATAGACACAAGCTGATTACCTATTTTCCTACTTAATCTTGAGATCAGATCTTTAAATTGATTCCAAAGTTTTCTCTGATGTAGATCTATTTCATTTCTTCTTTTTTTTAAACTTTTTGAAAATGTAATGTAGTTATGTAGCAATACAAATCAAAAGTGTATGTAAATTCTTTGGCTGTGAAATCATTCTCAATAGATCCATCTTCTTACTTTGTTGCTACAGCTTAGAAGAAAAGTCCAATTAAATCTCCAGCTGAAAATCAGAATCACAATCAGCACTGAAAGTAGAATACGTGTGTTATCCTTTATAATGCTTGTAAAATGAAAATAGCTATATTTATTTATCTATTATATAACAATGCTTAGGATCACATCATATATACCCATATTCAAGCAAAACAAGATAAGACTTACATTGTAACATTGACTTTCAGGATGATACTTTATTGGGCATTTACATCCCTGAACACAGATTGTTGACACTGGTCGAAGTATGAATGGGATTTTCAGAAAAATAAATTATGGTCAAGGAGTTGTTTTGGGGCATATTGTACAGGCCCTTTAAAAAACTTTTTAGAAAGGATTTATTTGAGGATAAAGTAGCTATCTAGCACATGAGCAATCTTCATAAATTGAACACTCTTTCTTTATAACTTTTGATCCACAGACGCACAGGGAAGATCATACCCCTAAAAAATGGTCCCATACGCAGCATTGAAGACTTTTTTCAGATTCAGGTTTGATTTCAATTTTTCTTATAATATATTAGCATATTACGTTTTCTTGTTGAAAATAGTTTTTAAAAATGTTTCCTCCATTGTGATCAATTTGCTAGGCCACAATTATTTTCTCTAAAGTAGGATGATGTAAATTCTTTACGTAAACCCAAAGCTGTTGGGGAACCTGAAAATTTGCAGCAGTCTTTCTTGAACTATCTGAACACAGAATAAATTTTATCTGCAAGATTTTAATAAAGGTTGGTTGAGTGAGCTACCGGTAGTAGACAGATGCTATGCTCAAACAACTTAAGGGTTTTAGCATATATATGTTGATCAAGTGTTGGGATGAAAACCATTTAGAATGTCATCAAAATTTTATTTAGATTCCTAGGTTTTATATTAACTTTAAGGGAATTAAGTAATAGATACTTTATTCATCCCTAGATTTATATTACTCAATTTAACAGTTATTTTTAATTCACCAGAGTCTAGTTTTGGTCATTTGACATGCCGTTTTTAACATGAGACAAATTTCAAAGTTATCCTGCACTATGGGGGTTTTTTCTTCTTTTTTATATGAATTACTTTGAGGGCAATATACTGGGTGACTTAACATTGTAATAGTAAATCCTGTATAATGTCTTCTTCATGTAAGGCTGGTGAAGTTTGCTTGAGCGTATAACAAATAAAAGGAGTATAAATTTCAGATGGGTAACATGAGAATTTTGAATATAAAGCATTTAATCTATGTTTACGAGATGAGCTTCCATTTATTGGCTTAATTCTTTTTCAGAATTAATGACCAACCATGTCTTATATTAACAATATGTATTGTATTGTCATATTTTGAATCGTTGTTAAAGACCTAACCTAGATCTTGATTTAGATTTAGATAACAAGAAAAGGATGAGCGTGGTACTGTAGGAGGAAAAGGGAGAAAGGCCGCCGATGTTGGATATTTTTTAGTTGTCGTGTAGGAATTCAGGCAGTTCATTAATTGACATACATTGTCACATTTTATTCTAAAGTTTGTGGTTTCTCTTTTTTTCATTCCTTATTATTTGGATATCACTGAGTTTGGGTTGGCAGGTGCTGATGATAGGTCCTACTTATTTCATGTCACTCTTTTACTTTAAATAATTCTGTCATCTAGTTATTTCTCTTTATTCACCCTGAGATTACTGCATATGGTGGACAAATTTCAATGAAACAAACAAAAATACTGAAATTGATGACACTAGCTAAAAAAAAACTGTTATAGATAGTTACAATTAATTGAAGACTTTTATTTCACCAAGACAGTTAGTTATATGTCACCTGTTCTTATCTCAAAATTGGTCGGAAACATGTCTGTTGCAAAGCAATTCAAAGTTAAAAGTCTACTTTATAATTTTTCTGTGCACTTTTTCAAACCAGAAGATGAGTATAGTTTCTTTTTTCATGTGTATAAATTGATAAACAAGACATATGATATGTTTCTTGACCTTAAGTCAGCACTACAGCAAAAGTTAATGTTTAAAAAATATTGAATATTAAAGTAAAGGTAATCACTATTCCCATCATTGCTATTCACATACAGCATGCGAGGGGTTAGGTTGCCAGACTTGCTATTGTAAAGTCTTGGATTCAAATCCTGGCAGTGCTAGTCTCGGCCCAACATGGTGGTCCTTAGAAAAAAACTCAACACATATTTCCCCACTTGACCTACTGACCTAGGTGCAAATGGGTACCTGCATCAGCTGGCAAATTTAGCCTATGATAGACCTACGTCCTGTCTAGGCGGCAATGTATTATCATTTGGTCTGCTTCACGTTGTAAAAACCAGGATAAGCTCTGAGACAGAATGGCCCTGAAAGAAGTTTTTTACATCATGCCATTTGGTTGCTTTCTATTAAATGTCAGTCATTTTATCCAAAATTGATGTTTTGATATCATCAAAATGGAATCTGTTTCGTCATTGCAAAGATCACTGTCACTTGCTGTGCGGAATTTAATGAAATTTATGTTTGTCCTCAATTTAAACAAGGTAATGTGTGGGGAGATCTAGTTGCTCTGTTTTTAATGTGTGATTCAGCAATACTTTACCACCTTTGAGCTATTTACTTAACTTCTTTTTATGTTATATCTTTTTATTACTTCAGAAGTATAGATATGTTCTTGTAAAATATAATAATAAATCTAGGGAGGCATCAAGATTTGCCATATATTTTTACAATTCTGTTTCTTTTTCAGAACCTGATTTAACATTGAACATTACCAAACAGACAGATGATGTTAAATCATCAGATAACGACTTATCCTCCCTAAAGTTGAGCAAGTTTTCCCTCCAATTGATTCAACAAAACCTGTAAATCAGAATTACACAGAGAATTCTAAACGATTATCATCCTTTAAAGAGGTATTGAGTGTTTATTTTTAAACTAAGTGCACAATTTTTTAAAACATGATGGGTTTTCATCGTGAAGTACAGAAATAATATACCTGGTTTCTATCAGAGCATAGATTGCCATTTTGTTTATTTTCATATATCGGGTGAACCAAAAAAGGCTGCCCCAATTTTGCGATAGAATTTTAATAACACCACACGACGTATCCCAACAATATGCCACATAGAATAAAACTAAACATTGGGCATTTACTGTAAAAGGTTCAATCCATTCAGATTTAAAGGAAATATGAGATTAATTTTCAAATCAATGTCAAGAAGTAAAATATTGAGTAATCCAATAGAACCAAGTGTGAGAATCAAAGCACATCTGACTCCATGCAGCATAGTGGTCAAATTCAATCAAGAGATATGTTTTTAGATATCTGTCTAGATTTATATAGTCCTTGGTCTGTACTTCAGGGATTTAAATCTTTCAGATTTCCTCTGATTTCAAATTATTTGAGGTTTTCTACTTTTAACATATTTTTCTCTTAAGTTTCCTTTTCTTCCCTTTTAATAAAATACTTCTATGTTCGCTGTTATGAATAGGTGAGATGGTTTAGCACAACAGGACTTGAGGCCCATCGCCGATTTTTATACTAATCATCAGCGGAAGCACGCTGCTTAATTCTAACTTTCGCTTTCACGATGAACTACAATTTCCACATTGATCCGTGAGGCCCTAATACTCACGTGACAAGATTTCAGATTTGACAATCGGAACCTTCCTCACTTCCTTTCTGATTTTTAGTCTGAAATCTACTAATGTATTTGTTGTGGAAATGGCCAAAGGATTTTGGGATAGATTTAGACAATGTTGAGATGCACTGACTTGCCTCTCTGCAGTCATACGGTTCAGTTGTGAATATAACCAGGAAAATCGAAGCTACGTCATTTTAAATTTCCTATTGCGTTATTTGCGATTTATGTTATAATTCTATTTGTGGGTTATTGTGATTTAATAGTCTAATCTAGAGCTAGACAAGATTAAGATTGATCTGTTTGAGTGAAGTGACCTAGTTTCTAGATCTGTAAGATCTAGATCCAGATTTTTATTATTACGGTTTAAAAGCCCTAGATCTAGGCCGTAGCTTTTCCTAGGCCATAGCTGGTGTTAGTATATGAACGTTTCAGAGAATTTGAGATCTAGATTCTAGTCGGATAGAGATCTTGAAAATAAGCGGGTGCGTTGTTGATTTAGATTCTAGACAGACAGGCCATTTTATGATAGATCTAGATTCAATCTAGTAAGATCTAGATAAAATATCTCTAGATCTAAGTCTAATTGTTATGTAGAGGCATAGAAACTACGAGACTAGATTTAGATTACTATGTCTAGAATTTGTCGCACCCATTTTCTTCAATAACTTTAGTAGAGCTAGAGTTAGATTTCTAGATCTACTTGGTAGCCTAGTTAATAGAATCAGAATTGATTTAGAAGTTTTGCTATAACTGTTATAGCAACGAGCAAATCTTTAAAACAACTAACTCTAGATCTAGGTAAAAGGTAAGCTAGTTCAGAATAAAGATCTAGACAATTTAACAAATTGGGGATGACCTGTCAAAATTTTAGGTTTAATGATCAGGATTCACCAGTAGATGTGATTGATCTAGATCTAAGTTATATGTCTAAGAACAAACTCAACGTAAGATTGTAATAATGAATTCCTTTTTAGTTATATCAGGAAGGTTGAGAAAGATGACATTGCCTGGTGCTGTTATTGAAAGTGTGAGATTAAATACGGTACAGGAGGTGTTCAGTGTCTGAAAGTTTCACATTTCAGGGACTTTCAGATTTTTTTTCCATTCTCTGGTACTTGCATGAAACACGATTTATTGAATCAAATTGCTTCGTGCCTTTAATCATAAATCCCACCTACAATCAAAGCTCAATATAGCTGTCATTGAAATTCTGTACACAGAAATTATTAGGAAGGCGCTGAAATCATGAAAGAACTTCCAAAGTTCTATAGGTAGAATAGTTGAAAGGAAACTTAATGGATAAAGAGACTATAAGGTTCAGCTGAACATTTGAACAAGAAAACTAAAAAGAGTGGAAATGTTTTCTTGAAACTCGATATATTTCAATTTTTGACTAGTCGGATTTATAGAATGTTCTTAACTTTTTTACGTTATATTTGATTTTTAGTTCCTTTTCACACTGAATGCAGATACTTTTGTTCTATAATCAGGCAAAAGAAAATGAGAATCCCAACTACTCTTCAAGAACTATAATGCTTCAAGATTGGGGTAGTTTTTATTGGTTGACCCAATATATACATGACACCATTCATATATTTTTGGTTTGCTGTAGAATGCATTTCTTTGATTCGATTTTGAATTTGTATGGTCTTTTATACTTTACTCCCAAGATTCCAGATGTTAATGCAACAGGTGTCATTAATCCATTTACAGAATCTCGCTATGGAAGGTAAAGTAAAGTAAAGTTCCTTGAAGGCCATTATGACCCATAGAGCCGGAGCGTATCCCAGTTTCTACCGTGTGAAGTGGAACAGGGGATGATAACCATCTCCTGGATATAAAGCTAGTCTGTGGCATGTTTTTAGTCCGAAGTTAGTGCTTGTACCCATATGCACCTGGGTTGAGTGGGGAAAATGCATATTACATGTCTATTCCAAGGAACACAATGTTCGGCCTAGTTTTGCTAGTATTCAAACCTATTATGGAATATATTGAAATGAAATTTTGTTTTCCTACTTATTTGTAAATGTATACTTTCTTTGACAAATAAAGATTAGTTAAGTATTGAGGATAGTCCGATAGCTGAGTGGCTAGGCTACCGAATTTGAGATCATGAGGTCCATGGTTCGAGTCCTAGCAAAGCTAGTTACGATGTTGTGTTCCTTGGGAAAGACACATAACATGCATTTTTCTGACTTAACCCAGGTACAGATAGGTACAAGTACCAGCTTGGAAGTAAAATCCTGTGTCAGACTAGCATGCTGTCTAGGAGGTGATTATTATCACTTGTTCTGCTTCACGTTATAGAAACCAGGATATGCTCTGAGTCATAATGGCCTTCAAGGAAGTATTAAGGGTGATTGGAATACCATACTATTCATATCAAACAAATGGATCAAAGGAAAATTTTTAAAATTTGATGAGGAGAAATATGTTTTGTTTTAGCTGAGTAATAAAGAAAACTGGCAAAGGCGGAGAGAATAAGATACGATGGTGACGTTTCTTCTTTGCCTCTTCTTTTTCTTTATTTCAGGTATGAAATAATCAGCAATCGTATCATATTAATTTCTTCATCATTTTCTGTATTAGTTTCTTAAAAGGACAAACAGTTGATTAAAAATTACATGTTTCAGGTAAATTATAAAAGTTCTTGCCATGTGATTGACAGATATATAAGGTTTGCCGATGTTGACATTTACTGACATGCAGACCAGCTGTTAATTGTCAATTTCTTTAGGGAAATGCAAATTAAATTGTGTGTTTGTATTGAGTTTTATTTCCTATGTGATGTGAAATGAGATAGATTGGTGATATTATCGAAGAACCAAGTCAAGATCAAGCTAACAGAGTTGGCTGCTCTGACTTGGTGCTGTAGAAGCATTTATAAAGTTTTTGATAAGAACCAAGTAACATTTAGTTATGCTTTTCTATTCATTAGGAAATTAATTAAACCTTTCAATGTTTCCACCTAACAGCTAAATAGCTGACATTTATAGGTTAATAAATGAATGATAAAGTAGAATTCATCAGTGCTCTACAGCATGTCTGTAAATATAAACTATAGCAAAGAAAGTTGAAAACTTTCAACATTGTATAGCCTTTCAGACTAAATATACATTGTCTACAGTGTCTCTTCAATCAAGTCTGCAAAATTAAATACACGTTCTTTTGATTACCAAATATCACTAAGATATTTTGATATTTTACAGGAGGACAGGAAAAGATGTTTTGGCAGGCAAAAATAAACTTATCCAGTCAAATGGAGTTGGTAATTTTAGTGACTTCTTTTCTGACAGCGGTAAGTGTCCTATCATTTTATCATCACAATGTTTAAATTGTTTATGCATTTATATTATTTGGTCAATTCATTGTAGTTTCAAAATTATCAAGAAATGTTTTAAAATTGCTTACGATCAAAGCCTCTTATTAGCTTGTCCAAACCGCCCCGTTTTCCTGCTCACCATGGCGTGTCGCATATTTCGCTAATGTTTGGTCCTATTCACCTTGCCCCCTCTCCTCTTTACAACATAGTAAGATAATGTGGCTTACGCCATTGAAAAGCTCTATTCAAGCTATTTCCAACCATGTATATTGGGATGGGGAATATGTAATACAATTTGCTCTCACACTCTAGTAAACGAGGGTGGTCAGACACGAAAGTCAGTGGCGAGCCGGGGTGAAACACCCCTCTCTCCTTCGTGTTACGCGGTAGCTCCGCGAATGATAGTCGACTCTGATTAGTTGAATCAGATTGTGCTAAAATTAGGTTTTACAATGATACCCATTAGTCCCGCCAATGTCAAAGTTAAGAGCTCATCCGGGGTGATTAAAGTTTTTAAATGCTCCATAGGGCCACTTATGTAAGAAAGTCAGAGAAAACGAGCCCACCAAAAGAAAGCTCATTCAATTTTGCATTAGAAACTACTAGTGTCATTAAATTTCAACTTTGCGAGTTACGGCGACAGAACTTTGTTTAACGCGTCCTCAACCAAAACTTAGCACGGCCTTCAAACTAGATCTAGTAAGCAGGACTGACCAATCACTTGGCTTGGGCCATGTGTTCATTGTCGATTCAGTGTTTAGAGACAAATTATGCCATGTTCTTTTTTTCATTTTCTATATCGGGGCCGTTTTTAGTTTTTGAGTCATGAAAAAAATCGGGCTTGTTCTACGTTTTCATGACTTCAAGTTTAAGAAGTATGAGTTTTGTGAGTGATCGTTTTTGCGAGATATAGAAGGTTAGATTTCAGGCCTCGTAGTCTCCTCAAATCTCCTCTAAAAATGTCTCCTCAAATACATAAATATCTCCTCAAATTTGAGAAAATTGTCTCCAATGTCCTTAAATTTCATGGAACGAGTGTGGGCGCCGCTTTCCCTTCCACACTCACCTGAATCCCGTCACTGGCTGCCTCGCTAACCTGAGCGTCACATCATTATTGGCGGTTGGTTTGGCCAGAATTGAGTTTCTTCGGGACTAGGTGTCCCTGTCCATTTGTTTTTTTCTTTTATTCAATTTCACCATGTCCACCGCATCCATCGAGCTCTTGGTGGACTAAGAGAAAACAGCAAGATAAATAAAAGAGGGGAAAGAAATAAGTAGAAGTTGCCAATCACCCACAATTGGATTTGAGTCTCAGATAGTATATATAAGCTAAAATCAAAGTAGCTTCATTTCCTTAGTTCAAATCAAGCCTGAAACTTTCTACCAAGAGTATGGTAACGCGACCTTGACAAAAAAATCAATACTTATGTAGTAGTAGTATTAATAACATTAATGATATATTGCAATATCTTTCGTCTTGCTGTTTCCTTTTAATTCATCCTGAGATTACCACAATGGTGGACAGGGAAATTTGAAAGAAGCAAACAAACAAACTGGATTGGGTAAATGCAGTGAATCAAACATCGCTTGGTACTTAGTTACATGCATGAATAGATATGTCATAGATTTAACTTAGATCAAAACACATGTTAAAATTACTGAGTGTACAATTTTCAGTGAAGCTAATTCTTATCCTTCGTGAAGAATTAAAAAAGAAATTGAAGCACATAAGAATAACATATAAAGCAGTCAATTATCTTCTTTTAATAAGGTGGTTGGTTGGCAGGATCTGCTGGTAGTCTGGTAGGTCCTATTTCTTTCCTTTTGCTATCTGTCATCTTGCTGCTTCTTAATTCACCCTGAGATCACTGCATATGGTGAGCAGTGTAAATGTCAATTAAACAAACAAAATCTCCTCTTTTTTTGTTTTTCAATAATATTTCATTAAACCATTAATAATCAACTCCTTTAAAGTTAGTAACAAGTTTACTTAAAACATACTCTAACCCTTTGAAAAGTAGTCATCAAGGTACCAAGGCTTGAACAATTTACTGATTCTCATTTACCAACTGCCCTACAGATGCCAGTTATTCATTGAACCCAACACCAAAACAGTCTCCTGCCCTTGAGAGTTCAGTAAGTCATATAAAATTAGTTTTGTATTTTTACCTTTGTATGCTGTGTTGATTGTGATTACTGTGGAGTAAATGTCATGTGGTAAAGATTTGGGTTTGCTTGATTGGAGTAAAAAAAAAATTAAAAAATTTGGGGGCCTTGCTTAGTAATCCGTCCTATTCCTGCACACTATGTAATCAGTTGTATACGTTCATGTTAAATTAGATTGGCTTTGAAATTATGATTATAGAGAGTTATTTAGAAGATTTATTGAGTCGTGAACGCTTTATTTATTATGTGATGGCAGATGGCATTAATAATATAATTGAAATTGAGAATCAGGTATGCATAGTGTTTAATAGTAATAATACGACATTATGAAAGCTTCAATTGTTTTGACCAGACATGGGGTCTTTTTCTGTTTATTGTCAGTTTTCATCAGCTAAGGAAAGTGATAATAGAGATACAAGTTCCCAAGGAAGTACTGCTCAAGACAAAAGGAAAAGTCTGAGAAATCAGATTTCTCCCATGAAAGACATTTATCAAATAAACAAATCTCTTCAAGAAGAAAAGGAGAACAATCTATCCCCAATTGATTTAACTTCGGGTGTGCCAAACAAAGCTTGCAGAAAATCCTCATTTGACTGTAACAAAACAGAAGTCGATATTCTCTGTCCACAAAACTCCAGTAAAATTATCTCAGAGCCATTAACACAAAACTGTGAAGAGCAAACTTTGGAGGACAACACATCACTTTCTAGTGAGGGAAAAAGCAGAAATGCAAGCACTGTTCGATCAGATGGGAATTTCTCAGATTCAGAAAGAATAGAGTCTAGGCGATCAGAAGAGACTGATGGTGACCCTAAGTGTGGAAATGCAGACAAGGAGAGAATACTGGAGCCAGCAGACAATATTGACTCCCTGACAAATTATGAGTCTGACAAACAGAATTCTGAAACTGGGAAGCGAAAATCTGTAAATGCCAAACAGAATTTGAAGGATATAGATTCATCTTCCTGTGAATCTTCTGAATTTAAAGCACCCCATCCGAGAGAAAATGTATCAATGCCAGCTGTCACTTCTACTGATACAACTCAGAGCCTCGACGAACAGGAAAACGAAAGTGAAAATTCTATTGCTTGTGTTCAGGTATGATGGTGTCATTTCTGATGGATGTGTTATCTATGTTTTGTCTGTCTGTTTCTCTGTGTGTGTGTGTGTGTCTCTCTCTCTCTCTCTCTCTCTCTCTCTCTCTCTCTCTCTCTCTCTCTCTCTCTCTCTCTCTCTCTCTCTCTCTCTCTCTCTCTCTCTCTCTCTCTCTCTCTCTCTCTCTCTCTCTCTCTCTCTCTCTTTATTTTTGAGTGTTTGTTTTCTTTTTGTTTTCTAATTTGATTTTTGTTATTTATTTTATGTTGGATGCATAATGCATGAATTTTTCTATGGTATTTGCATGTATGTATAGTCAAATCAGGGACAAAGCTAAAAGCTTTAGTTATACCTGTGTTGTTCAACTCGGAATTTATCTTTAAAATTTTGATGACAGATTATATCGGGGGGGGGGGTCTAAACACATGGTTACTCTTTCATTTTTGTGTACTGTATGTTAAACATGAAAATGTGATTCTGATTTACTCTCATCTTCTCTTTGTTCAGCATAAAAATTCAAAGACAAAGGCGGACAATTCAAAAACCTTAACTCCCTCAAAACCAACCTCAAGCAGCAGTGGTTTAGATTTTGGAGGTGATATCACTGGCTCACTGACACAAGCCGACAAATTCACTGGCAAGCCATGCTTTGGCATTAAAAAAAGGTGAAGAAAGAATTTTGACATATTACAATTATTCCTTTTCATGCACTTGAACTCTCATGCTTTTATGAAGTTTTTCTGTTCATTGATTGTATTTATTAGAAGGGATTAAATATGTTCCTTTAAACCATACTTCTTTGGGTTTTTTGTTGTGATTGTTCCCGCCAATCACTCCTCTATCATAGCAACAACTACTGACACATGGTGTAACTTCTACAGCACCGGCTCTCTCCATAATATTGGATTTGTTGAACTTGATATTTTTTCCAGCTTATGATGGGAAATTAGAATTTACCTTGTGGCTTGAATGATATACTGTTTAAAGGTAAAGTAAATAATGATAGGATGAAAACATATTTAACACCTGAAAAACATGTGCATATATGCATATTCAAGTGTTTTTTATCACAGGAGATGTAATACTACAATATTTGTTTTTTCATTTGCCTAATGAAAGAGGATTACATCTTGCTAAGATACCCATAACGATGAAGAATCGTTAAAAACTCAATTTCGTCTACCAGAGCATTGTCCCTGGATGATACCAAGGGGCTTATGCCTTTTATATGAACGCACACACAGCCTACCCCTTTCAATCTATCTCATGAGATTGGGGTTTGTTAACCAGCCTCTTTTCATCTCTGTAATGGATGTGTAGTTTTCTCAACACTTTTTCTCATTTCTGTGGAAGTTTAATTTCTTTGGCTTTGACCCACCAAATTGTATTATTTTCTACAGATGTTTGATCAGCATAAGAGAAGAAATTGGGAAAATTCAAAAATCAACTGTTATTATTAACATTATTATTATTATTATTATTATTATTATTATTATTATTATTATTATTATTATTATTATTATTTATTATTACTATTATTATTATCACTATTATCCATAGTTCTATTAGTCACATTGACTGAATTTAGTAGTTTCATTGGTATTCTCTCATTCAATTGATTTTTTTTCCATCATTATTTTCTTCATTTCATTTTCTAGACTGACATTTTCTAAAGCTGCTCAAGAAACAGATGTCCGGGAAGAAAAATTGCCATCTGCACTTCTTGAGGTTAGCTCTGCTGGGGAGATGAACAACGATGAGGACAACTACAATGACTTCGTAATCGTTGAAAATGATGAAATAGTTACCTCCTTTCTATGACGGATGAAGCAAAATTTAGCCAAATGTCATTGCAAAAGAACAGGAAATCACACTCTAGCTCTAGGAGATCAGATAAACATTCACGAAACAAACCATTGAAAGATGATACCTTAAATCAACCATCCCAGAGTCCCAAACTAGAAACACTGACTAGCATAAACTATACAAGCAATTCACCAATAAATACAAAAAGAAAATCTATTGCAAAAGAAAATAGAGATCTTTCAAGCGTGACATATGAGAAAGAAATTTACGAAGTTGAAAATAAGAATATCATTTCAACCAAAGCCCAAAAGAATCTGCGCACACTTAAACAAAAAACAAGTGCACTGGAAAATACAAATCTAGTGCCTTTTAAAGATCAAATAATGATCGCAGATCCTGAGTATCAATCAATTGATGACCTTAATAATGCTGCTGGACATTTGAAAGGCAAAAATGGAAGGCAAAATCATAGACATACAAACTCAGCCAAAAGTGTGGATATTTCATCCTCAAAAAGTAACAAGAGAAGCCTACGCCATAGACACAAAACAAGCTGTGAGGAAAATGTATCATCAGCTAAAGATGGCATAAAGTGCAAGAGTAAAAGAAATAAATTAAAGAAGGATGAGAAAAAAGAGCCCAGTGTCTCAAATAAAAAGGTTCAAATTAAAAAGAGTAATAAACGTATAACAGCTGCGAAGAGGATGTGAAGGAATCATCTTCTAGAAGTGAGAAGAACTTTTCCAGCCCTGATGATCAAATGGATGCAAATAAATCATTGCCTGTGTCACCAGACAATGAAAGAGATCGAGATGTGTGTCTCGAACTTGAAATCAATTCTGATGAAAGACCACCAGAATCCAATAAGAGACAAAGAAAGCAGATTCAGCCTGTGCAATACCCTTGTGAAGAAATTCCCATGAAAAGAAAACGGTCTAACAATAACTTAATCAATCCAATGACTGATGAAAAGGACAGTTCCCTAGAGAAAATTCCTGTTGGAAAACAACGTTCCAAAAGCACACGCTCAATGACAATAGTGACAGAAGAAAAGCACACTCCTTTCGAACGCCACTTCAAGCAACCAAGAAAATCTACTTTGAGAAAGTCTCCAGATCGTCAGCGAACGTTGTCTAGGAAATCATCTGGCAAAAAGAAAACCTTGCCAAAGGGAAAGACAGAAAAAAATACAAGTAGGTGGCTTTGTGATCATTGGTTATTTTATCACTTTTTCCTTTACTCATGTTTTGTCTGACTTTTTTAATGTCTCAATGTTTGTAATTGGCTTGTGATTTAAAAAACAAAGTGAGCAGATACGTAACTATCATGAAATCATATATATATTTCACATGTAAGGTAAGTGTAAGCTGAGTGTTCTTCATCTGAAGGTAATTTCAACAGAAGACCTTTGCAGTGAATTTTTTTAATGGCTTCTTCAACACCCTGGACTAAATAGATATCTTGACTGGGCGTCCTTTTTATTTTAAGATTGTTTTTGTTGAACCCTATCTGAGTGATCAATTGATGCCTGATTAATGGGGGGTTTTTCCACCTGTCTTTTAATACAAAGCTCATGCCCTAAAAAATTGTTGACCCATTGCAAAAATACTCATTAGAAATTGTTTCACTTGCCCTCAAAATCATTAAAAGATCAATAAGTTAATTTGACCTAGAGACATTTACAAAATTGCTATAGGTAAATTCTACAAATAAGATGATATATTTTATCTTTACATCATCATTGAAGTTGGTGCTGTGAGCTTTTGGAGGCTGTTTTTATCCAGCACTAGTGCCAGGTCTCTCTAGCTTTCCCCGACACACCATAGAAACAGGCCTTGCATTGCCGCTTTGGACATCACCAAAGACCCTTGTCTGTTTTAGGGTTTCAAAACAGCCACTGCACCACACCTTAAACAAGATTGGCCTTAAGTTGGATCTATCGTGTTTAAGCCAGTGTCTGTTACTCTTTTGGACTTCCTAATATGGACATTTTGTACAGGCAAGACACATCCAAGTTCACACTGATCAGCTCTACAATGGCTATGGCCATTAGTATTAGTTTTAATCATTTTGTTTATTCTTTGTGATTAGAGAGTGTTACTTGTGCATCCTTCTGCTTTCCTTTCATCCTCTGACATGTGTTTGTCATCTTGTGGTTTTGCTTTATTTTTCTTGAATCATCCTAAGGTATATGATGGACATGATAAAACTGCTCACTATAGACTAAACTTTTGTCTATTTTTATCCTTGAAATTCAGCTGTGTTAACTCAACTCACATTCGCCCATTGATGATGCTGCCTCGTGTTACACCAAAAAGTGGAGTCTCTTTTCGAAGTAGAAGCAGTTGTTTTGCTTTCCACGAAAACAGAAACTGTGACACATCTGATCTTAAGGAAAGTGAAGGTGAAAGTTTTGCAGAAAAGCATTTTAATTGCTGTACAGAATGCCAAGCCTTCTGTGTGCGTGTCTATGGATATTGCAAGCATGTTTTATGTTCTTTAAAGATATTTTTATGCTAGATCTAACACTGTTATTTTTGTTTCTTTGATAGATAACATGATGGCCTCTGATCACATAAGTCCTGTGGCTTCAAAACCAAAACGATTATCAACGAAACGAGTGTCAACGCTGAGAAAGAAAGCCATTATGAATAGCGCCAAGAGCAAAAGAAATGAAGTCGAATGCATTGATGACCCTGTCACTTACCATGAAGGTAAGTAAATGTCAGTCTACAGGTAAATTTTAGCATGACAAATCTGATGTAGTATTACTACTATTAGTATCAATCTTTTCACAGGGATGTAAACCTTTCAGATTTCTCTGATTTCAGATTATTTCAGGTTTCCTACTTTTAACATATTTTCTCTTATGTTTTCTTTTCTTCCCTTTTACTAAAACTAAAATACTTCTATGTTCACTGTTATGAATTGGTGAGATGGTTTGGCACAACACGATAAAATTCCCAAGTCCAGGCCCATCGCCGATTTTTATAAACGGAAGCACGCTGCTTCGTTAATTTTACTTTCACTTTCACAACAAACTACAATTTCCACACTGATCTGTGAGGCCCTACCACACAAGAAGATTTCAGATTTAAAAATTGGCTTTCACGCAAATGATTTTGGGATAGATTTAGACAATGTTGATATGCACTGACTTGCCTCTTGCCTCTGCAGTCATATGGTTCAGTTGTAAATGTGATTATTGTAATCTGCGGTCCATGGTTTTTCATTCTTTCATTCCAGGAAAATCGATGCTAGGTCATTTTATATTTCCTATTGTGTTATTTGCGATTTATGTTATAATCCTATTTGTGGGTTATTGTGATTTAATAGTCTAATCTAGATCTAGAGCTAGACAAGATTAAGATCGATCTGCTTGAGTGAAGTGACCTAGATTCTAGATCTGTAAGATCTAGATATAGATTTTATTATGACAGTTTGACAGCCATAGCTTTCCCTAGGCCATAGCTTTGGTTAGCATGTCAGCGTATAAATAGATGTAGCTTGTTAACAGATTAGAATTATTTCTTGCTCGGCGTTCCAGAGAAATTGAGATCTTGAAAATAAGTGCACACGTTGATCTAGATCTAAATTCTTCTAGATTTTAATTCTAGACAGACAAGCTATTTTATGATAAGATCTGGATTCAATCTAGTAAGATGTAGATGGATCTAGATCTAAATCTAATTGTTATGTAGAGGCATAGAAACTACGAGACTAGATTTAGATTACTATGTCTAGAATTTGTCACACCCATTTCTTCAATAACTTTAGTAGAGCTAGAGTTAGATTTCTAGATCTACTTGGTAGCCTAGTTAATAGAATCAGAATTGATTTAGAAGTTTTGCTATAACTGTTATAATAACGAGTAAATCTTCAAAACAACTAACTCTAGATCTAGGTAAAAGGTAAGCTAGTTCAGAATAAAGATCTAGACAATTTAACAAATTGGGGATGACCTGTCAAAATTTTAGGTTTAATGATCAGGATTCACCAGTAGATGTGATTGATCTAGATCTAAGTTCTATGTCTAAGAACAAACTCAACGTAAGATTGTAATAATGAATTCCTTTTTAGTTATATCAGGAAGGTTGAGAAAGATGGCATTGTATGGTGATGTTATTGTAAGTGTGAGATTAAATACGATACAGGAGGTGTTCGGTGTCTGAAAGATTCACATTTCAGACTTTCAGATATATTTTTTCATTTGTCATTTACATTCCTGTTTTCAAAGTCAGGAGCTGAAGAGTTTTTGATAAATCTTTTCCACCATGTCTTGTTATTTTTTTTATGAAAAGTGATTTTGCTTTTTAGAAATTTTTAATGAAATTTCTGTGAGTGCTTAGCACCTGATATATATCTAGTGTGGATTTGGTTTAATATGAAAGCAATGAAAGAATATCCATCTTTTTCATTCAAATGTTAACATTGTCTTTTATTTCACTTTTTTTACACTTCCAGAAAGACAGTAGTGCAAATAATTATTTCTCCTTTTTGTGCAATATCGTCCACTTACACTTGAGTTATACATTTTCATCCCCCTTCTTATTGGCTGCTTTTTAAACATTAAGTGGTCACATGGAGTAAAATATATTGTAGTATAAAATATCCATATTCACTGTTCACTAATAACTGAATAATATTTACAAATGAGAAAAGCCAGCAAAATCTACTAAAACATACATGGGGGATGTATGTATTTGGTTTTACTACTCACCCCAGGGGTGAATGAGTGACTTATCCTGGATTACTGTTCCATGTCACACTAGAAATCTAAGTAAACAGAAGCTCTATGGATCATAACAGACTAATTGGTACTAATATGGTGCTCTTAGTTTGTTATGATATGGGAAAGTTAATAATATTCATATTTATTCCAGAGAAATGGATTTGAATCCACTTTAATGGCAGCTAGTACTAAAATCAGTCTTTATAGATCACTTGTGGGGGTTTTCTCGCATAGAATTAAAAGAACATAAACAGAAGCATGCAAGCTTTGCAAAAAAAATATAATTTTAACTCTGGGTGTTGATCTCGAAACAACTGCTTGAAGCCCGATTATAGTGTCAATGCCACTCCCATGCCACTTGCAGGACAGAAATTGAGAATGTTTTGTGCGCCAATGACTACTGCAATCAAACTGCTTGGAGTATTATGCGATGCATCTGTCATTTTTGCGTCCATAGCAACCGACTCGATTGTTTTGGGGCATTGGAAGTATTGTTATTTGATTATTTTTTTCCTCCAGGGGACATGACAAAGAAAAATGTAGTGAAACGACTACATCTAGACCTGAAAGGACTCAAACTGTTACTTATATTGGATAGATGAAGTAGAATGGACTGACATGATAGTATGAAAGATTCTCCAACAAACTTTCCGTATATAACCATATAATGGCAGTCCAAGTCGAGATGTGGGACATACCCTACCTGTTTAATCTATTTTTTTTTACAACTGTCATATAATTTATTTAAACTATTGGATAACAAAAACCTGAAGATTAAGGAAAAGGACACATCAACTGTTGTTCTTGTGAATACAATAGATACTATATCTTTCTTTATCTGTTTTTGTTCTGAAAATCTCCTTTTATGTTTCTGTCTTGTTAAAAAGTTTATTTGTTTTTCAAAGTAGTTACCTGTGGTCAAGGGGTCATAACATTCAAACAGTTTGTCTAAAATACAAAATTCAAGACACACACTTACATAAATAGAAAACTCCTAAAAGTTTATTCCAATGTATGATAGGGAGTATGTATTTATTTATTTTAAGGCCAAAAAGCCCAGCACTCAAGGGTTTCGCTTTTTCGAAAAGGCCAGCACTCAGAGAAGTCATCCTTCGCTTCCAAGAAACATAACATAGAAACTGACAGTTTATGTCATCCTGAAGGGATTATATTCAAACCTTATGCAAGTGTTTCTTTGCAGTTATGTCCTTTAGGCCGTTCATTAAATATGTTGAAACATGTCGTGTCATAAGCCCGTAAATTCTTCTGGCACATGGTGTATAGAATGCATAGACTGGCTTGTAGAATTTACGGGCACATGTCAGTGAAACAAGCACATAACTGGAAACTTTCTATGAATCAAAAGAAAAGCTTTGAACAAGGTTTTCTCAAAAAGAGGTTTCCTTATTGTTTTTAAAAAATTCTTACAACAAAAAAGTCACTTCATCGCAATTTGACAAATTTTCACCAAATAAAGTTTGAAACTTTCACATCGGGCCATCAGATTATGCACACAAAATGGAAATTTGTCAAATTAAGCTGGGTTTCCTCTGACAGCCTCTTTTCTATCCATGCACCATTCTTACACCATCTTGATACTCACATTTTATGTTTGATTGATCAATAATACAGGTGAAAGCTCAACAATCCTTCCATCTCTGTCGTCATCACCAGTACATTACTTGGAGACAACATCATCACAGAGAAGATCTAGCATATTTCAACTTCCTGATTTTTCCAACAAAATTGGTAACTACTGAATTTGTTTTAATGTGATTTTTTCTTTCTTTAATTTCTTGACACAAATTTCAGCTTCTGTGAAGAATCGTTTGGCTTCTTTCCTCTTCTCCCCCTCCTCACCCCACCCCTAATCTACAATATTAATGAATGAGGAGAATCATAAGATGTTACATTTGTGTTTTTCTTTAAAGACAAAGAAACAAATTTAGTTGAAGGTATCCTAAAATCCCTATAATGTCAGTGTAAATCTAGCAGGCAATCATTTTTATTTATAACACTTTTATCAGTGCCTCCAGAGAAAACAGAGAGTGGGCTAAGACGTTCTCGGAGGACAAAAAGTAAGACGCTTAAATCGTGACATGGGAGAAGGCATTGTGTACAGGAGGGACAGCTCAGGTAAATTTTTGTCAATTTCATTACATGTCTTTCTTCTTCTTTCCCCCTCCATTTTTCGTAGGATGTTCAATATCTTCATATGCCTTTAACTCGCCCACTGCCGGGCACTTTCATTTCAGGCCACTGAAAAATGCCTGGCATTTTTATAAATAATTTTAAAAATCGCTGTAATTGTACTGTTTGAGGTAGATATTTAATTCAAAAAGCGTTCTCTTCAGAAGAAAATTATATTCCAGATGATGTTGGTAGTTTCTGCATGTGAAATTAGGTTTATAGGGGGGGGGGGTGATTAAAATGTGAAAAATAAAGATATATATAAATTTTAATGAAACGACACATCTTCCATAAACTGTTTCGGAAGTAGATTTACATTTAGGCACATATCTAGTGTTTGGCTTCTTTCTAACATCATAAAGATTAGTACAGTGAAGCCTCTCTAATCGGGAATCCTGGCCAATCGGGAATAAATCCCAGGGAATGGATTTTATTTTATATGTTTTACCTCTCTAAACGGGGGAAAGGTCCCCGGCTAATCTGGCCATTTTTAAATTCATTAATTATGATCACCATTTGCCCCATAACTAGTAATTCCAACACTCAATTGTTATCCAAATTGAGTTTCCATGTCAACAAAACATTGATAATTAATACCTGTGTTATTAAAACACGTTATACATTACATAATGTGTACCAAATGAGGTAAATGCCATTTTACAACGACCACAAGCAGGACACACCGTATATTCATTATGTAGGCGTGAAATCAGGCGTCGAGCCAGCCCTCGCTTGTCCACCTAAAAATGCGGTACGTTGTTGACATGGGGCGGCACTTTCAAAGTAGACTCGTGCACTATCATAGTCTTTCATTGCCCACCTAAACGACAAGATTTTAAGGATCCACCATGTATGACACCACTGATCAATGCCATGTTTGTTTTGGTCAACTGGTCAATAAATTGTTTAAGTCTGTATTTTACCACTCACAGAAAGGCTAAGTACCTCAAACTCGAGGAAAACCAAAATCCCTTGGTCCTCAGGAAATCGGGAAACCCAGCTAAATGGGACAATTTTACAATCCACCAAGATTTCCACTGTTTGTGAAGATTCAGAGTTAGTTTCACTAGTAGATTTAGAGCTAATTCTTGGGTTGAAAAGAATTTTTTGTTTTTCGAGGGTAAAATTAATGACTACTAGAGCCGTGTCTGTCTACTTTCGATTTCCAGCAAAGGACCTACTACCCAATAATATTTTTATATTGTAAAGTTCCTTCAAGGCCGTTACCGCTCATAGAGCCAGAGCATATCCCGGTTTCAATAGCCCGAAGCGGAACAGATGATAGTAATCACCTCCTGGGCAGGAAGTGGTCAGACGCAGGGTTTTACTCCCAGGCTAGTACTTGTATCCATTTGCACCTGGGTTGAGTGGGAGAAATGCGTGTAAAGTGTCTTTCCAAGGACCACAACGCCAGAATTAACTTTGATAGGATTTGAACCTGGGACCTCATGTTCCCCAGTTCAACAGTCCCACACAGCCACCGACACCACAATTTTATGTTATGTCTCCGTACAAAAACTTTGACTACACATGTGAGAAATGCTGATACTAAAAAGTATCAGGAACTAGTAAGGGAATAAATAGAAAAGTGAATACTGCTTGATGTCGGGCGTGGCAGCCAATGGTCTATTGACGGGACACGATACGTGTCAGTAATGGCAGTAAGTTAACAGACACTATTTTCAATTCCAAATTCAGGTGTGTATGAAATTAAGTTCTTCAAAAATGTGGTCAATGTTTGTGTGTTTTTACATTTGTCATCAGGTTTTGGTTTACTTGTGGACAGTGTTCAGACATCCTCAGCAGCTGTTCAATTCTTCCAGAGAGAAAAAGACAGGAAAGAAAGCAAACAAAAGAAATGTAAGTTTCAAGACAGGGAAAGGTTGAATATCATGTTGTTTAATTTTTTGCTCAGTTTTTATGCATGGGTAAATAAAAAAAATTGTGAGGTTGAATAAATATATTGTTTATGAGGTGATGCCATCTGTGTCATTGACATCTTAAAATCCACTTTATGCTTTATATTTTCATTCTCTGTTATTGTTCAAATTAGATTGATCGATAGTGAAATATTAAAAAAATATTGTTAAATTCAAGTGCTTACCTCAATTTATGCATGGGTATTTTTTTCCTGAAAATTTTCAAGAGATGAATTCAATGGTTTTTTCAGTTGCTATGAAAACAGTGCCAGCTAGGGTCAAACGTCTCTCATCACATTGGAAAGTTGAGGAAAGTTTCACTGACAGTTCTGAGATACCCATTATCAATCCAGAAACCAATGAAACTGTTAATATAGGTGAGACATGCAGGATTGATTTTTATGTCATCTCCTTCATCTATGATATAATACTTATGCTGAGCTGGCATATTCTCTTATTCATCCTTGACTCATGAATTTCCGTCATGGGCCCCATTCATTTGGATTTTGATGTGCAAGAGATTATCATATCATGTGATCTGTCAAAAACTGTCAATATCTTTAATCCAATAACATATAGTAGTATGGAGTGAATGGATGTCTTCAATAAAAGGGACTTCTTTTTTTTCAGTTTCATGTGTTTATTTTGATGTTTATCTGATCTGAAGTTTGCAAGGTGTCTGGATGTATAAATAGCATGGGGGAAAGATACTTACCTCTGCTGAAGAATGATTGATTCCACATTGTCTTTGATGAATATACTGTCAGCAAGTACAATAAGACTTTGTGGTTTGTAAAGGATTAACAATGAAAGAGCCGTTTATTAAAAACTTGGGTACCTCCAAAAATTCATCCAGTTTAAAGATTAGGTTTTACAATTTTTGAGTGTGTCTAAGGTGATAGACATGAAACATTGTCGCAGAGGGAAACAGATAAGAATGCTATGGACTTTGACATTTTATAAATGCTCTTTTAATACTTTTACTAATATTTTAGTGGGTTTTTTTAATCTAGCTGTTATTTCTTTCTTTTTTACCTGCATGTATATTTCAAATATCCTTTTGATTTTTCACAACACTCTATAAACAAACTCTTGATGAAAACTATAGGTAAAATTTTGTTCGTTGTTGAGTAACACTACATGAAAGCAATGATTTCATTTGACAGAGTTAATGGCCCGCTCAAGTACAGCTCGTTGGTTTGGCCCCGACTTGACACCAGTAACCACAGTGGATCCAGTGGCAGTTTGTTTACTTCTTAATCAACCATTCTTTGGAACTGGGGAGTTACAGATAAGACCTTTCAGTGGGAAGGAGCAACAGCTCGCAGTACAGACACTGGTATTTCATATTTTGCTCTTTGTCGTGTTTATACATTATAACTAAAAGTTTTTTATTTCTCTTCTTTTTTTTCTTTTTTTTATTTGTACAGGAAATTTACATAGGGAAAATTAGTTGATGATTGCTCTAAAATTGTTTCAGATTGTGATGTACAGATGTACAAAAATAGAAATCTCTCTCTCTCTTTCTCTCTCTCTCTCTCTATCTATCTATCTATCTATCTCTCTCTCCCTCTATCTATCTATCCCTCTCTCTCCCTCCCTCCCTCCCTCCCTCCTCCCTCCTCCCTCCCTCCCTCCCTCCCTCCCTTCATTTCTCTCTCTCAAATTTACTGCAAACTGGTCCAAACATAGAAGATTTATAATTACAGGTATTCAGTTTTAAGAAATACTGTTTTTGCAAGTGAAAAGAAGTGTCTCTAAGATAAAATTTCTTGAACTTTCCTTCACCTTTTGGAATTCCTTTTTAGTTAAAACTAGAAATTGCACAACCCATCCTTCCTTCAAACAATCCCTTGGAATAGATTTGTACTGCTCTACTTTCGAATCACATATTTAACTTCTTGGCATTTTCTGAAACCTGTTTTAAGGGTTTAGTGTTTTATTGATGTAGGATATCTTTAACACTGATGTATACATACAATTATTTTTACATTCCTTAACTATATACTTTTAAGACTATACATGGACTTTTAAAACCGACATTTAAACGTATCATGGGGTGTAGGAGGTTGGCTCCTGCAATTTGTGTGTGTGTGTGTAGGGCCATCTTGTAATTAGCACATATCGTCATTTAGGAACTATTTATTTTAATTGTAGCATTCTTCATGTATGCAGATCTCATAATTTTATAGTAATCGTAAATATTGATTATACTATAAAAAATATTATGTAAGCCATTTGTGGGGGATTTTAATTGTCCAGATATGGATTGGGATAATTGTGTACTATCTTCAGATGCCATGATCGTTAAATCCAACAATTATTAATCAAAATGACTATCGAAACCGGGCTGACACAGATTCACAATGAACCAACACGGAATGATAATTTGCTTCATCGGGTCTTTGTTTAAAATGATTCCTTAGTTGGGTCATCATTATCAGTTTCAGGCATAGCGGATCATGATGCTGTTGTCACTAACATCAAAACACAACCTATCTACTTAATACAAACACCCAAGATATGCTACCAATATAATAGGGCTGATTAGACCTCATTGAAACATGATATTATTAGGATGTCAACGATAGCAATGAAGAAATATACAGAAAACGCTACGACTGAAGAACTCTGGAACTACTTCCATACCCAAGTCATCAGAGGCATTGAAAGCTACATTCTATATAAGAAAAGGAAAAATGTTACATCACTTTCCTGGTTAAACAACCGAATACGACGACTCTTACATCGTAAAGCCAAATTATACAGGCAAGCAAAACTGGATGGCCTACCAACACTTTCAAAGACACACCAAACAAGAGATGAGAAAAACAATATGAATTCACAAATAACACCATCCTCAAGGGACTTAAAGAAAAAAACATAAAACCGTTTTGGAGATATGTTAAAAGTAAAAAGTGTGATGATATTCGAGTCTTCCCGCCAATGGACATTGACGGCACTCTCCACAGAGAGTCAAGCCAAAGCCCGAATACTTCTCGACCAGTTCAAATCAGTATTTAGATCGGATGGTCAAGAAAAACAATGCCATCCGTCAACATTGAAAATGAAATGATGATATCGAAATCAAAATCAGTAAATGGGGAGTAGAAAAACTATTGACCAGGCAGTGGACAGGTAAGCACCTGTACGGGGAGTAGATGATCCCGCCCTTCACGAGTCTCCTGCTGCCTTGCAGGCGGGTCTTGGCCGACCAAAGGCTAAGGGAATTAACCCTGGACAAAGACTTCAAGAAAGCTATCAAGGAAATCAAAAGCTGTTCTGGGAGGCAATGAAGAGCATGAGAAAGACCAAAGCATGCCCAATATGACAAATTAAGAATGCCAAAGGAGAAATAATGAAAGAAGACTGCGAAATCACAGAAATATGGAGAAGGCATTTTCCAATTACATAATCCCTCCAGAACGTATGAAACAAGGAGTAAAGATCAATTAGTATGAGTAACAAGTAATCCAGAGGAGACAGCTGAAGATGTAGATATATCAATGGAAGAAATCCAAACAGCTATAAGAAAAGTAAAATTAGGAAAAGCCCAGGAGCAACTATGGAATGCTCAAACTATAGAGGGATATCACTACTTAAGTGTTCCAGGAAAAGTTTATGCCAGGATACTGGAAATGAGACTAAAGAAAAGAGTAGAGAATCAAATTGAAGAGCATCAGAGTGGATTTAGATCAGGAAGAAGTGTACAAGATCACATATTTACAATTAGACAAATAATAGAAAAATTCCTTGAGAGAAACATTGACTTGCACCTGTGTTTTATTGACTTAGAAAAGGCATTTGACACTGTGAGGAGGGGCGAACTATGGCATTCCTTAAAAGAACACAACGTAGAGCAAAATTTAATAGAAGCCATTAAAAGTTTTTACAATAAACCAACATGTGCAGTGAGTAGCTGGAAATGTATCTGAGGAATTTGATGTAGATATAGGAGTAAGACAGTGTTGTATCCTAAGTCCTCTTTTGTTTATCACATTTATGGATTCAGTCACAAAGGCATCCTCAAAAATGAAGAAAATGGATGTAGGTATGTGGAAGCTCCAACCAGTAAATGTATCAATGTTTACATTTGCGAGGATTTAGTTCTGTTTGGAAAATCAGAAAGTGACCTTCAGTCGAATATCAACATTATGAACAATGAACTAAATAAAAGAGGAATGAGAGTAAATGCAAAAAAACCAAAACAGTGCTGGTAACTAGGGAAGCTAAAACACAAAATCTTAAATTGGGCAAGGAGAATTTAGAACAAGTTCAAAGCTACAATTACCTAGCAGTAATGATTAACTCAAAGGGAAAACTAAGAGAAGAAATCAGCCAGAGAATCAAAAAGGCAAGTGCAATATATAACCATGTAGGAAAGGCATTTGTAGGTAAGCAAGAATTGTCAACAAAAAACAAAAATGGCGGTATACAATACAGTTTATTGTCCTACTCTCCTCTATGGCAGTGAAACCTGGACCTTAGACAGTAGAGAATACAGTAGAGTACAGGCAGCTGAAATGACAAATCTAAGAAGAGAAGAAGGGAAAAGAGACAAAACATTAAGAGATCAAACTAAAGCAGAGGGCATAAAAACTAAGATAGAAACAAATCAATTGAGATGGTTTGGGCATGTAAACAGAATGAATAACAATAGAATAGCTAAATCAGTATACAGGGCTAAAGCCCAAGGTAAAAGGCCCAAAGGCAGACCTCGGAGAAAGTGTGAAGAAGATATAAAAGAGGCATTGAAGCATTGAAATTTTTTTTTTGGAAGGAAACAGAAAATGCCAGGACAGGGTATCCTGGAGAAAGATCATCCTGGGCATCTGAACCTATACACCGAAAGGTAGAATGGGAACTGATAAAGAAAGAAAGAAAACTATTGACAGATATCGACACAGCAAAAGCCACAGGCCCTGACAACATTCCAAAGCAGGTCTTTAAAGAATGTGCAAACGAAATCACTCCCTCACTTGCCCTTATATTTCAAAGCTCCATAGACACTGGGCTACTCCCAGGGGCTTGGTTAAAAGCAAACATATCCTGTATTTTCAAAAAAGAAACAAATATCAAGCAGAAAACTACAGACCCATCTTTCTCACGTCTGTCATATATCAAAAATACTTGAGCATATTGTATACAAAAACCTCATAGAACACCTTGAGAGTAGCAACATCCTAACAAGCCTTAATCGCAGATTCAGGTCTGGATACTCCTGTGAGACACAACTACTCATCACAACAAATGATTTATTCCAAACACAGAATGCAGGTACTCAAGTTGACATGGGAATACTTGACTTTTCCAAGGCTTTTGATTCAGTTCCCCACAAAAAACTCCTGTACAAATTGCACAAATATGGCGTCCAAGGACTCCCTACAAACATGGCTGACAAATTTCCTAACAAAGCGAAAAATGAGAGTAGTACTGGAAGGAACGTCATCGGAAGAGGCCCCTGTTACATCAGGTGTCTCACAAGGCACAGTCCTAGGCCTTTCCCTGTTCTTGTGTCATATAATTGATCTACGTGAAAGAGTCACATCCCAGGTGAGATTATTTACGGATGACTGTCTAATCTATCGTAGTATCCAGTCAAGTCAAGATCATGTCATCTTACAAGAAGATCTAAACTCTCAAGAAAAATGGGCCAGCGACTAGGGTACGCGCTTCATTGCCAAAAAATGCCACATTCTGATCATAAAGAAGAAATCTAGTCACAATTACCAGCTGAAGAACACAACATTAGAAGAAGTGAAGAAAAGTCCCTATCTTGGAATAATAATATCTGAGGATCTGAAATTGCGAAACCACATCACAAAGATCATGCAAAAGCAAGCTCCACCATTGGCTTCCTTCGAAGAAATCTGAGACATTGTCCCATAGACTGCAGGCAAAATGCATATATGTCGCTTGTGAGATTCATGTTGGAATATGGGGCCACAGTGTGGGATCCATACCTTGAAGAGACCATCAAAAGGCTAGAGGGAATCCAGCGACAGGAAGTTTGTTTCATCATCTGAGATTACAGTTCTAGAACACAAGGCTCCATTACACAAATGCTCCAGGATCAAAACCTCCCTGACCTCAAAGATCGAAGAAAACAGCTCAGACTAGCCTTCATGTTCAAAATTGTCAAAAGAATGACTTCATCAATTCCCCCAGTGAAATTCTTAATCCCAAAACGTCCCAAGCGCATCATCAAACCATGAAAATTTGAAGACCACATAACAAATTTTATAACATAATTGAGCCCTACGTCACAAACAACACAAATTGCTACACAATACCACCATCACATACAAAAAACACGTCTATAAACTGTCTGTTATAATTACGCTAATACTGGTTTCTACAACGTATTATTCAGATTCAGATGATATATGTCTAGGCTTTTGTAAAGCGCACCTGAGCGTGGCTCTCATGGATAAAGGCACTATATAAATTTTACATCATTGTTATTCTTTATTATTAAGAACCTCTTTTTCTTGATTTAAATGGTGCATAACATATGAATTTGTCTCTTCACTCTTCTCCAACAGGTTTATTCAGTAATCAGTGGCAAGATTAGCGTGACAGTCAATGATGTCTCATTTGTGGTGCAGACAGGAGACGACTTTTCATTCCTAGAGGTGAACTACATTGGGTTTTGTTGTGTTTTTAGGGGTTTGTTTTGGTTTTTGGTTTTGGTTTTTTTTACTTTAGGGCAGACTCGTTGAGATTATTGTTGTGAACTTCTATCCTTTTTCTATATGTGCAACCAGAAGGCAGATGCATAGGTGGAAGGTAATCAGTAATCCGCTGCTTAATGATGTCTCATAGAAGTTTTAAGAATGGGGTGAGTGGTTGGCAGAAGCTGCTGATAGGTCATACTTCTTTCTTTGCACTCTTTTACATGTCGTTCATTTTGCTACTTTCTCTTTACTCATTATTTCTCTAGAGGCTAAAATACAATGGCAAGGGGCATAACTCCATACAAAAATGACCCAACGTTAGAAAAAAATGAATTAAAACACAATTTTCAAGCTACAAGAATAAAAATAGACTCAATTTGTCAAAAAATTAGTGAACTTTGAAATAAAATCAACACACGTTATGTTTTGTGTAATTTTGGGAACTGTAAAAAGTTAACTTTAAAAAGAAGGAAAAATAATTTCACGAGGTTTACATAACAGCCACTGAAAGGGTGTTACAAAGCAATGGACCTTGCATACTCCACAGCCAAAGATTTTCTTTCTTTCTTTATCAGTTCTCATTCTACCTTTCGGTGTATGGGTTCAAATGCCCGAGACGATCTTTTTCCAGGATGCCCTGTCCTGGCATTTTCTGTTTCCTTCCAAAAAAGTTAAATTTCTATGCTTGAATGCCTATTTTATATCTTCTTCCCACTTTCTCCGAGGTCTGCCTTTTGGTCTTTTACCTTGGGCTTTAGCACTGTATACTGATTTAGCTTTTCTATTGTTATTCATTCTGTTTACATGCCCAAACCATCTCAATTGATTTGTTTCTATCTTAGTTTTTATGCCCTCTGCTTTGGTTTGATCTCTTAATGTTTTGTCTCTTTAGTTTTCCCTTCTTTTCTTCTTAGATTTGTCATTTCAGCTGCCTGTACTCTACTGTATTCTCTACTGTCTAAAGTTCAGGGTTCACTCGCCATAGAGGAGAGTAGGACAATAAACTGTATTGTATACCGCCATTTTTGTTTTTTGTTGACAATTCTTGCTTACCTACAAATGCCTTTCCTACATGGTTATATATTGCACTTGCCTTTTTGATTCTCCGGCTGATTTTTTTCTTAGTTTTCTCTCTGAGTTAATCATTACTCCTAGGTAATTGCAACTTTGAACGAAGAACATGTAATAGATAGAAGATTTAAATGGGCAAAGAGACATGAATAACAGTGGGGGGGGGGGAGTGGAAATGGGGTCACGCCTGTCTCGGTGGCCGAGGGGCAGAAACAAGGGAAAACTATTGCCGTGAACAAAGGCCAAGGAGATTCTCTCGAACAGCCAAGCCGTTTCTCTCGGATCGCCTGTCGTGGACGAGATACGGCGACCGATCTCAGAGATCAATGCCGCGCCTGCTCGACCGGCGATACCGGACGTTTCGACTGCAACCGGTACAAAGTGGTATCGGTTGCTCAAGCCGGCGTATTTGGCTGTTTTCCTGGCCTCTGCGGTGCGGCTCACAGTGCCCGGGTCGGCCGCCGATGCGGCTAAAGACGGTGGAGAAAAGGAGTCGCTGCAAGTGGTATCCCAGACCAGGGCTTGGCCGTGTTTGAATAGGAACACCGTTACTCCGTCTGGGTGTTACCGTCGCCGAGGCCGACGGGCTCGAGGATGGAGTTTGAGTCCGGCTGCGTCGAGTGATCATTTGACAACTTCGTTCAGCGTCGAGTGACGAGGGATACGGCCTGCGCTTTGACGGCAAGAGAGCGGGTGGAGGCCGGGTCGTCAATCATGGCGCCACAACGGCATTTGTGGACCAGGCAACCTTCAGGCGCAAACGGAGCAACAGGCCGAAACGTACGCTGTCGTCGTCCAGCAGCGATCCGATGGAAGGTGAAGGTATGCTGTTGAGCCAGTGGCCTGAATGCGGCTCCGCTGCTGTGGCGAGGCAAGCCATTCGGTGTTGATCGGCGGACTGGTACAACCCAGTTTTCGTCGCTGAATGGACGGCCGAGGACCAACATCTTTGTTGTTTTGGACTTGAAACCGGCGGCATGGACAACGAACTCCACTCTCAGAGACAGTCGCCAGTTCTTTTGTCAGACTCGATTCACGGAGGTTGTGAAGAATCGAGTCGACAAGAGTTTGCAACGCATGGAGGGATGACGCGTATGCAGGGAGGGCTTTGAACTTGTTCCAAATTCTCCCTGCCCAATTTAAGATTTTATGTTTTAGCTTCCCTAGTTACCAGCACTGTTTTGGTTTTCTTTGCATTTGCTCTCATTCCTCTTTTATTTAGTTCATTGTTCATAATGTTGATATTCGACTGAAGGTCACTTTCTGATTTTCCAAACAGATCTAAATCATCGGCAAATGTAAACATTGATACATTTACTGGTTGGAGCTTCCACATACCTACATTCATTTTCTTCATTTTTGAGGATGCCTTTGCGACTGAATCCATAAATGTGATAAACAAAAGAGGACTTAGGATACAACACTGTCTTATCCCTATATCTACATCAAATTCCTCAGATACATTTCCAGCTACTCTCACTGCACATGTTGGATTATTGTAAAAACTTTTAATGGCTTCTATTAAATTTTGCTCTACATTGTGTTCTTTTAAGGAATGCCATAGTTCGTCCCTCCTCACAGTGTCAAATGCCTTTTCTAAGTCAATAAAACACAGCTGCAAGTCAATGTCTCTCAAGGAATTTTTCTATTATTTGTCTAATTGTAAATATGTGATCTTGTACTCTTCTTCCTGGTCTAAATCCACTCTGATGCTCTTCAATCTGATCCTCTACTCTTTTCCTTAGTCTCATTTCCAGTATCCTGGCATATACTTTTCCTGGAACACTAATTAGTCATATCCTCTATAGTTTGAGCATTCCATAGTTGATCCGTTCTTATGTATTGGTACTATCGTTCCCTTTTTCCAGTCGTCTGGCACCTGTTTGGCCTTACATGCTTATTGGCATATTGCATGTAGTAGTTTGTCTGCCTCTCTCCCTTGGTTTTTAATCATTTCTGGGAAAACTTGATCTGCTCCTGGGCTTTTCCTAATTTTACTTTTCTTATAGCTGTTTGGATTTCTTCCATTGATATATTCTACACCTTCAGCTGTCTCCTCTGGATTACTGGATACTCTTACTAATAGATCTTTACTCCTTGTTTCATACGTTCTGGAGGGGTTATGTAATTAGTGAAAACGCTTTCTCCATGTTTCCATGATTTGGCTGTCTTCTTTCATTATTTCTCCTTTGGCATTCTTAATTTGTCGTATTGGGCATGGGCATGCTTTGGTCTTTCTTTTCTCATGCTCTTCATTGCTCTGAGGGGTTATGTAATTAGTGAAAACCCCCAGAACAGCTTTTGATTTCCTTGATAGCTTTCTTGAAGTCTGTCCAAACTCTTCCCATTGTTCCTGTTTTGCTTTCCTAACTTCCTCTTTGGCGATAGTTCTTTTATTCATGTAATCTATCCTATCCTCTGGTCTCTTTGTTTGCAAGTATTTCTTCCAGGCATCCTTCTTTTCTTTGATCTGAGTCTTGGCATTCTCATTCCACCATGCTGTTCTTTTCCTATCTCCTTTAATTTGTTTCCTACCACAGACCTCTTCAGTACAATTGAGGAGTGTTTCTTTATACATCTGCCACGTTTCTTCTATTGTGCTATCATTCAGATCCATCTGTCTTTCACTGATAAATCTTTTTATCCTAGATTGGTATACCTGTTTTACTACTGGTTTATTTAGTTCCTCTATTTTGAGTTTAGTAGCTTTCTTCTCTTTCCTTTTCTGTTTGTTTTCTTCAGTCAATAATCTCATTTTGGCAATCACTAAGTGATGATCACTAAATATTTCTGCTCCTCTGTTTACTCTTGCATTCAATGTACTGTAAAAAGGAGCTGCTAACTATTACTATTATGTAGTCTATGATTGACTGTTCACTCCTGTACTTGTATATTTGGAGATATCTTTATGAGGAAAAAAGGTGTCAGCTATTTTCATGTTATTTTTTAGGCAAAAATCTATTAGTCTCTCTCCATTTGGAGAAGTTGTTGTCTCTCCTTCTTTACCTATTACTCCTCCTGACATTTCTACATTGTTGCCTACTCTAGCATTTAAATCTCCTGAAACCATTAGTTCCTGTTTGGGTTTAAGATTCTTTGCAGCTACTTATAAATCGTTTTCGAAGATATGTTTTTCTTCTTTAGTTGCGTCTTCGTTTGGCCCATAAACTATTAATAATTTAATTTCTCGTCCTTTTGGTTTAATATTTACCTTTAATAGACATGGGCTTATAAATTTCCAACTTTCTAGTAGCTTTTCATGTCTTTATGCACTAAGAGGCCTACTCCTGCTCTAGCTCTATCTTTAACATCTACTCCTGAGAAGATTAAAATATGATTCGGTCCTACATTTTCCATTCCTTGTCCTTTTTTCTTTGTTTCTGTAATGGCCAAAATATCTACTTTGAATTTTTCTATTTCTTCAACTAATTCTAACTCTTTTCCATTTATTGCCCTAATGTTCCATGTTCCAAAAATCACAGTCCGTATTCGTTTTCAAGTTCGTCTTCGAAAGATCAAGCCAGTTGTATTATATTTATTTCTCTGAACCTGTTTGTTTTTGGATAAGCAGGGGATTAGCCCACTGTACACTAGGTAGATGGTGGGGCTGCCACCTCGAGTCCCCCCACCAGGCCTTGTTATTTTGCTGTTGGAGTTAACTCCATTAGCCTTTAGTCATTCAAGACCAGCATGCAAGGCAGCAGGTTGTTATTTTCTGTCAGGTTAATCCCTTAGCCTTTTGGTCAACGAAGACCGGCCTGCAAGGCAGCAGGTTGTTTTCTGTCAGAGTTAACTCTCTTAGCCTTTGGTCGCCCAAGACCCGCCTGCAAGGCAGCAGGAGACTCGTGGAGGGCGGGATCATCCTGTACAGGTGCTTACCTGTTCACTGCCCGGCTCCTGCAACTATGGCATTGATTTGTATAACTTCTTGAGGCGTTGTAGCTGAACCGTAGTGTTGTGAGCTGGTCATCACGACGGCACAGGTTCGAGTCCCGGCTGGCACAGGTGGGGGTTTTTCACAACGTTGTATTCTTAGGAAAGGTACTTCACTCTTATTTCCCCACTTGACTCAGGTGTGAGTGAGTACCCAGGTATAGGTAGAAAAAGATCTTTTCTGGGTGTTAGTACGAAAACCTAATTGACTTGTGTACTGTATGAAGCATAGCTGGGAGTTGAGGTCTGAATGAAATAGCCTGCTGGGGGATAAATGATGTACAGTCTGTGAGCCTTGCACTTGTCCGGAGATACAAACTATAAATCCATCTTTATCTTTAATTTAACAAGAATGTTACATTTCTTTTCTGTTATTAATTGTTTCTTTTTTCTTTTTTGCAGGTTCACAGTACAGGTTACAGAATTTAAGGAAAGACATCGCCAAAATCAAATTTTTGAATTTGAAAGATAATGGAAATGAAAATAATCATCACCCCAACTCTGTTTTGCCATTATAGCATTTTGTTTGTATCTTAGTTGGCTATAGGTAGAACATGAGATAAGCTAGAGCACTTGGCAACTGATTTAACTCATTCCCTACTTGACCTAGATTCCCCTGTGAGTCACGGCTGGACACGCCCATTTTACAGATTTTTTTGTTTTATCCACCCTGCTCTCAAACATTCATCTTTCTTGCTTTTCATGACTTCCAACATACACAAATTATATATGAAATTGAAGGTAATGAAATGGCGAATTACATAAAAATATGTTTGAGATGATTTGGGGTATTGGAAAAAGAAAATAACAGGTAAACTATAAATCTCATAAAAATGGAACAATTTACTTTTTTTTTTTCACTTACTTGAGTTATATCTCAACTAATCCTTCTTCTATGGCAATAGAAATTTTTGTACAGGTGCATAATCCAATTAGAAATGTTTTGTGAAAGTTTGATTGTTTTACTATGGTCCAAAAGAAAGTTATGCCCAAAAACCTAAATGTCCCTCTCGGCCGAATAAAATGAACGAATTGAAAAGCCGCTATCCACTCTCCTTTCCATGACTTCCAACATACCCAAAGTATATATGAAATTGAAGGTAATGAAATGGCAAATTACATAAAAATGTGTTTGAGAGGATTTGGGGTATTGGAAAAAAGAAAAAGAGAGGTAAATTATAAATCACATAAAAATGAAACAATTTTTTTGTTTTCCCACTTACTTGAGTTATATCTCAGCTAATTCTACTTCTATGGCAATGAAATTTTGTGTACAGGTGCATAATCCAATTAGAAATGTTTTGTGAAAGTTTGCTGTTTTTACTATGGTCCAAAAGAAAGTTATGCACAAAAACCTAAATGTCCCTCTCGGCCGAATAAAACGAACAAGCTGAAAAGCCGATATCCACTCTCCTCCTTTCTTTCTCGTCCATTACTGCAGATTTAGTCTGGTGTGCCACAGCCTGAAACAGTCTTTCTTGCACAGATGCGGTCTGCCTGTACACACCGAGCACTCATTTGTTGTTCTTTTCCTCTTTTCAGGTCTGCTGCAAACTCTGCAGTTGCGGTCTTTATCAGCTGACTCCATGAAATGGAGCAATCCTTTCCACATTGTTGACTGGGAGTGGTCGGCTGGGAATTATCATACCAGCAGCTGCTGCATCAGTCAGTTGGATAATGAGATTATCCTTGAAGTGACTGAGTGACAGCCGGTGGTAGCTTTCATCTCGTGGTCGTGTCAGATCAAAAGAATGCTGGCATTGATGTGGGCCAGTTCAAGGAGCCAGAAGAAAATTTTCTTCCACCACTTGTAAGACTTGCACTTATGTGCACCGTAGTAGGTGACTTGTTGGTCAGCACGATCACACCCATTCATATTTTTTGGTTGTACTGTTGAATTGGTGTGGGCTTGTCAACAATGTGGCCTCTTTTTCGTCTCACTGGTGTCGTAGCGACCTCACCACATGACGTGACAAGCGAACAAAAATTTTTTGCCTTTTTGTCATGAAAAGCCACAACGAGATACTTATATCCTTCATCGCTGTACCACGTCATTTTGTTTTGCTCCAGCTTGAGTATTTTCAATTGCTTAGGCAAGTATTTCCGTCGCACATCGATGGTTCCAGTGTAGTGGTGACGGTTGTGTGACAGAAATTCCAGCAAAGGCACTGACGTATAAAAACGATCACCGAAAACATGATGGCCCTTGTCCAATGGTGACAGTAGCTTTGCAAAAACTGTGACAGCTTGGGCAGATGTTGGGTCAATGTCTGGGTGATATGATGTATTAGCACCATGATAGGTGAACACATTGTACACATACCCAGTTGCACTGTCGCAGAGGCCGAAGGTCTTGATGTGATATTTGGACGGCTTTGACGCATTGAATTGCTTGTGTCGCCACCGTCCCTTATATCCGATGATCATCTCATCAATTGACATTTCTTTGTCAGGGTAGAACGCATTTTGAAATCTAACCATCAATGATTCCAGAAATGGCTCGATCTTCTTCTGCTGCAATGAATCCTTCCCACCCGCATGGAGCATTGTGTGATACATAATTTCAAATCGTTGCCGAGTCATCATCTGTCCATACCAGGGTGTATACTTGCGTTTTCTCTTTGTTGCCCAGTAGTCCTCAATATTCGGTCTTGGATCGAGACACATGGCAATCAGGATGGCAAAGAATGTCAGCAAATCTGGTCGTGAAAACGGCTCCGTCCGATTATAAATTGAATGCTGACGATGGGGAGTGTTTAGCATTTTCCGTTTCTCGCCATAGGCGTTGATGTTGGTGAGAAGACTGTCCAAAATATCAGGAGTTAGCAGAGAAAATAAACAATTTAACTCAGACGAATTTGCGGTGCACAGTTCTTTGTTGACGCCGTGAGATTGAGCACGAACGAAGCGAAAATTCATCTGCGTGTTCCCAGTTGTCACCTCCTTCCATGTCAAATTTTCACCCGCCTCTCTAATACCAGATCTATCCTTGGGGCTGGGGTATCACTACTATCACCATTGACAGTATCCTCTAACTCTAGATCTACAGTGCTAGCAGCAGAGGAACCATTTCTTTTCTGCAATGGTGCAGTAGATCTAGACGTTGAGGGTCTTACACCATTTCTAGATCTAATTTCTTGAACCTCTTCCTCAATATCACTCGATGCAGATGAAGAATGATACTGATAGTCATCACAACTGGATTGACCACCATCTGACTCACTATCTGATAGAATTGAGGGCAAATCCTCATCCATTTCTATCATTTGAAGTGCCCTTTCAGTGCACAGACGTTTACGGGGGCGTGGCTGCGAGGGTGTAGAATCCATCGTGAAGTAAACAAAGAGATTGCGCTTGAAATTCAACAAAAATCGTCACTAAAAGTCAGAAAACTTGATCAAATTTCATGAAAAAAGACACTGTCTATGACCCGAAGTAGTTATAGGTCAATTTATAATAAAATATGGATAAGGGGATTGGTAAAGAAAGTAGATTTATCGAGCCGATTTTTCCGGCTCGCGAAGAAAATAAATCATGGCTGGACGTCGAGCCGGAAAATCGGCTCAATAAGTACGGAATGAGTTGGGGGGGTCGGCACCTGAAGTGATTTTTGTTGCTTTTGAGTTTAGGTTTTGCTTTTAGTTTGTACATGAGTAACTGTCAAAATACAGTCATCCTATATCATTGAAAAGTTTGTAGCGTTCTTGGTTGTCATAGAAACGGCCGCCATCTTGGATTTTGACTCAATTTTCAAAATCTATCTCCTCCCATAGTTATGAATAAAATCGCTCAAAACCTGTGCCGATCGTCTTTTGCATTCAATGTCTAAAGAGTGACGTCGGGTGTTTTCGATATTTTGAGAGTTTTTTTTATATGTATTTTTGAAAATACTATATATCGTGAATGTACAAAAAAGGCGTTTTTATTATAATTTTAAAAAATTCTCAAAAAGTTTACAATATATTTTTTTAAAGACGACATCATTCTATTAACATTGACAAGATGAACCTGTGTGCCTAATATATTACAAATCGTTCAGTAAATGGCGGAGAAGATAGAATTTTAGTGTGAAAAAACTATGCAAGTAAAAAAAATCAACAGAAAATAACACAAAACAAACGCTTCAGACAGGTTTCCCTTGTTGTAGCAGCCCCTTACTCTTTCCATAGTCTCTGGCATTGTTACTTATGTAAATAGGATTATAAATCTAGGTATAGATGTGCACTGTTGTGAAAACAGACGTCGAAATGACCAGTTTTTTTGTTTTTTTCCTCTATATCCTATGCTTGTGCGCATATTTACATACACACTGATGCGCAACACCTCTTATATCACACAGCGATGGGAGGCGCGTATATCGGTGTCAGCAAAAAGGAGGTCAAATATCTTGTGTTGCCTTATTTGGCTATTAACCGCCAATATACAGGTTTTTACTGCCATTTCTCAGTCAGTGTTAGGCTAATTTACGTCAAAATTTTTATTGTATTTACCTACCCTCATTTACAAAATATTTTGCGGCAAAAAAAAATTACACATCATATGGACATTTTTCTGCCATGAATCGTTCTACCCGAATATGCAAAGGTCAGAAAATCAACCTTTTGGTCCAAAACTCGCGTGGCAGCTGAGCCCCCCCCCCCCCCCCCCTAATTTTTGGAGTTATTATATTCATGTACAAATTTATTCAATACCGATTTTTATTTCCTGTGCTGTGTGAAAGTTACTTTGTTTTGAAAGAAATGGTTTCCTTTGCCCTTTAGAACAAAAGAAAAATTGTTTCTTTCTCTAATGTGAAGCTTTATGCACAGAATTTAATGTTCATTAAAGAGCATATTATTTCTGTATACTCTGTTATCTTAATGTTGATTGTTAAAATTGGAAAGTTTTATATCTCACAATACATTTGTAAGAGCTTTTGAATTAGCCACAAAGTGGCCTAAACATTTGTAAAAAAAAATTATAATTAGTTAAAAACAGAGAGAGAACAGAAATTACTCACTCTTTGTTTGAACTAAAAAAGTAATTTCAATTTTTCAGTTATTCAAATGTCAGCTGTGACCTGGCACCAAATTGTCACAATAAAGACCGGAGTATAAATACATGCTAAGCTGTTTGGGTTTTTTTATCATCCTGGAGTAATTAGAATGGTTTATTTAAGCATTGCCCTCCTGGTGATAGCCACCTACATTTGTGTCATCTTTGTTCCCATTCTCTATACTTCAAACCACTCCCACTACTTATATACATATACTCTATTCATACTACACATGGGCACCCAGCTCTCATTGACTTTCTTTTCTTGTGTTTGCTAGCAGGATGAGAAATACCTTCAGTGCTGATTGATGGGTATTATCCAGACCTGTGAAAGAGCTTGAGTACTACGTGGGCACCCAGCTCTCATTGTCTTTCTTTTCGGGTGTTTCCCTGCAGGACAAGAAATACCCTCAGTGCTTATTGTTGAGTATTATCCAAACCTGTGAAAGAGCTTGAGTACTATGTGGGCACCCAGCTCTCATTGTTTTTCTTTTCGGGTGTTTCCCAGTATGACAAGAAATACCCTCAGTGCTCATTGTTGAGTATTATCCAAACCTGTGAAAGAGCTTGAGTACTATGTGGGCACCCAGCTCTCATTGTTTTTCTTTTCGGGTGTTTCCCAGTATGACAAGAAATACCCTCAGTGCTCATTGTTGGGTATTATCCAGATCTGTGAAAGAGCTTGAGTACTACGTAGGTAGCCAGCTCTCATTGGTTTTTCTTTTTCGGTGTTTGCCAGCAAGACAAGAAATACTCTGTGTCTCTCTCCAGACCTCTTCAACTTATATAGTGAAATGATCTTCTGTGACATTGAAAACATGAGAGGTATAAGCATTGGTGGCGTTAACCTGACCAACATAAGATATGCAGATGATGCCGTATTAATGGCATACATGCCAGATGATGTCCAACAAATATTAGATATATTAGTAGACTTTAGTGAGACAAAAGAATTATTACTGAACGTGAAAAAGACAGAATGCATTGCAGTTTGTAAACAAGATGATAACCTGTCCTTCAATTTAAGAAGTAGAGAACAAACTATAAAACAAGTAACACAATTTAAATACCTCGGGGCAATCATAACAAACAACTGCAAAGAAACCACCGAAATAAGGCGAAGGATAGCAATATCAAAACAAACAGTGCATAATATTAAGACTGTTGTCTCCAATTCAAAACTGAAAACAGACACGAAAATACAGACAGCGCAGACATATGTCTTTTCAACACTATTATATGCATGCAAAACGTGGACTTAGATGCACAATGTCGTAAATGTTTAGAAGCATTTAAAATGTGGATATATAGAAGAATATTGAAAATCCCCTGGACAGCAAAAATAATAAACATGGAAGTTCTTGTGAAAATTGGAAAAAGAAAGAGAATTTATGAAGAACATCAAGACAAGGCAAATGCGATTTTTTTGGCCATATGTGGAGACAAGATGGACTAGAAAAACTAGCAACATCTGGATTCATAGAAGGGACAAGAGCTTGTGGCAGACAACGCACCACATACGTAACTGCGTTAAGACAAAACACGTCCGATACCACCACCAACTCAGATTTTACAAAAAGCACTGAACACAGAACAACATGGAGAGGGATGGTCGGCAACATGTTGAATAACGCAAGCCACAAATGATAATGATGCTGATTGTTGGGTATTATCCAGACCTGTGAAAGAGCTTGTGTTGTTGTATTATTTGTTTTGTTATTTAAAGGGGGTGATATGTTCATGTAATGAAGCTCTAGTTAGGGATATACATGCTCTAACATCTAACACAGTAAAAAAGAAAAGGAGAGAGAAAGAATATTGGTGGGCATGATAATGCCGGGAGTTAACTACTACTACTAGTACTACTACAGTAGTACTAGTAGCAGTTTAAAAAACCGTTGCTTAACATCTTACTCTGCCTGCCGCCTCGTAACTTCAGGAGACAAATTTTTTTACCATATATATAAATTAGTCGATTAAATAACATACCCGGACTGGCTAACATCCCAATTTTTAACAGACACCTAATTTTTCAAAGTTGTGTAGACATATTTCTTTTTTTTAATAGTTTTATTTCAAACATGAAGGCATTTCAATTATACCAGATGTGTAAATGATCAAGCTGTTTCTCAACTGTAATAAATAAGTGCAACAAGGTGCCAATTTCATCCAACTGGGCCTAGTAAACAATGGTCACTGTTTAGCATAGGTTTTTCTTACTCTATGATGCACAATGTTTTGTTTAGGCAAAATGAATAATGGTCTAAATTCATCATTCCTTAATGTACATTACATACACAATTGAGGTTAATCGCTGTCATTACTGTCAATCAAATAAAAGATACATGCCAATGTGATGTAGGTGGTTGAGGAAACTTTCGTTGATTTGTTGGATAAGAATGGATGGCCATTGGCTACACACTGTTCAGCCCCTCTGCAAGGCTGACGTGTCCCTCGAGAGATCTTTTTTGCATGATTGACAATGACAGGTTGGGTAAGAATTAGATTTATAAATGGTCATAGTCATTAGTCATAGCCTTTCTTTGTCCATTTCATAAACTTTTCGGTATTTGTATGGATTATTTCCTGTGAAGTTTTGCTTACTACACCGGTCTGCATACCATCCCGATTAATCTATCTCCCAAGGGGCAGGTCCTTAGATTTAGAATGCTACTAGTACTACTACTGTAGCACAGACCAGATTGTTTGTTTTTAGAAAAGTCCTCAATTTTACGTAAAATTGAATGCAAGAAAGGGACACCTGGAAACCATTACAACTTTAGTGGCAAGTGCGGGCGGGTTGACCATCGCAGGCCACGAGGACCCAAGGCTAAAGGCACAACAGATACAACCAATGCAAAATGGGGAAGCAATAAAACTATTCACACCTCATCCCTAACTCAATCACAATGCATGCCTAGTCGATTAAAAACACCAGGTATTTCGTGCAACTTACGACATCAAGGAAAGAGCCATGGGCGGAGTCTGGAACTGGAAGAAAACTGGTCACCTTGATAAACTCATCAAGACGGTGAAAATGAGATGAATATTGGGTGGGGGGGATAAGGAAAGAAAAGGTTTGGGGTTGACACTGGAAAATCCACATACTGGTGGAATTTAGATTGGTGTATAGATGAGTGGAAGGAATTTAGATTAAAACAGGAGATATTGAAGTGGACTGGAGGGTGGACTGGGAGTGAATCATTGATATGTGTACCGGTATGGGGTTTGATTTCACCAAACTGATAATCCATTATTCAAATATTGATTCATGTACCAATCCCGACCAAAAACAAAAACTAAAAAAAGCGAGAATTAAAATTCTTCATCTAATCCATAAGAGACATATGAGGAACGATGAACTGACGACAAGGAACATCAAATTCAAATTCAAATCGATAACCTTCCAGATCATGTGCAAAGCAAATGTTCAATGCAATAAAGAACCAAAAGAAACAGAAGAAACCAAAAATTCACAATTATGCGCGCCCATTTCAATGACAAATTTAGACTAGAGATAAAAAAGAAAATCATCTTGACCCATTTGAAGAAAACCTCAAGTTAACCCAATTACATCCAAACCTTGTCATACCACCAACTGTTGTTTCAATGGTAACTTGGTGTTATAAGGGGAATGGCATTATAACAAAAATGCCCTTTTTCAGTATTACGTGTACAGAGGAAATGAGATGAATATTGGGGAGGGGGGGGGGAGAAAAAGGTTTGGGGTGGTTGAAACTTAAAAATCCACATACTGGTGGAATTTAGATTGGTGTGTATAGATGAGTGGAAGGAATTAAGATTAGACAGGATATATTGAATTGGACTGGAGGGTGGACTGGGAGTGACTAATCAAGTAGTAAGTAGCTAAAAACGAGAACTCTACCATTACCGACAATGATAAGACAATGATGAGGTCTACTGCACGTGAAAGTGAAAAGGCTATTTTAACATAGTAGGCCTACTACATGTATGTAGTAGTAGTAGGGTCGCCCAGTCTCTTACGTAATGTAGAACTTACTAGAAGAAAACAAAAACATCAACAGAAACACCTTTAACTCAAAATGGATTAGCTTAGGTTATGACAGTTGACACTGCTGTGAAACCTAACTCTCGCCACTCAATTGGACCCAATCATAACCATGCCTACTCTGCCAAGCTTTGGTCAGGATGATGCGATCTGGGTCTATGCCGCCATTGCCAGCCACTATTCATTCAGCTGACCTAGGCCAAAGGTGTAGACGATAAATGTCGTCTCCAAACCTTCAGTACTCTTTCTCTTAAAAAAGAAGCCTTGTTTCACTAGTGTCAGTGTCATTCCTGTAAGTGTAAGAGCACTTAGACACACAGGGCAGTGGTGTGAGTGTGTGTTTGACTCCATGATCTGTGACCAAGCCAAACTATTATTTTAATTTTACCCTCTTGTAGTTTGTAGTTGTACATGTATCACTGGATGGCGGGAAGAGGATGGTGAATGCCAAACAGTGGTTGTATAACAAGTTGTATTTTACAATAGTTATTAAGGAATGTTAATGCCAATCATTGGTGGATGGCGGTATAACAAGTTGTATTTTACAATAGTTATTAAGGAATGTTAATGCCAAATCATTGGTGGATGGCGGTATAACAAGTTGTATTTTACAATAGTTATTAAGGAATGTTAATGCCAAATCATTGGTGGATGGCGGTATAACAAGTTGTATTTTGTATTTTACAATAGTTATTAAGGAATGTTAATGCCAAATCATTGGTGGATGGCGCTATAACAAGTTTATTTTACAATAGTTATTAAGGAACGTTAATGCCAAATCATTGGTGGATGGCGGTATAACAAATCATTAACAAGTTTATTTTACGTTAATGCCAAATCATTGGTGGATGGCGGTATAACAAGTTGTATTTTTTACAATAGTTATTAAGGACAATAGTTATTAAGGAACATTGTATTTTAATGCCAAATCATGGATGGCGGTATAACAAGTATTTGTATTTTACAATAGTTATAAGGAACGTTAATGCCAAATCAAGTATAACAAGTTGTATTTTACAATAGTTATTAAGGAACATTAATGCCAAATCATTACGGAGCGGTATAACAAATAGTTATTAATTGTTACAGCCAAATCAGATGGCGGTATAACAAGTTGTATTTTACAATAGTTATTAAAGAACATTACAGCCAAATCATTGGCAGATAGCGGTATAACAAGTTGTATTTTACAATAGTTATTAAAGAACGTTACAGCCAAATCATTGGCAGACGGTATAACAAGTTGTATTTTACAATAGTATAACAAGTTATTGCATCGTTTTTGTATAGTGTCAGATCTGTACAAAGATGGGGGGTATAATGAGGTTTGAGTGTACATGCCTTGAGGTCGAAAACAAACTACAAAAGCTAAACAACAGAGATAGTAGAGAAGACAACATCCCACATTCTCAGAGGAACTTCTAAAACATGGAAAAAAATCCGTAGCTCATATTATAGCATAATCTATTCCAATGACAATGACATATTCAAAAACCACGATAAATATCAATAATGGTTTGGTAATCACCCTTCAGAAGCCTGAAAAACCAAAAGGCCCAGTCTCGAGTTAAATAATACCCATAACACTTCTTAACACCTTAATAAGAAGCCTTTGTTTCACGTGTCAGTGTCATTCCTGTAAGTGTAAGACTAGCACTTAGATACACATAGCAGTGATGTGTGTGTATGTGTTTGACTCAACGATCAGTGACCAAGCCAAACTATTATTTTACCCACTTGTAGCGGTCAACCTGATTTTGGTGAGCTTGTGGATACTTTGGAACAAGAAAGTAGTGTACTATTACTGGTTCCACATGAACTGTATGCTTGCAAATCCAGAAAAATTCCAAGCCCTTGCACTAGGCAAACGAACATTTTCAAGAAACCCATTTTTCAAATTGACTCAGTTTCTATTTCTATATCTTGTGAAGAAACTCAAACTGTTCGGAATAGAGATAGATTATCAATTAAAACTTGATGCCCACATAAAGATAATTTGCCACAAGGCTTCTCAACAACTGAAGAGAATCAGTAGGTATCTCTCAAAATTAAACAAGCTAGCTATATTTCATCTGTTTATTCTTGCCAACTTTAACTTTTGTCCTTTAGCATGGCACTTTTATTCGAAATCAAATATAAGGAAAGTAGAAAAAATTCAAGAACAAGCTCTTAGTCTTACTCTTAGATTTATATACAATGACTATAGTAATATGAAGGTCTCTTGGAGATGGCACAAATTCCAACCCTGACTGGAAGTGAAACGAATGTGAGCTATGGCCATTAAAACTTTCAAAATTTTGCATAAGTTATCGCCATCTTGTCTCCAAGATATGATATCATTTAAAGATAGAAAGTATAATTTCAGATATATACAAATGTAGTCAATATCCCTAAACCTAGAACCACTGCTTTCGGAAAACAATCATTTAAATATGCTGTTCTATGGAATAAATTACCTGAACATTTAACTTTAAGTTTAAGATCTGAAACAAATTTTAATCAATTTAAAAATCTTATTTCAATGTGGAATGGTAAAGATTGTCATTGTGTCATTTGTTCTATATAATTATGTATCATATTTCTTTGTTAACTGTAAATGTTTACAAACTAAATTCTTAATCCTATCTTAATCTTAGTTAATATTTTGGTAATATTTTCTATTAAAATGTTGGTGAAATGCCCATAAGGCTTTATTAAGTTATTTACTTTTGTGATATCTGCATGTCTCTATTTGTTATGACAATGTATAATGTTACCAACAATAAAGACATTTTTTAATTGAATTGAATTGAAAGATACAATGAATTACTGTGCTGAATAGAACAAAAAGCACATCGACGAATACCTAGACATAAGTAAGTGGATTTCAAGAAGTACATGTATATCTGATGTCGTAGGGGTCCATAGAGAGGGCTAATAATAATAGTGATAAGTAAAGTCTCCTCAGAGGATACTGAAATTTACATCACAGTGCTTTTGATATCATCAATAGGCATAAGCCTCTGGATATAACATATATCAAATGTCATAGTCATAGACAAATATGAACTATGAATTGTGAGATACCTGCTAAATAACACACAATTGAAAGATGCAATGTCCAGAAAACGTAATCCAATTGTATATAACTACAGACTACACAGCCACATATTAGAACATCTGCCAAATACCTAGGAGTCACCTTACAATCAAAGCTAAACTGGGCGAGCACAGAACAAACATTATTTGTAACAAACGCCAATACATGCAATACCCTTGGGTTCCTCCAAGAGAAACGTGAAAGATCAAGTCAACAAACGGGAAGGAGAAAGCATACAAATCGTTAGTTCGACCACTTGAATACACCAGTAGTACTGTCTGGGATCCCCACACGAAGTTCCTGATAGACCAGAAAGGTACAAAGGAGGGGTGCTCGTTTTACAACAGGAAAGCACCATGACATCTCAAGTGTGAACAACATGCTAGAGGAACTAAACTGGCAATCCCTTCAATTAAGTTCAATCGAGGAGAAAAAATGCTCAACTTGCAATGCGGTATAAGATCAAAAATAATGGTGGTCATTTCAAACCCTGATCTCCAAAAGCCTACAAACTACAAGATCCTCAAGAGCAAACCTTTTTAACATAACAGTTTCATCCCACTCTCTAGCACCAAGAATTACAGAATCTTTCATTCTACCCAAGAACTATATATAAATTATAATAGACTGGAATGCCTTGCCAAAAGAAACTGCATTCTCACCTACTTTAGACTCCTTCATACACCTAATTACACCTAATATCTTATTCTCCATCAACAACATAAATTATATCCTCAGCCCTTGTCTATTAATTTCCAACATTGATCACCATGACATGCCAGAATCTTCAAATGCGAAGGAGGACATTAAATGGCAGAATGAGAAGAAAAAAATGAAAGTCAGAATGAAAAATTCATCTGTCAAGCATCGGCATACTGAGTGCAAGAAGACAGCTTTAAGCCATGTGCTCTTTGTCGTCGTTTATCTTGAGAACACTCTCAGAAGCTTAAGAGACCCTAAAGGGAACCAACATAAATCATATGAAATTGTATGTTGTGCTGATGATGTTGATTTCATATCACAAGGATTCGGGGGGGGGGTTCATTCAGATGAATAAAAATTTAAAAACTTCCACTGAATAAGAAAACATAGAGGACTATGGGTGGATGAAAACCTTCCACGCTTAGATCACAAATTTTAAAAAATTACTCTCAGTGTCTCAGCTCCTAAAACAAATTTAAAGCATTTTGGCAACAGAAGCTTTCAGAAAATTGGCCCCACAGTTTGGAATGCTTTGCCATCATCTGTCAGGTCTGCAAGGATCATCAAAGCCTTTAAGAACATGTCTAAAAACTTAACTCTTTGTAAAATAATCTCTCATAACAGTAATACGAATATGTACATGTTTGTCATTGACCCTGTTTTTATAAATTATATTATAAGTAATATTATTGTTTCATCTTGTAAACTTATTAATGTTTGCGAAATATTTGGAATTTTAATTTTATTGACTAGTGTACATTTTGTGAGAGTGAGAGTGGAACTGACAATTAATTGTAAAGTGTCTTGAAGTTTCGACAAAAGGCACTATACAAATGAAGCTCTATTGTTATTATTATTATTATTGTTATTATTATTATTATAATTATTATTATTATTATTATTATTATCATCATTATTATAATTATTATTATTAATATTATTATTATTAATATTATTATTATTAATATTATTATTAATATTATTATTATTATTATTATTATTATCATTTTTATCATTATTATTATTATCATTATTATTATCATTATTATTATTATTTTTTATTATTTTTGTTATAAGTATAAGATAAGGAAGGGAGGCAAAATTTTTCAGGTGGATTCCACCCAAATAACACTTGTCAACTTCCAAACCATCTGTCCAAAATGCAAAGTTCAAAGACGCACAGAACAGTTACATAAACAGAGATAATAAACAACTCATGAAAGTTTGGTTCATGTATTCGAATCTTAATAAGGAAAAATATTTTGTTGAAAAGGTACAACACTCAAACTCAAGGGTCTCCTTTTTCTTAAGTAACAGCACTCAGAGAGTTCAAAGTTGTTTCAAATCTGAATTTTTTTCATCATTGCTAATAAAAGTCATTAAAAATAGAGAGAAGAATAAATGGTATGAAACAAAGGTTTTATGATGTACCGTAGTGAATAAATAGAAATTAAATTGTTTGAAGTTGAAGCATGACTGCAAAATAAATAGTTCATCTGGTTTGTGAGTACAAGGGAATGTGCAGGTCAAAGTCAAATACATTTCCAAATTACAGGATATTAATTCATTCAATTATTCATGCATTTTTGCATAAAATGGATATTATTTAAATTTAAGAGTAATAATTCAAACTCATTCTTTTTATCGTTGCGTAGGTTAAGTTGTCAGAACATTATTTATAACTCTAGTACAAGTTACTAGCGCTAATAACACATTGTTCCTCTGGCAGTTCATCCTTATGTTTGTCACACATGACAAGATGTGAATATACGCACCGCACTGCACTAGAACTATATTTAGCTTTGCTTCCATTTCTAAGTTAGGTCCCCTATAACCTGATGGACAAGCATCACTGCTTTTAGATCTGTGCTCTGCCTGTGATTGGCCTTTGCAAATTTAAAAATAAGTTGTTTACTTTATCCTCATAATTTAAATCATACCTTTGTATATTTTTCACACCTTTATCGTAAATGTTTTGCCTTGTTGGTACACGTACTGCCTTTCATCCCATCTCTATCATTTCTTCTCTCATCTTTGCTCTTCCCCTTTGCATTCTCCTGTCCACTAACAGTACTAATACATTGATTACTTATATGTTAAAATCGTATGATGCATGTTTGAATATGCGGCATTGTGAATTAATTTCGGAGTTCTGAAACCAGCATCTTGCAGATCAAGTTAAATTTGCGAGCTTGACACAGAATTAACTGAAATCAGTTTGCTCCCATCTGTGCATTCAATAAAAGTTTTCAATAGCTTTTTTACTTAAAAGTAAGGCCCAACTATTTCTTTCATTAAAGCGTTTTGTAGTTGAATGCTGCTAATATTGTAAGAATGAAACTATTCAGTTTGGTAACTGGAACTCAGTTTGTTTTGCAAAGACGATATTGCAAGAGCATATTGCAATATCAATTATGAATTATTAACAATAACACAAACTCAAACTCAAATTGAAGTTATAGGATTCATCAAAAACAAATCTTTGTAAAATTGATTGTAATTTAATATGGAAATAGGCAAAAAGATGTATGTGCGAAATGCCAGAAACATTTGCATGACAATTTTATGATTATTTACATTTGATATCTTTGCTTTTACATTTGATATCTCTGAAAAGCAAATTTCGGACAAAGAGTTCAGGCCATTCAATTCACCTTAGCAAAAAAGAATTTCTGTCATACCAAAACTTTTCACAAAACTTTGATCCTTTTTTATTTCCATGCACTTTCAATAACTGAGTCATATTGAAAACTTCTTATGGCTTTTTAAAAATTTCATGGCAGTATTAGTACAGTAGTCTCCGCTAAAATGTACAGCCCACGGTGACAAAAAAAATCATGCATTTAGGCGAAGGTGCATTTTGAGTCAAGGGCCACAACCCATTATTCACACTGCCGTTCTTGTTTGGAATCAAACTCTTTTGTTTTGTCAGTTTGTTACTGCTTCGATTTTGTTTGTTGTTCGTTAGTTTGAAGACAATAATATAATATAATAAAATACATTTCTACATCGCTCATCATCAATACTAGATTAACCTATATACCTAACCTCTTCTCATAGATCTGTTACTTTCTTCTTTTACTCAAAACTACACCAAGGGGTGGGGTGGAGACATTCGACAAGTAGATCTAGGAATGATTTTCTTTTTTTGTTTTTATGGTTGACACGCGTGCATACAGAGTACGATCTCCATAGGGTGTCACACCAAGGTTCTGAGTCGGGGAGAGAAGGGGCGGGTAAGGGTAACCAGAGTCTGAAACAGCCAAGACCAGGTGCATAATTGTCGTGTGTATGAGTGCATATGGTTAACGTAGAACTAGATGACACACATGTGTACACACACACACACACACACACACATGCATGACAGATTTTGTCACTGGGATGGGGGCAAAAAGAGGTTTTCAAGTTTATTTTTCACAGGAATTGACTCTCTAAATGTAACATATTGAAGATGTATTTACAAAAACCTGTTGCATTTTGGCGAAGTTAAGCCAACTGTTGTTGCATTTTGAGGAGGTGATAAGCGTTGTAAAATTCCATTACATAAAAAATATATGCATTGTGACAAATCATGCATTTTGGCGGCATGCAATTTCGGAGACTACTGTAGTAACGGTTTTGTCACTAGGATTTGGACAGTAAAAGTGTGATTTTACATCAATTTATCTTTTTTTCAAAATGTTTATTTTCAGCTGTCTTCTGAAAAAGAATCCAAAGCTGAACAAACACAGGCATTGTACCATGTACTTTGTTTGTTTTCTGAAATAAGTTCTATGGGAAGGAAATAGGAAAGACAATAATACTAAAGGTGGCAATAGTAGTATTGCAAAAGTTGCTCCATGCATCACACCAAATTACAGGTTGTCCTATTCCTATGTAATTGTAACTAGTGTAATATTTGCCCCAGACTAACTGTTATGCAATGGAATTAATTGTTTTTTAATCCAACCATTCATGCTCACCGATTTTGAAGTCCTGTTTTCAACAGGAAGAATTCTTGTTTCTTTAAGGCACCAGTATTATTAATATCAATTACTCTTAAACATCAAAAGCACTGCACTACAAATCTAGTTGATTCATTGTATTCTAATCTACATACTTTGGCTAATGATTACAAGTACAAGTTGTAGGCGGTTGATTTTAATTCCACATGCTAAATGTCCTGACATTACATACATTTTGTAACAAAGCTAAAGGCTTTTTTAAATTAAACATTGAATGCTCTGTATAATCATTTCATTTAGTATGGCAGCCTAATAATTTTAAAGCATAATACATAACAAACACATTATTACCTCTACTCTATTCCACGTGTGTAATTAACATTCATGAAGATATGCCAGAGACACGACGTCATTAATCATTAATTGAAATGTCCCAAATATTCAAACTATGACAACTAAATTTTCCAACTATTTCTCATCATCAGATCAAAATAGCATCGTTGTCTATGGAGGCACTTACTCCGCTGTAATAATTATCAAATTCTTCTTTGGTGATCTGGAACAAGAAAAGAAAATACCTTATTTCATTACATTTTATGTATATTAAATATGCTCGTTATTATAATAATAATATATTACTATTTATTCCTGTGAAATGTTGTTTTCTATTCTACATATTTTGCCCTAGTTCTTGGCATGCAATGCTTCATGTCTAAGACATTCATTATCATCACCATCATATTATCATTGTTATTATTATTATCATTACTATTGTTATGTGCTTTCCTGTCCTATGCTAACCCTGATAAATAAAGAATTACCAGTCAGGTACAGTGTACAGCTTCATAGGCTTACTAACATTTCAACAGCTTGAATGTTTTGCTCAAATCCATCACGACGAAAAGGATGAAAAGTTTCGTTTAAATCTTAAAGAACCATTCTGCATTTCCAAATATTCAAATAAGGTTTCTTTTTTAAATTAAACATTGAATGCTCTGTATAATCATATCTTCTAGTATGGCAGCTTAATAATTCTAAAAAATAATACATACAACATGTTATTACCTCCACTCTATTACATGTGTGCAATTAACATTCATGAAGATATGCCACAGCATTGTTTTTATTTTGGGAAGAAAATGAAAGGGGTTGGTAGCATTTTTTTCTGAAGTTTTTAATCCGAGCAGCTGTAATGGTGATCTAGGCCTTTAAAGTAAGAGCCTTGTTTTGAAAAGAAATTATCATGATGTTCCACTCTCTAAATTGAAATTTCTAAGATTTGCAAAGGGATTTAAAGGAAGAACACAGGAATAAATGAATGCAATAGTAGAGGTTTGGTACTGTACGCTGCAAAATCATTAATTTTTCAAAATCTTTTACTTGTAGTGAAAAATTTTGTTGCTAACAGTTTAGATAAAATCTTATGCATACATGTATTTCCTATCACTTAGAATTATTTATGTAAAATCCCTCATGTTGTTTGTTAATGGAATAATGGGTAAAACGTTTCAGTACTTGCACTAGAACAGATATGAATTACTTGTTGAAATCCAATCCTTAAACATTTGACAGTGATGAAAAACTAAGAAAGTAATGATAGCAATTTAGTTCATTTCATGCACAAAGGTAGGTATGAGTTTTGGGAGACAAGTGAATAAAAGTGAGGGTGAACAAAATGTGGATTCAAATATCTTTGAACCCACCTGTATTTACCAGACATAAGACATCAAATGATAAAATATTAAGTAGTTTCGATTTGAGTTTGAGTCTTCAATTCAAGTTTTATCAGGGTGCCACAGAAAAGACTATGTTTCTATACTATGACTCTAAATAAAGGATGTAGGGTGAGACACAAGCAAAAGCCTTGGGACAAAGGTAATGCGCAAAAAGCAGGATGCCACCTTGTCTTACGTCCAAATAGGGCCTACTGTTCTGCAGATTCTGAAGTTGTGCCGGTGATCTTTCTGGAATTTGCTTTCATTAAAAAAATTCAAGCTTAAATCCCTTTTCTTTTTCTTTCTAAGTTTCAAAAATTCCTTCCAATTCCAGCTTTTTAATCTTCCAAAGCCTAAGGTATATTTCCCTTGTCAGAAATGTGAGTAATATTTTTCTGAATCATGAAAATTCCATTGAGTCATTTCTGTATAAAAGATAACTTTAAGTTAAAAGCAAAAGTAGGGTACCGTACATATAAGAGAATGACGAACATTTTGATAACGAATGAAGAAGATCACTTTTTTTTGCCACAGGTACATGTATTGGAAAAGAATAAAAAAAAAACGAACCAGACATGGTATTATTACACTACTTTTTAATATTTACAAATGTTTGTTGATGAGATTATGAGCAATTAAAAATGACTTCAGTTCAGCAAAATATAGTATGTGGTTGCTAACTAAATAGATTCTCAAAATCTTAAACATTGTAAACAATGTAAACCAATATGTGTAAAAATGTATTAACTCGCTTCTGCGATGGTTCCTCAAATAATTTTTTTTTTTGCACACGGCAAAAATCCATTAATTTGTTGAAATAAAAAATTACTGATTGATGTGTTGAAATATCAATACTATTGAATACATCTACCCCCACCCCCTCCCACTAATGCTAGTATGAAGTAGCTATTAATCGAAAAATATATCAGTTGTTGAACCATCAGTAATCGCAAGTAAGTTAATTTTAAGACTATAGCTAAATTTTCCGTTGTGCAGAATTACAACAATGTCTCTCTTTATTCTATTATTATTACTATTATTATCGGTCCTTTCGAAATCTGAGGTGACATACAACAAAATCAGTTACATGAATATAAACAATAAATATTACACTGTAACTGTAAAGAGTTTCAAGGCAGATAAAATGAAAAATCTTTAAGTTAGAGTCTTAAGTCTAAGTAAGAGTGTGGTCTAAGGGAACCATGGTCCTTTCAAAGAGCAAGACAGCAACAGAACTACAAATGTTATTTCTTATTTTCATTATAGTTTCTCAGACTTGGACAAACATTCTTGTCAAATACCACAGTATACATCCATAGGATCTATGAAAATAATGTAATACTACACTTCAAATGAAGGAAGTAACAAGAAATAAAACCATTACATTTGATGTTCCAGTGAAGTTGAGTTGAGCATTTTAAGATTGATGTACTCAAATGCGTATGTTCTAAACATATAAGATAACTAAAATAAAAGTACTGAAAATGAAAACTATTTCTATATATAACTCAGAAATCTCTATCTTAATCATAGAAAGCCATTACTAGAAAATTTCTCCCTTTGAGTATGAGAGAAATTAACCCAATAAAAAGCAAGGAATACATAAAATAACAATAATCTTTATATCATCAAGACTATTGATACATATAATATATAAATTTATTTGTCAGTCAGTGATTATGCATGAGCATCTATCTTTTTCCATATATTTTTTTACGGAAATGAAGCATCAATGTGACAATGTGAGTAATGATGTTCCCATTTTATACATTTACTTTCACATTGAATTCACCTTATAATCAAGAACAGCATACATCACATTTTAATCACAGTTCTAAGGCAGGTTGTCCATCACTCATCCGTCACATCAATTCTGACATTTTGCAGATGACTAATGAGATAACTGACTACATAATAAAACTCGCATTTCTTTTTTATTTTAAAGTTGCTATTTTATCTTCATGTTTAAGTACAAAGCAGTAAAAAAAAAAAAAATTAATAAAAAAAAGTACAAGGCAGTATTAGATAAATTTTTTAACATCTTAAATGTATTACAGAAGGGTATGAAAATAAAATGTCTACAATTTCCAAGCATTTCTCATGACTAAATCAAAATATGCATCATTATCAACTGATGCACTAACTCCAGAGTAGTAATTTTCAAACTCCTCCCTTGTGATCTGAAAAGCAGAATGCCAAAATGCGTAAAAATGTGAAGAAAGCAGATACATTTGTAGTGTTCAAATACAACTTTTCATTGTGAAATACATCAGTGAAAATATAACTGCAACAATGTGAGAAAAACATGAAATATTCTTTTGATAACATGTGTGTGTTTAAAAATGAAGCAAACAAAATTCTCTAAGACGCCTTTTTAACACTGAAAGATCCTCAGTACAGGCATGAACTGTAAAGGACCTTTTACACATACAGTTGGATCAAATACAGTTAAATGCATTTGAAAAATGCCTACACTTTCTACCCCATGTTTTACATTCCACGCAAGCCAGTAGTAAACCAAACCACATAATTTGCAGGCTCACCAACTGTACATCATTTGTCTTCCAGCAGGCCACTTCATTCAAAGTCCTTCTGAACTCCCAGCGGAGTACAGTACACAAGCCTGTTATGCTTTTCCTACTAACACTGACAAGATTGTTCTTTACCACCTATAACTGGATACTCTACAAGACAAGAGCTGCAGGACTGGTTTTTTTGGCTACATATAAAACCTATTTGTACCTTATATTTTATGATTTTTTTTGTTTATTTTGAATTTCACGCTCTGAGAATTTTGTTTTTAATGTTAATATAGAATCTACATACTTCTCTAATTTCATTCTAGTTGTAGTTTTAATTTGGAGCATTATCAATTAAACCATAAATACAAATTAACTATGTATTTCAGTTATTTAGCCTAACTTATATTAAGTTACATTATATATATATATGTTCATCTATGTATTTTTCTGCTGTTCTCATTTGGGGTTGATATCTTTTCCTGTTACTTTCTATGCTTTTCTTCTTATTGTATGTTATGTTTGCATTCATATTTATTACATTCACTGATTCAGATTGCATAAACTAACAACAACCACAAAACATTAAAGGCAGACAGGAAGCAACTAGGGCAATAGAAATATTACATCTGCAACTGAAATGCATGGGAAGAGTTTAAACCTGTTAGTGATAACATGACTGACAGTAGTGAAAGGCTGTGCTGTCATATTATCACTTTGATGTGGCACAGAGCAATTGGGACATGCAGAGAGTGAGCCTTTGGTCTACTTTTAAGGCATGTGAAAGCTGGTGGAGGTCAACAAAAATGCTCAAGGAAAGCATAACAAATAAGATCTTATTACTGAGCAATCTCTCTTTCTTGCTTTTCTTTCCACCATGAGAAAAAATTGGAACACAACCATGCAGATGATGGCCAAGGCAAGCATACTGAAACTTCTATAAAAGTGACAATTTTGATCAATACAAAATTTAGCAACAATAAAAGACCTTCAAATCACTCACATAACCTGATCAAGGAAAAAATTTAATTGGTGATAAGAAGCTGAATATGCTTTATGACGGTCTTACCTTTCCATCCTTGTCATCGCTATCAAAGGAGTCAAGAAACAGCTGCAAGACCTGATCTGCTGTCCATTCACCACTAATGTACTTGGGATGCTTGTCTACTTTATACACTCCTCTTACATCTTCTAATGTGATAATACCATCTCCAGTTTTGTCTAATTTTTTGAAGGCTTTGTGTACCAGACTTTTGCGTGAATTGTTCATAGCAGGCTGTAAATGAACAAGGGATTTATTTTCCATGTTTGTCTTTTGAATACTTTAAAATAAAATTGGTTCATTACTAGACAAACCATTTCGTACAAGATATATATAGATATAAAAAATATCTACAGTGTTTCAAAGATGTTTATATATATCATGGCATATGTTGAGTATAAATGTAAAATAAGCAGAGAACACTTCATGGCTTCTTGGAATAAAAACAAAATCTTCCTACCCTTTCCAACCAACCATCCATTTCAAGATGCATCAAGTTCACTGCATACATTAACTTAAGCACAAATATCTACTAAATACAAAGGAAATTAAAACAAAACAACACTTTAAAAATAAAATGGAATTCACCAAAAGTCATTGAAATTGAAAGGAAGGTCTCTCTGACTCTTTTACCATTTTTCCTCATCAATTCTTTTTCTTAGGACAGAAACAGAAATTTAAAAAAAAGAAACAATTAAATGACAAATTTTATTTATAGAAATATGTGAATATCTGTCTGACATTTTGAAACAGTAGTAACCAGGAAAATGCAGTCTTCTGAGCATTGATAAAATATTGCATTTTTGGTAATGTTGCATTTTGGCAAATTCAAAAACATATCATTACATCAATGCATTAAGATTTTAATATTTTTCCTTCCCTATTAAGCCAATGTGCCAACGCATTTTGGTGTATTTTGATATGGGTGATTGAATTTCAAGGGTTTTTGTTAATTTTTTTTTTCTAGGGTGGGTAGAGTTCCTTGGTTTTCTAATACATTTACACTTTGACAGCCACAAAATGAGAGTGTTTTTCGCACTCATCACAGGCCTTCACTTCAAGTGAATTGTCTCTTTTAGCCGGCACATTTGAATGTGCAAGCACTTAATCAAGTCCTTGAATGGACAATGACACTCATGTAATATACATTCTCTTTAACTGTAAGCTGTAATTTAAGGAATAGTGAGGGAGGCTGACTTGCCATGAACTGGAAAGAAATAATTGCACAAAGGATACTCTAGAAATTTGCTAGTGACTGCCCACTGTTTATCAACAGGTCACATCATGTAGACAAAATTATTGCAAACAAATCAACTCAGCCAATGATCAAAAACACACTGGTCAGCGTTTGGGTGGCAGACAGCCCCTTAGGTGACAAAGAGTCTTGCAAGCATGGCTAAAAGCAAACATTGCTTTACATATAGAATCACTGAGTGGTCTGTCTCATTACAATAAATTTTGCATTCTCTGTCAAAGGGAACAAGTCTAAACGATAAATTCATCATCTCCATTCTCTTTTCTTTGGCATAAAGAATATCTAGCATGGGGGGTTGTAAATTCTGGAGATTTGAACTTTAATATTTAGTGTCAAAATATTTCATTTCACAAAGCACGCATTTCACAAATGTGTGTTTTAGTAGCACATATTTAAGTGATGACTGTTGTATAGTAGTTACTGCCAAAATGCCCGCCGCCATAATGCCTGTTTCTCCTACATGCCCGCAATTTCAGTGAAACCAATCATTTTCTTGATTAATTAGCCTTCTAAATGCCCATTTCAAAACAAAGATGTTCCTCTATATAGCCTGTCCGACAATTGCAGGTTTAATTTCTCCATATTATCATAAAGCATGTCCGTAATTGATTTCTTAATTTTTTTTTTATTATATATGTAATCCCATCACTAATAAGGCTAATTCATGCCCGTCAACAGTTTGCCATGCATTATAACCACCCTACAATATCTATCCAATGTACTGTAATAAAAGATGACCAGTCTTCTCTTCTTAACTCCACTCACTATACCGTACAGTCTTTGTCCCTTTGGATCACTGGTTTGTCATTTCGCAATAAGAATTGAACAGTCTCCATCCATGCTTCTTTCCTTGATGTCATAAGTTGTACCAAATTACCTGGTGTTTTTAATTCACTAAGCATTTTCCAGGTATCCCTATTTCTCGCATTCAATTTTATGTAAAAATGACGACTCTACTAGAACAAACGACCTGGTAATAAATCTTTATCCCTGTCTGCCCATTGATCAAACTCCAATTTTTGCCCTGACCGATTTTCCCATAAATGCTTGTTTCCCCTAAATGCCCGTCTTATCTCCTTCCTAAGCACCGGGCATTTAGGCAGTAACTACTGTAATACAATTTACACAAACCTTCAACCGAACAAGAAATTCATCAAAACTAATGGATCCGCTCTTATCCTTGTCAAATTCTTGAAACAGTTCATCACACTCTGTAGGTGAAAATTCTGTTATTCCATAGTCGGAAATTCCTTTCTTAAACTCCTTGCTGTCCAAGGATCTGTTCGAATCATCATCCATAATTTTGAATGTTCTGTGAAATAAAAAAAATATTTCGATTACATTAATTACAATCTCAGTTGGAAGCTATGTTATAAAATCGTCTTTCTTTCTTTCTTTATCAGCTCCCATTATACCTTCCAGTGTATAGGTTTAGTTGCCCGAAATGATCTCTCTCCAGGCTGCCCTGTCCTGACAGTTTCTGTTTCCTTCCAAAAAAAAATAAATTCTTTGCTTTAATGCCTCTTTTATATCTTTGTCCCACTTTCTCTGAAGTCTACCTTTTGGTCTTTTACCTTGAGTTTTAGCACTGTATACTGATTTAGCTATTCTATTGTCCTTCATTCTGTGAACATGCCCAAACCATCTCAGTTGATATATTTCTATCTTAGTTTTTATGCCATCTGCTTTAGTTTGATTTCTGATTTTGTCTCTTTTAGTTTTCCCTCCTACTCTTCTCAGATATTTCATTTCAGCTGCTTGTACTCTACTATATTCCTTACTGTCTAAGTTCCAGGTTTCACTGCCATAGAGGAGAGTAGGACAATAAACTGTGTTGTATTTTGGTTTTTGTTGACAATTCTTATTTACCTATAAATGCCTTTCCTAGATGATTATATATTGTCATTGCCTTTTAGATTTTCTGGCTGATTTCTTCTCTTAGTTTTCCTCTGAGTTAATCATTACTCTAGGTAATTGTAGTTTACTTGTTCTAAATTCTCACTGCCCAATTTAAGATTTGTGTTTTGGCTTCCCTAGTTACTAGCATGGTTTAAGTTTTCTTTGCATTTACTCTCATTCCTCTTTTATTTATTCATTATTCATTATGTTGATATTTGACTGAAGGTCACTTTCTGATTTTCCAAACAGAACTAAATCATCGGCAAATGAAAGCTTTGATACATTTACTGGTTGGAGCTTCCACATACCTACATTCATTAACTTCATTTTTGAGGATGCCTTTGTGACTGAATCCATAAATGTGATAAACAAAAGAGGACTTAGGATACAACCATGTCTTACTCCTATATCTACATCAAATTCTTCAGATAAATTTCCAGCTACTCTCACTGCACATGTTGGTTTATGGTAAAAACTTTTAATGGCTTCTATTAAATTTTGCTCTCCATTGTGTTCTAATAAGGAAAGTCATAGTTCGTCCCTCCTTACAGTGTCAAATGCCTTTTCTAAGTCAATAAAACACAGGTGAAAGTCAAATATTTCTCTCAAGAAATTTCTCAATTATTTGTCTAATTGTAAATATGTGGTCTTGTACACTTCTTCCTGGTCTAAATCCACTCTGGTGTTCTTCAATCTGATCCTCTACTCTTTTCTTTATTCGCATTTCCAGTATCCTGGCATACACTTTTCCTAATACGCTAAGTTGTGATTGTGGCGTCGGTTTCTGAGCGGTTAGGCTGCCGGACTGGGGATCATGACGTCCCGAGTTCGAATCCTAGCAAAGCCAGGTCTGACGTTGTGTTCCTTGGGAAAGACACTTAACACGCATTTCCCCACTCTACCCAGGTGCAAATGGGTACAAGCACTAGCTTGGGAGTAAAACCTGCATCAGACTAGCGTCCCCCCAGGTGGTGGTCATTGTCACTTGTTCCGCTTCACACTATAGAAACCGGGATACGCTCCGGCTCTATAGGCCTTAAGGGCCTTATAGGAACTTTACTTTTTAAGTTGTGATATCCCTCTATAGATTGATCCTTTCATCGTTAATCTTTTATTGTGTATTGGTACTACCGCTCCCTGGCACTTGTTACAACTTCCATGCTTGTTGACATATTGCATGTAGTAGTATGTCTGCCTCTCTCCTTGGTTTTTAATAATTTATGGATAAACTTGATATGCTCCTTGGGCGTTTCCTAATTTCACTTCTTATAGCTATTTGGAGTTCTTTCATTGAGATATCTACATCTTCAGTTGTTTCAACTGGATTACTTGTTACTCTTAATAATTGATCTGTACTCCTTGTTTCATATGTTCTGGAGGGATTATGTAATTGGTGAAAATACTTTCTCCACGTTTCCATGATTTCACTGTCTTCTTTCATTACTTCTCCTTTGGCATTCTTAATTTGTCATATTGAACATGCTTTGGTCTTTCTCATGCTCTTCATTGCTCCCCAGAACAGCTTTTGATTTCCTTTATAGCTTTCTTGAAGTTTTTGTCCAAACTCTTCCTATTGTTCTTTTTTTGCTTTCCTAACTTCCTCTTTCGCGATAGTTCTTTTATTCACGTAATCTATCGTATTCTCTGGTCTCTTTGTTTGCAAGTATTTCTTCCAGGTATCCTTCTTTTCTTTGATCTTAGTCTTAACATTCTCATTCACCATGCTGTTCTTTTCCCATCTCCTTTAATTTATTTCCTACAACAGACCTCTTCAGTACAACTGAGGAGTGTTTCTTTATGCATTTGCCACTTTTCTTCTATTATGCTATCATTCAGATCTATCTGCCTTTCACTGATAAATCTTTTTATCCTAGATTGGTATATCTGTTTTATTTTTTGGTTTGTTTAGTTCTTCTATTTTGAGTTTAGTAGCATTCTTCTCTTTCCTTTTCTGTTTGTTTTCTTCAGTCAGTAATCTCATTTTGGCAATGGCTAGGTGGTGATCACTAAATATTTCTGCTCCTCAGTTTACTCTTGCATCCATTATACTGTAAAATATGGAGCTGCTAACTATTATGCAGTCTATGATTGACTTTTCACATCTGTCTTCATTTACTCTTGTATATTTGTGGACGAGCAAAAAAAATGTGTTGGCTATTTTCATATTATTTTTTAGGCAAACATCTATTAGTCTCTCTCCATTTGGAGAAGTTGTTGTCTCTCCTTCTTTACCTATTACTCCACCTCATGTTTCTACATTGTTGCCCACTCTAGCGTTTAAATCTCCTGTTTTGGGGAGCAATGAAGAGCATGAAAAGACCAAAGCATGCTCAATATGACAAGTTTAAATCTCCTAAAACCATTAGTTTTTGTTTTGGTTTGAGATTTTCTGCAGCTCTTTGTACATCGTTTTCGAAAATATCTTTTTCTTCTTTGGTGGTCCATTAATAATTTAATTTCTCTAATACCTGTGGGCTTATAAATTTCCAACTTTCTAGTAGCTTTTCTGACCTTTTATGCACTAAGAGGACTACTCTTGCTCTAGCTCTATCTTGGACATCTACTCCTGAGAAGATTAAAGTATGATTTGGTCCTACATTTTCTATCCCTTGTCCTTTTTCTTTGTTTCTGTAATGGTCAAAATGTTTACTTTGAATTTTTCCATTTCTTCAGCTAATTCTAACTCTTTTCAATTTATTGCCCTAATATTCCATGTTCCAAAAATCGCAGTCCGTGTTCTTTTCCAGAGTCATCTTCGAAAGTTCAATCCGGGTATATTATATTTCTTCTTTGAATCAGTCTGGTTGTGGATAAGCAGGAATTATCCCACTGTATCCTAGGTAGATGGTGGGGCTGCCACCTTAAGGCCCTCTACCAGGCCTTGTTATTTTCTGTCAGGGTTAACTCCCTTAGCATTTGTTCAACCAAGACTGGCATGCAAGGCAGCAGGTTGTTTTCTGTCAGGGTTAGCTCCCTTAGCCTTTGGTCAGCCAAGACCCACCTGCAAGGCAGCAGGAGACTCGTGGAGGCGGGACCGCCTAATCCCGTACAGGTACTTACCTGTTCACTGTCCGGTTATAAAATCTTGATATGTTAAAAGTCTACTTCTGTGAGATTAGTGTAAATGTGAAGTACCATACAAGGTGTGCAAATGTAACATATGAGCCATTACCACAATTTCATTCAGCTTAAGATGATGAGTAATTCAAGCACAAGAATATCTACATCTGTTAGATGCTAGTCCATACAGGCAGATGGTTGGCAATAAAATGGACATCAGCAAAGAGGGCAAACCTTTTGATTGCCAGACACCTTCATGTGCACGCAAGTATCAAACATATCTATATTTAATTGCATTTTGAATTGCTCATCATCTCAAGCTTACTTGATTTTGCTTATTTCATATCTTTACCTTTATTATTGTTTTAATCATTTGTGTACTTCTTATAACTTTATTTTACATTTTTATCTTTTTCCCTTTATCTTTTTTTCTAGTAGTAGTATTCTCTTCTCTCTTTTTCCCTAGACTTCTATTCACTTTTCTTTTATATAACAAAGCTTGCCCCCATCTTTCTTTGCTACAGATATGCCACTATCTGATCTTCTCTTTTTTTCTTTTCAAGTCATTCTAATCATCATTGTCCTCCTTTCCTTGATTTCTTGTCCTCTCCACTATCCTTTCCCTCGTTTTTATGTCCTCGCTACTGACACTGCATTGTGTGCCGCCAGTGTAATTGTGTACATAGTACGCGTTCGTTGTATGATGAAGGGTTAAACCCAAAACATCATAAGCTTGTTTTGTTGTTTTTAGTGGAGTTGTCATTTTCTTTCTTTTTTTTATCAGTTTCCATTCTGCTTTCCGGTGTATGGGTTTAGATACCTAAAATGATCTTTCTCCAGGCTGCCCTGTCCTGACATTTTCTTGCTTATATTTCGTCCCACTTTCTCCGAGGTCTGTCTTTTGGCCTTTTACCTTGGGTTTTAGAATTGTATACTGATCCAGCTATTCTCTTTTCATTCATTCTGTTAACCCTATAACAGCATATAGCAGATTAGATTGGCTAATTGCTGTACGCTATTCTGCGGCAGCCGATTAGATCAGCAAATTCATCTGCCCAGTTTTTTTATTGTTAATTCCCTTTGACTACTAGCTGTTTTTATCGCTTTCCGCATCTCCGGCGATTGAAGAATACCTATAGCTCTCCTGTTTCCGGAAATAGCGATTGTCTTCCTGTCGTGATAGTATTACTCATAACCGTCTTGTGATTACAGTATCGTGAACAAAATATCCCTGTTTTCGTTTTTAGATAAATTTAGCATGAACGTAGTTTGGTGGTCATATTGGATTTTTGCCCAGGAGTCAAGGCTATGTCATCGTGAATTTTTTAAATTATTTTGTTTTTAGCATAAAGCATGACTCAACACCTTTCCAAAATGTATAGTTTGTTAGGGTTTTTAGCATAAACAACACAAAATAACTATAACAATTATGTCATTAAAGCCTCAGCAGCTCACAAAAAACTGTCCGCAGTTATAGGGTTAACATACCCAATTCTATCTTAGTTTTGATGCCATCTGCTTTGGTTTGATCTCTTATTGTTGTGTTTTCCGATTTTGTCTCTTTCAGTTTTCCCTTTACTCTTCTTACATATTTCATTCCAGTTGCCTGTACTCTACTGTTTTGAAAGTTTTACTCAGTATGCTATCTGATTTTCATTTTCACCCTCTTGTCCCTCTCCTGAGGTCAAGCTTTTGAGAAAGACTCAGAGCCAACTCAGAGAAAAGATATTATAACTTTGTCATTATGATGTTGGATGAATAAAATGAATAAAGACCATTTACAACTTATAATCATTACTGATTACATCATACAAATATTTGACATGAATTGTTACTTTATTGAACAGTCAAATTCAACTTACCTTGCCAGGCCTTTGATTCCATTTGCCCCTCTTGATAAACAGGCTAACTGTAGTTTCTCTAACAAACTTGTTGAGGTTTTCATAGCCTGCTGACATTTCAGTTTCAATTCTGTATTTGATCTTACTGTGGCCGCCATGATTTACTTGAAATATCTCTAGCAGATAAAAAAAAGCAATTGAAAAAAGACAATTAACATTATGAATAAAAAATACAGTTGTCTCAATTAAAGAATTTTCTCTCATATAATAAACAATATGAATTAACATTTTCCTTCGTACATATACATGACATTGTGTTGTAATGTCTTTTTTCTACCCACCCATTTTCAGGCTTCAGCCTTCAAAGATTGTGATAGATTTTATGAAAGGCAAATCTACTATGGTACAGCATCTATGCAGTATAGTCAAACTTGTCTAAGGGGGCCACCCTTCGTTACAGACAAAAGCCACCACCTTAGACAGCCTGCCGACTAACACAAATTTGATATTTTTAGGAAAACAAAATTTGGTAAGATGCAAAGGAATCTCATCTGAGTTCCAAACATTGTTGGTTGCAGGCTTTGGACTGCCTTGTGCTTGAGAATGTTAGTAACTTGCATTTTTCAGACATAGAAAAGTGCTGCCAGTTATTGGAATGCCTTATTCATTTTTAGACATTTTCATAACTTCCAACATCTGTTTCAAAGTTAGAACCAGGGACTTCTTGGTTTCTTTCGACATATTGTTACTTTAAGACACCAAATTGCAATTGAAATTGTTTTTTTATGTGTGATTTTATAAGTTGCCATTGCCCACAAATTAAAGAAACACATGAATCACAAGTTGACATAACTGTGAACTTAATCTTGAGTTGTTTCAAACATACGCATAGGAAGACAAGTTTGTTCAGAAGTATCAGCCACGCTGAAACTTCTCTAATCTTCAATGTCACGAATTACTCTATTATGTTGATTGACTTGAAACTATTGCAAATCAGACATAGCATAATCCTTCAGCTAATCTATTGTTTTTGTGCTGTATGTTTGCTCTCTAGCTAATTGAGACGTGTCATGTGCAACAAGTCTTTTGTCATGCCAGTATTTTTAAATCGATAACCAGATACTGCAATCGACAGTCACATTAGCGTATTGGCATAGTCTATTTTACGACACAATAGGACAAGTGTATAGGTATGATCTTTATGCGCACTTACTTGTTGTCATTTTGCAGAAGAGCATGCCATACATTTTAAAGATAGGTGTGATAAACTCATTAGGTCGTCATAATGACAAGAGGAGGCAAATGGGGAATAGAAAGGAGGATTAATTGAGTAAATCATCTTGTATCCAAAATAACTGGCAGAGGCTGTGTAAACCCTCACATTGCCATGTTCGACTATAGTCGAAACTCCTGATTGACATTCATATTGCTGACATCGACTGTAGTCGAAACTTGATGAGCTCTTCTAAGAATGCTGAATATAAAATAAAACAGAAGTACATCGTTATGTAGAGTAGGTTCCCTTCCATCATATGGATATGTATTTGAAAAGGATGGGATGCAGCTGGACAGAGTGGAGACAATAGCCCAGGATAGAGGAAGATGGAAGGGGCTACTTGGTGGCCAATACCCACAACCAGAGCAGAATGGCTGATGATTTCCCTTGGATGTGCCTGACAACAGAACTCAGCTGCTGCTAGTGGGAACTAGAAATTGAAAATGAGCTTTGATATCTCCAAAAATATTTCTTTTAGCCTACAATAACTCATAAGTAACATTGACTTCAACAAGAATAGAATCTAGTGTGTTGCCTTATTTTTGCTTATTTATTTGGATGCATTCCATGTGAATCTTTTGAAGCTAACATACAAAGAATTTTGATCCCATTAATCAATATACTTCATTGCCAATAAAGGTGCCACTAGTACCAGGTGATGTTCACACCCCTGCCAGAACTGATCAACTAGCACATCTCTCAGAAACAAGTCCAGACTTACACACCTCAAAAAGCAATGCCCATTACTTAAGAATAATGATCACAAAAATCAATATTTGGAATCCAAGATTTTGAAAAAAACAAAAACCAGATAGCTGTCAATCAAATATAAAATCCTTGTTGGTATGATGTTACAAGCAATGAACAGAAGGGAAATCATAAGCAGATGGTGCCTTGCAGGTGGTACCGGAAAATCTTTTGCTTATTTTGCTAAAAATACTCGATTGGAGTAACGCGAAACTCTCGCTTTTACATGTTATGTTATCATCAGAGAAAACAGAGCACAATATAACGGAAAACAGAATCAGAATGAGAAACCTTCAGCTCAGAATTGTTTTTTAAATCTTCAGAAATCCATCTAGAATTATCAACAATTTGAGAAAAATTCAGCTGTATCACCAATCCATGGACTATGGCGAGACTCGTGTCGTGAACGTGAACTAGACCTATGGCATTTATCACTTAGAGTCAGAGCTGGAATTATTCTTATGAACTCTTCTCAGGTCTTTACAATATCAACTTACAATATTTATTGCTTGTACCTTGAGCAATAAATAATAACACCAAATTTGACAATTTTCCAGCACACTCAGTAAAATTATTACTATTTATAACTAATAAAACGTACTCTCCGAAAAGACAACAAGGAATGTGCAAGTTGTAGTTAGTGCCAGGACAAGTCTTAGCTTGGTCTCGATCCGAATCGATTTTCAGAGTGTGTATTCCACACACGCTGTGTCACTATCACCATGCCAACAAGGAGATGACCCGTGTTAACTTGTCATCAACTGTGTTTTTTAATTGTGCGTGAGAGAGTGTGCGTGTATGATTGTGATACTGTGTGAGAGAAGGCAGGGCAAAGTGGAGTTGGTTTTTAGTCAGTTTACTACTAACAGTGACAGTGGTTTGAGTTTGAACAGTTACCAGGTCCACAGACTGTTTAAGTATAATAATATCGTTGAACATTCGCGTCTCATGAGAGAGAAGGGGGGGAGACGGTGTGTGTGAGAGAGAGAGAGAGAGAGAGAGAGAGAGAGACGAGAGAGAGAGAGAGGGTGTGTGTGTGTGAGAGAGAGAGAGAGAGAGAGAGAGAGAGCAGAGAGAGAGAGAGAGAGAGAGAGGGGGGGCACAATCACCGTATTATGTTATCAGTTGTTATGGTCTAACGATATATTCGTGCAACTTTGAGGAAGACAAAATTGGCCATTCTATCCCCTACACGTGAAACAGGTTGGGATGCTTTTGATTATTTGATTTTTTGTTTTGTTTTGTTAGGGGGTTTTGTTTGTTTTTAGGGGGGGGTTAAGTTCAATTTCAATAGCATGTTCATCTTTGTTTACGACGGTCGACAGGTGAATTGTTTACACTGGAAATATGAGTCTGGGGTTATAATGAATAGGGTAGGGGGGGGGGCAAGTTTTGATCATTTTTCTTGTTGTAGGCCTACGCGAATGTGATTGTCGAGGAACCCTGTTTAGAACAAACCAATATGAACCAATGTCCTTTGTTCTTCACAATTCATGATTATACCCTCAGTAAATTATTTGATACATATAAGGCAATAGTCGTTGGTTTTGAATAAGACTGATTTTCCCCACATGACTAGATATAAGGCCATTTAATGTTAATTGAAACCATCGTAGGGTTCATGTGTATCATAGTGTAGCCCAAATGAGACCTATATTTTTACCCATCTCTATGGGACAACTCGGAATTCAACCAACAAGAAGGAGGTGGAGTTGTGAGAGTGAGAATATTTGAGTGTTACTGTAAAGCATACGATTTCCAAATTATTTACATCCAAGAAAAATTGAATAAGCATCCGGAATGTCGCAATATTATTATGAGATCATTATTAGGACTACAATTTCTGTGCATCAAAACTCTTCGTAGTAAACTCAAGAATGTTGAAAATGTTCCATGTGACTAAAAAAAGGAAAAATTATGACGCTACACAATCTTGTTAATAAAATATCTTGTCAATGATTTTTGTTTGTTGGAGAGGGGCGAGCGTCTGGGATGTTCTTACAAGAATAAAGATAAAAGATTTTTTAAAAGATGGATTTATAGTAGGCCTACGTTTCTCAACATAAGTGCAGGCTCACCGCCTATATATCATTTATCTCCCAGCACGCCATTTCATTCAAGTCCCCCTCAACTCCCTGGGGAGCGCATACAGTACAGCAGCCTGTTAGGCCTTCGTATTAACACTTTGACAATATCTTTCTCTAATATAGCTAGGTACTCATTACAAGACCCAGTGGAGGAAAGTAGGAGTGGAAGAATCTTTCTTAAAGAGAACAATGTTTGAAAAAACGCCTGGACCAGTCATGGGGTTTGAACCAGTGTCGCCGTGACTTCAAACTCACAACATTGCGGTTTCGTTACAACTAAATACAACGCTTCAAGTTGAAGGTATAGTCTAGTAGGAGGTGTAATAGTCGTTTGGTCGGGTTGTTGAGATCAATTTACTTATGTGGGTTGGTTTATTTCTATTTTTTTAAAATTTTTGATTAATCACTTCAAATATGATGCATATTAAGGTAAAGTCTATTAGAGTGACACAACAAGCTTCCATTTTATTTATGTTTGTATGTCTATATGTTTGTGTATATATGTGCGTATGTATGTATGTATGTGTGCATGTATGTATGTAACATGCATGTGCATGTATGTATGTATGTATGTATGTATGTATGTATGTATGTATGTATGTATGTATGTATCTATGTGTATGTATGTATATGTATGTAACATGTATGTGCCTGTATGTATGTGTGCATGTACGTATGTGCATTGTTGCTAATATGTGTATGTTTTTATAAATGTATGAGTCTACGTATGTATGTATGTATGTATATGTATGAATGTATGTATGTGTGTATATATGTATTATGAATGTATAAGTCTATGTATGTATGTATGTAAGGTAGGACGTATTCTGCTTAGTTTTTTGGTGTCAGGAACCACATGTAAAATATTGCAATACACCAAGAAGGTACTATCATGATTTCTTTGCACACCCATCGCATCATTGCTTTACCCAACACACACACACACACACACACACACAAACCTGTTTCACACTACACTTTTTTTCATGGCCTTTCACTGTATTAGGTTTCGCCGCTGGTGAAATCACGCAGCCAGCTCACTCTGGAGCCCTCTCGCAATGGGAACCAATAAAGCTTAGTTAACTGTACAAAAATATTCCCGGAATAGGGTCAAAGGTCGTGGTGTTTATTCTTTTGTAAAAATAGACAAAAATCTAATCTAGATCCATTCTCGAACTGGCGCATGCGTGCCCTGCTAACCGACGAATTCTATTTTTATCGAGATCCTTGTCATCTAGTTCTACATGCTGTGATGCTGATACACACTAATGTGTGTTGCGCGTTCGTTCTTCTATCTTTCTCTCTGATCTGTCTGTCTGTTCTGTCTGTCTTCTGTCAATCTCCCCCTGCTCTCTCTCTCTCTCTCTGTCTGTCTGTCTGTCTGTCTGTCTCTCTCTCTCTCTCTCTCTCTCTCCCTCTGTCTCTCTCTCTCTCTCTCATATATATATATATATAAATATATATATATATATATATATATGTCTCTCTCTCTCTCTCTCTCTCTCTCTCTCTCTTCTCTCTCTCTCTCTCTCTCTCTCTCTCTCTCTCTCTCTCTCTCTCTCTCTCTCTCTCTCTCTCTCACTCTTCAAAGTTTGCGGAGGTGAAGAATCGTTATTTGTCTCCAAACATTAACGTAAGTACACTGTAATGTTATTACATTGTACATTGTACTACGTTTTATGATTTATATCAGTTGTCTGAAAGTATGATATTATGACAGTATTTTATCATGACACCACCTACAATAATGGGTACGCCACGCCTCTGTATGTATGAATGTATGAGTCAATGTATGTATATATGTATGTATGTATGTATGAGTCTATGTATGTATGTATGTATGTATGTATGTATGTATGTATGTATGTATGTATGTATGTATGTATGTAACAACAACAACAATAATAACAACATAATTCATTTCTATAGCGCCCATCTTACGACAGCTCTGGCACATTTATACATAAATAGTAAAAAAAATCAAAAACATGAGCAATGTACATATACAAAATAAATAAATAAATAAATCAATAAATCAATAAACAAATAAATAAATAAATAAGTAAATAAAGAATAAATAAATAAATCAATCATTAAAGCATAATATCATTTATAAAGGTGTATGGTACATAAATTAAAATCGCATAATTAAAACAATTATTTTTCTTCTAAGAAGCATCGCATGAGGTATGTTTTGAGATGTTTTTTAAAGGTGTCTTCCAACGTGTCAAACATAGATCGTATTGACAGCGGAAGAGCATTCCAGACGTGAGGACCTGCGTATTTAAAAGAGCGCAGTGACAGTTTTGTCAGGGCTTTCTTTGGGGGAACGCTTAACAGACATTGATTTGTAGATCTCAGTTGGCGAGATGGAACATAACCAGAGATTATGTCATTTAAATAATTTGGAGCTCTATCAGTTTTACATTTGTGACACAATGTCGCAATTTTGTATATTATTCGTTTATCGATCGGGAGCCAATGCAGAGACAAGAACAAGGGGTAATGTGTTCGTATTTTTTTTTCTTCAAAATCACATGGTTTGGATATGTTGGAGCTTATGAATCAAGACATAAGGTAAATTATAAAACAGGGAGTTGCAATATTCAATTTTGGAAAAAATGTGTGCTGAAGTCAATGTTTTAAGAAAACTTAGATTAAGAAAGTTTGATAGGTGGCCTAATCGTCTGATTTCGAAGTAAAAGAGTTTTACGGAGATGGTTTATATGATGTTCCATAGATAAATTATCATCGAAATATACCCCAAGATGTTTTGCGTTCTGTGTGAATTTTATTTCTTTGTTTTCGACCCTCATAGAGTTAGTTCTGTCAGGCCAACTGAGATTTTTTGGATTACATAGTAATATTTCGGTTTTTTCTTTATTCAGTTTAAGCTTGTTAGTAGATATCCACGCTTTTACATGAGATAAACATAATTTCATGGATTTCAAAATTAATTTGTATTTATAGACATGGCAGATTTGTAAAGTTGCGTATCGTCAGCATACATGTGATAGCTTACCCCATGCTGTTTGACACTATCACCCAAGCGGTTGTATATACAATGTGTATAGTAGGGGACCAAGCACTGACCCTTGTGGAACCCCATACTTGAGTGGAAAAGAGATAGATTGGGTACGATCATGAAAATAGGATATAAATCAGTCAAGCACAGTGCCCTCTAGACCAAAAGTTTTGAAAAAGTCACTCAATAAGAATACAATGGTCAAGTGTGTCAAAGCGCCACGCTTAAATCAAGACTGACACTTTGCGTTCATCGGCAGCGCACTACAAATCACTTTGTATCTTAAGCAAGGCTGTTTCCGTGTTGTGATATTGTCTGTAAGCTGACTCAACTGACTGATTGGCTTCAAATAATTTATATTTCAGAAGATGCTTCTTTAATTGCATTGCAACCTTTTCCAAAATCTTCTATAAAAATGGGAGGTTCCGAAACAGGCTTATAGTTTTTTTAATTCTTCAGGAGATAGGTTGAGTTTCTTAAGTAGAAGGGTTACAATTGCGTGTTTAAGGTCTTGGGTACAATTCAGTAGATAGAGATTCATTAACAATGGTTGTTAGAACAGGAGCTAGGTGATCTAAATATTTAACTAATAATGATGTGTCAATTGGATCAAGGTAGCATGATTTCGATGGTGAAGGGTCTTGAGATCCTCCTCGGTGACGGTTGGAATTCACAGAAGACCATATCACCCTCAAATTGTTTGAAAGTTGGTGGTGAATGATGATGCTGGTCGAGATTGTTTCTGATGAGATGCGCTTTATCCTTGAAATAATGTCCAAATACGTCAGGTAAGTCATTTCTTGAGTAACCGGTTGGAACATTTTCTTTGTCAGATTTGCTGGCTTTGCCCGTCTGGTTATGTGAAACAGGGTGCGCGCAGTTGTGCCCTTGTTGATTTTGCTGTTATAATATTCAGCCTTTGCAGTTTTAATTAGTAGCTTCATTTTGTTGTTATGTTGTTTGTAAATTTGTTTGCGTATCTCTAGGCTTGCAGTTTTAATTAGTAGCTTCATTTTGTTGTTATGTTGTTTGTAAATTTGTTTGCGTATCTCTAGGCTTGCAGTTTTAATTAGTAGCTTCATTTTGTTGTTATGTTGTTTGTAAATTTGTTTGTGTATCTCTAGGCTTGTAGAGCACCATCTTCTCTCTGCTTGTCGCCGTTCCACTTTGAGCAGCTTTCTCTCCCCTGTCAGCCACGGTGCTGATGGGCGATCAGTGACTGTGCGGTGTTCAATAGGTGCATGGTGATCGAGCAGCTGCCTTAGTGTGTTGTAGGTTTCGATGACATTGGTACTTGCCAGAAGGCTCGGGACAACACGTTCAATGTCAGCCTCTAGTGTCGTGTGATCAAAGATTTTCTTCTTGATGTAATTTTTTGTCTGGGAGTTGGGTTTTTTACGTTGATTTTCAAAGTAATGACGAAGTGGTCAGAGACATCGTTATCACTACATTAAGGTTGTAAATTTCCTCGTTGTCATCGGTTACAACCCAGTCTAATGTATGTTGTTTTACATGCATTGTGGTGTTTACGTGCTGCTTGAAGCTATTTGATGTTAGAATTGATTTTACGGTATTGGCATTTCTGTTATGCGGATTATCATAGTGTAGATTGAAGTCACCAAGTATTATAGGCCTGCTCTTTGTATGTATTATTATATGTGCATTGTAGGTACAAATTGACAATACGTGTATGTATATACATGTATGCCCGTATACATATTGTGTGTACATGCAAATGTATGTGAGTAACACTCACTAAAGTGCTCCATAATTTGTTTGATTGGATTTGTAAATTGTTTAAATCTCTTTATATTTCTGAGTGTACGGCGCCATCTAACACTTTTGGTGGATGTCAGGTGTTCTATACAGGTGTTATGTATGTATGTATGCATGTCATGTGTATTTTGTATGTACAGCTGTATGGACTTCATACTGATGTTAAACGAGTGTGATACATCATTCTGTCACCTTAAAACACAAAGCAACAGATAGGCAATACATTGTACTTAGATATAGAAAAAAGAGAACACCTCTTGAAAGTTGTTTGCTTACATCAGTCATCAAAAACATATTGCACACCATTCTACATGACCATAAAAGAACAAATGGAGACTTTTTATTATTTTCTCCAAAATTTTATTCAACCTTTCCTTATAATATACCTTTGTAAAGAACACTAAAGATAGCTAAACCGTATCAAAATGTAGAGGAAGGTTTCAATTTAATATGATCATTTCCTTTATTTGGTGTTATAACGTACAGAATAAAAAGAGATGTGACCAATATAATATCAAAATCTTATATAAAAGCAATAACATTAACTGATATATGTGATTATTAAAGAGTTTTATTTCATACAGATTTTGTTACTTTCAATATAAAATATCTGTGATAGGAAAGTTGAAAGGGTTGTGATGTAAAACATAAAAAGAATACCGGTAATAGCAAAGAATAAACAAATAATTTTAAAAAACAGCCCTAACAAAATGAAAGATAACCCCCTGCCTGCCACCCCCCCCCACCCCCCGTCAAAAGTAAAAAAAGAACCACATGGATCATCGCATATTATCTGAGAAATAAATAAATAAATTTGTAAGGCCATGAATTCAGAGTTATCATTTGTAATCAACATCTTGAATAGATTGTAGGCCATATTTTGTTCTTTCACGTTCACATTTTTTCTTTGAAAATTTTTAACATCTGTGGGGGAAAAAAATGTGAAAGAAATTTTTTCACAAAAAAAAAAAGAACAATTTTATAGTACACTTAAAAATTACAAAATTGAGATTCTGAAGTAGAAAAAAATGTACAAAATACCATAAGAGCACATCAGTATAGTATAAATGTATTTTACATCACAAAGAAATGTAGCACCATATTGAATATTTGTATGTTAGAGACATAGAGACAGAAATGTATACAGTAAAATTTGGTACAATTTCCAACTGCTAAAACAAGAACAATATCATAAAAAGTAAACTCTCGGCTCCTCTCCGTTCTATCATCACAATAGCACACACATGCAGAAACCCACTAAACGAGACAGATTCTCAGGATTCAAATGAAAATAAAAATGAATTTGTTGAGGCTATGTTTTTCTTTTCTTTTTTTCTAACTCTATCTAGGATAGATTGTCTTCTTTTTAATGAAAAGAATTAGAATTCTTTAACAACATAATAGATCTACATGAGATTTTCCACCAGAGAAAATGTAATTTCACAGAAGTATGAAGAAATATATTAAAAAAATAATTCAACAGGCAAGGCAGATTTCAATGAATATTCACATCTCTAACCATCATCCAAGAATCATAATGCAAAGAGAGTGCATTGGTAAACAATTTATCAGCTTATTATCAGCTGTATGATTGAATATAATCCTGTTAGATCGGATTTAAATTTATAGTACATAGATCATACATACAATGACAAAAAAACCCATGCCAAATAATGTAGCCATTGAAATAAAAACAGTGACAGGAAATATCCAGTACTAAAGCTAATTTATTATTGTCCCTACGGTAGGTTACTCATACGGCCAAAACACAAAGAAAAACGTAAAAGCATATATCATCCACAAAACAAAACATAAAAAGCAAAGAAACAATGTGAGAATTAACTGTTGGCTTGACTATTGTTTTGATAGACAAGAACAAGATGGAATAAAGCATTTAAAAATTAATGTCATAAATGAATGTTTTTTAAAATAAATAACCTCTAAAACTGCTACCATTTTGACTTCTTTCCATTGAGACCTACTTCTCATTTCAATCAGCTTAAAAAACTAAAACAATTATGTTTTCTGTAATAAATATAATTATATGCGAGCTTCCAAAAGTAAATGACTTTTCAATCAAAGCACTTAGGAAACAGGCTTTTCAGCCAAGCATTAAATTACAATCTTTCACAAAAACAACATTATCAAATCTTTGTTCTATTTTTTTCCTCATGGTTTTTGCTCCTTCTCTTTATACTTCATGTAGCAAAAATATTCATTTGACTTGACTGAAGTTCATTGTAACACTTTGAATTAAACAAAATTATATCTACAGATCTTAAGTTTCTTCAACATCAATCACTTCTCAGATCATTCAATGCAGAAAAACACAAAAAAATCAGAAAAAAACCAAAGACAATATCTGTACAATGTACAAGAAGGAGAACCTCCCAGAAAGAAAAAAAATCCAATTTTGATTCTGTCATATCACTCATATGATATTTAAGAAAATGAATCATGCCTTCTATCCTTGCCTCACATTACAACAATTTTTTTGTTATAAAGGCTTCAATCAAGTTTTAAATATATTCTTCTTACACATAAAATAAAATATTGAAAACCACTTTGTATTTTCTAGTTCTTGTTTTCTCTCTAATTCAAAGATCATCAAATGCAAAGTTGACAAAATAATTGAATTTCACATAATTCTAAGCACAAGCTTACAAGTTTCCTTCTTGGCTTTTAAATCTTTCACTATTTCTTAATGTCAACTTTATTCTCTCATGTCTATTTTGTGTTTGATTTGGGTTCTTTTAATCCTCCTCATGTAGTCGAGCAATTTAAGAAACTGCTATGATGATTATCATAATAAGGGTGATGAGTTGTAATGCAAAGTGAAGGGAAAAGCATGAATCGCTTGAATCGTCGGCCCTGTTTGGGAAGATATAACGAGAGATATGTGCAAAATAAGTCATGAATACAAATTTTTAATTATCTGTCATAAACTGTTATACAATCAGTTGACTTCAGCATGCAGAAAGAAATGTTTTGTATTCCTTTATATTTTCCATGTTTAAATACACAATTCCAATTATAGAAAGTTACTGAAAGCTGTGAAATTAACCATGTTGTCATTGTCATAGATTTTAAAGACTTACAGCAGTTCCAGGTTCTGGGTGATGTTGTTTTGGGTACTCTCTTTTCAGTTGTTCGTGCTTCTTTCCTACGTTCTGAAATAATGGCAAACAAAGGATATTGACGATGCTTGTTGCAATTATCCCTCTTTTCCTAAAAATAACTCCAAAAGAATCAACAAACAAAAGATATGGAAAAAGTGTAAAGGAATTGACATTCTCAAAACAAACCAAACCCTATCATAGTTAGATTCATCTTTAAAAGTAAAATTAATTTACATAATTTCAGTGGACTTCACAAACAAAAATGAGGAAAAAAAAATAAATAACACAGTAACCATCCCCAAACTGCATCTAACGAATTGGAGAAAAAAGTACATTTTGACAAAGTCACATATTTTAAAAAAAGTTTACAATCACTTTAGACTCAAAAAGAAAGTCTTCTCTGTTACTTTGTTTTCTTAATTTGATTCACTTAGCTTTTAAATGAATGAAACAGAAGATTTTCATTTGAAATAGAGTAAAGGATGTATAAAGATTCATTTTAAAGCAAAAATAACAAGGAAAACATTAGATGACACAGGACAGAATAGTTGAGAAAATAAAGATGCTCAAACGAAGAAAAAAAACACAACAGAATTTTAAGAATTAATTACTCAATAAGCAAAACTACTGAAACTCCTTATAATATTTCAGAATGATAGCATGTCATGATTAAATCTTGATTCCTTACTAGAATAAAGGCTAACTGAGACTTAGGGGAAATCATTGAGAAGTAAAAAAAGATTTGACAGTTGCATAAATGATTATACAAACCTTTGTTCTTCTTGTAAGTACAGCACTGATGGATTTCAAGAGTTAATTCCACAGCAATGTGGAAGATAACCCAGATGACTAGGATCCAGGTAGCCCACCAGGGTATTGAACACCTTGCCGAAATCCATCCCAATGAAGATCTGGGGAACTTTTTGAAACATATGAGAAAAATTACTCCAAAATTGACTTGTTAACTATTGTAAAAAAGTAGGATTAGTATGTTGAAAAATATGTTTGACAGATCTACTTTATGTCTATAAAATAAAACAAATTAAGAGTAAAAGATTCATTCACCATCAGCTAGATTTTCAAAATTATCAATTGTGATTTCATTTTCAAGTAAAAGAATTTACTGTTTAAATCAGACTAGCGTTTTTCTCATTTTGCTGTAAATTCTCTTTATATAGGCATATACTGATAATTTTAAAAGTTTCATATCAGATGTTTCATAACTTGTCTTCCTTACGGCAAGAACATTGGCAATAGTCCCAAAAGCCCAGTGGAACCAGTTGAAAACAGGGCGGCAATCATGATCTGGGTTGGGTCTCAACAGGGCCAAGATTGGCTATGCAAGAAAATAAATACAATGAGAGAGAATAGGATAAAATCATAAAACACAGCTTTGAAAAATGAATAAAGAAGAAAACAGAAATCTTATTTCAGAACATAAACGAGGCTCCCCTCCCAAACAATAAAGTCATGACACATTAAATACAGATGATGTTGATTATTAACATCCTGTTTAAAACGCTTTAAACAGTTTTTAAGCAATGCACACATAGCTTTAAACAATTGTCCTGATACAAGAAGGTAAATTGAAGCTTTATTCATTGATGTAAATTATACAGATATCATTGTTGTCTACACATTATCACAACGACAAAAGCAACAAAGTTTAACCATCAAAACATTGAAAAACACTGATATTACAAAGATATATTGTTTACAAGACAACTGTCATAAAACGGTTGATTAAAGAAAGAAAAGATGTGACAGAAAAGAGGCTGAGCCTGGCTGACGTTGATGATAATGCAGACTAGGATGATAATTCCAAGGATGGGATGAGCTTTCTGAGGCAAGTCAGGGGCCTGAAAGCAAACAATTCATAAACGATTACACCTATCCTGAGAGCAAATGGATGCAAACGTCCAATCTGCAGAACTCAAACAAATTTTGTTATCTTTCGCTTTTTACATGCTTTATTTCATTTAGTGTTTTCTCATTTATTTCCAACTTAAATTGAGATCATACTTACCTTCAAAACTGTATTAATTTTCAAAGAAAAAAGGATTTATGGGTGATGTATTTTGAAAATTGTATGCATAACATGTTTAAAATGAGTAATTGATGAATTATCAGTTCTATTAAGTTACTGCATGCCTGAAAATAATAATTCATCTTTAACTCAATCATAATTGGTATATAAAATCATGTTTAAACGTCTATTTTGGGTTTTTTTTTTATTACTTCAATAAGGTTATTCATATCTGACTCAATAAAGAAGTAATTGTTGAGACTGAACGGATGCTGATGTGGAGAAAAAAAATTATTTCAGAAAGACAGACAAAACCAATACTAAAGTGAATAGTATAGAGTATTGTGCGAATTCCATTAAAACAATATCCTGCCACTATACTGTTTGGGGCGAATAAATCAGCCACATGTAAGGAAACTAACCATTGACAGTTCATGTGTTAAAAGGATCGTAGATAAGCAAGGCTGATTCCTTGACAATGATATTGTCAGTATATCTCAGGGAGCATGAAATCAATTATAGCTTTTACTATATTTTTTTATTTAAATGTTGTTTTTTTAGAGCTGTGAATTAAACAGAATTTAACAATCATCTTTACCTTCCATAACTCTTAGCAATTAACAGAAGTCCAATAAAGTCTATGCAGATATTTAGTAATGATAACTGTTGTGTTGACTGGATGTTTCCATAACTTCAAAATTTCCCATGACAACTTACTTATTGTTCCCGTCAATCCCCTTATATTTTTGGCTTACCTCACTGTATCCATCAGCTTCTACGAAGATGAGAATGATGCCAATGATAGAAATTATAAACATCATAGACATAAAGTTAAAATGACCCTGTTGAGGAAAAAGAAAAGAGAAAGTAAAAATCAAAAAATATGTTTATTTATACAAAGCACATCATGTAACTGAATGGGTTCCTTTAAAACTAAAAATACTATGAGATTTCATTTTAAAACTATCACAAATCTTAAAAACAAACTAAAAATAATACTCAGTTTCCTGAAATGATAAAGATGAAGAACACACAGAAATAATAAAAAAACACCTGAAAATCAAAAGTATCTTACATCAAATAACTTTAACACCACATTTAAAACCAATACATTTTCTGTATGTCAAATGCATCAATTGTTAATACAAGTAAAAAACAACTCTATTCAATATTCTTTTTCCAAGAAGTCTGTATGGACAATTATTATGTTTATAAACAGTAACTTATGAACAAAAATCTGCCCTTCTTCCAGATTCTATTATAGAACTTACCACAAACCAATATCTCTGGCTAAACATTCTTTTATTCGGCCACATGGGTTTGTAATATTTGGTCAATAAAAGGCCAATGGATGCAAAAAATCCAGGCCAGTATCATCAAGCAACCTGCAGGTCAAACATTTTTAGAGAAAAGAATAGAGATTTGAGAATTGAAAAATCTCTTATGTCAAGTGATAATTTATGTTCTAAAAGTTCTGAGTTTCAATGAGGATTAGCTTCACTCTTGAAAGCTTGACTTAATGTTGCCAGTTGGCAAAGATGTAGTTAGGAAAACTATCGTTTTTGTATTCTATAAAAAAAAGATTTAAAAAAGATCTAAATGAAAGGACGGAGGTAAATGGATGGAACAGAGCCATATCTTTTATACTTAACATTGTTAGTATAATTTATGTAACATACTGTATGGAAATCCAAGTCTTAAAACAAAATTTGTCTTAATTACAAAACTAGATTATAATTTCTTGCTATATCAACACTGATTAAGTCTACGTTCTACATTATTAACTTTGAACTCTAACGTATAAATCAATCAGTTTACTCTAGGTATCAACGCATTAATACTCAGTGGGGCAACAATAACAAAAAAAGGAGAGGGGGGGGTTGTGAGCTTGGATGCGATCGCCTCTGACAAATTTGTTTTTCAATGCTTGCACATACCATTAATAAATAATTTGGTTACAACAACAATAAGAAAGACATTACCATGGGCTTTTGCAAGAGGATATGAAGCCCTATCAGACGAATCAGTGGGTAAAGAGAGATCAATTCTTTCTGCACTTGCTACAGGATAATGTTCAACACCTAATTGATGGCGTTTGAGGTTGCCTGAGAAAAAAACAAAGGAAATTTATGCATGTGTTAAACAATAATTAGGAGATGAAACAAGTCTAAACTACAGTCTACTGCCAATTATCCGACACTGTCCGTTCCCCAAAAAACAACCCGTTAGATGACTGGAATGTCAGATAGGTGGATTCGACCTAGGCATGAAAAAACCAAACATTTGAAAGTCTTGAAATAGTGCGTAGGTGCATACAAATACACAATGATTTACATTGCACTGGAGTCTTTTTTATCCTCCCTGACTTTCTTTGCATCAGTTTGTTTTTTTTGTTGGTTTTTTTGTTTTGGTTGTTTTGTTTTAAATAAATTGTTTTGGTATTTTTTATTTGTTGATTGTTGTTGTTGTTACTTTCTTTAAAAAAAATAGTTCATATATGAACTGTATTCAGCAGCTATTTCAAAGGGTAATCACTGATTATGCTATTATGGATTCAAAACGCTCAAAACTCCCATGCATTGAACCATCCGTTAATAGGATTAAAACAGTGGTCAATACACTCCTGTTATTATGGACAAGTGATAAACCAATCACACCATAATTTTAACTACACAAAGCAGTATTACCTATCATCATCACTTGTACATGTACTTGTTTTGATTTGATTTTGATGTACCCACATCCACAACAAATGTGATCTTTGGGGGTTTTTGGTAGAATTTTTCATTTTGCCCAGACTGCCCTGTAAACAGCCAAGGGATCTTTAATGTGCACAATGTTGTGATATGTACACAGGACCTCCTTTTATCATCCGTCTCCGGTGGGACTAGGTGTCAATCTATCTACCTGGACCAGAAGGGAGGGGGGGGGGGGGGGTTACTTGAAATAACTTGAGAACATTTTTCAACTGTTAGTGGGGCTTGAACCACTGACCTTCGGGTTGAGAGGCCAACACCTTGCCTCTGGTCTACTGAGTCCCCTGTGCATTTACTAATGAGCCGTACTGACTGCTTTACCTGTGTTAGTGAGTCATAAAATGTAGAGTCGTTTGTCTTACTTAACACCACGTGAAGGTGTAATTTTTTTGCTATGCATTGAAAGGATTGATTATGCCAGATCAGTGAGCAGTTGATATAGTGAAAAATATCCACTTTCGCAGCAAATTAGTATTATAGTCTGAATTACAGAAATGTGGGATAGCTATGACAAATATTGAGAGTTATTTTTTCCCAAGTAAGTGGGTCAGATATCTGAGCATGTCGGGTAACTGGTGGTTTGATAACTGGCAGGAGACTGTAATTGATTTCCTAGAAAATATCTTTAGTCACGATAAATAGTAGCAAAAAAGAGGATGCAATGAAACGTTATAAAAAAACAGAATCTGAAAAGATTGGTCTTTAAGTAACAGCTGTGCTGTATAGCTGTTCTTCGGATTGGATCTAGTTGAGACTTACCATGAATGGCAAAGCCATTGGCAAATAAAAGATGGACACCACCTCCCGCAGAGACTGCATATCTTTATTATGATTATTGAGATCTCTCTGGACTGTAAAACGACATCGAAGTCTTCCATTGGCATATGATCCCTCCTCAGCCAAAAGTCCACGATATGATCTTTGATCCTAAAAAAAAGGAAAGGAAATTTCCAAATAACAAACAAAAACAAAATGAAAGGGAACTGTAGAAGAATACAAATCAATGGGCCATCCTTATGACTTCTTTCATGTTTTAACTTAAACTAATCTAACTGGCAATAAATTATCCGGTACTTTTTTACCTCAAAAGATTGTCAAGAATTCGGCTATATCTTACAAAAGACGCTTGTCAAAAATTTGTGACATCCATGTTTTCAAAACTTGACTACTGCAATTCCCTTCTTTTTAGAACATCATGCGTTTACAAGTCATTCAGAACATCGCAGCTTGTTTGATTTTAAATAAAAACAGACGTGATGAATCTGCACACCTCCTTTTCTAGCTGTACTGGCTACCCATTTAGGAAAGAATCAAGTACAAGGCAGCATCTATTGTGTACGCTTGGATAGATATCCCCAACGTATCTCCAGGAGTTGCTTACACCATGTGTACCAGGTAGGTGCTTACGATCATCTGATGACCGCCTGCTCTTACACGTACCAAGAACTCGACTGCAGGCTGGCCATCAAGCTTTTGCTCATTGTGGTGCCATCTCTTGGAACAAACTGCCAGCCAGCATTAAACAATCGTCCTCATTAACTGTCTTCAAACAAAACTTAAAAACAATTTTTTTTCGATCTCATTTTGATGTTTTTATGTAATTTTTGCTGAGTTTTGGTGTAATTGCTGCCACAGCCTCCTTATTCGGGGGAAAAGCTACGCATTAAAAATGTCCACTATTTTTATTATATCGTTATTATTATATGAGCCTAATGTGTGTGAACCATGCATAACATTATGTAGGCATATGTGGCCTGAAAAAAATATCTGTATACACATGCGTGTATTTTTGTATATCATGCCCACTCTAATAAATCAGCACAATAACCCCTACTATATTACTAGACATCGCTTTAGATTTGCCTTTTGATTAATTATCTTATAGCATACACTATGTATATTAGACTATTTATTAAAAAAAAAAACTTTGTATGCAAAAGCTTTAAGAATGAAAGGATAATTCTATGAGAGCCCTTGGCAGTACGGTACAAATCGACAATCAAATTACCCACATCTCTGATGGCCAAGCAATAGAAGGCTACCATTCTGTTCATCTCGCCATAGAGGCAGTTTTCCAAGGTCTGGTCACTCACAAGACATCAATCTTTATTTCCTTTCTCAGAGACAGACATCTGGAACGCACATGGCTAGAATTTTTCGAAGGGGTACCACTCCGTTTATAGATTACCTTCCCATCCCACCCCTCATTAAATGGCTGGGACAATTCACATATCAATCAATAAGGCCTGATTCATTTACAACTTTAATCAATAAATATTTTAAAATGAACAGTAGTCAGCACAACCAGACATCAAATGTATACTCACAGGGGAAAGTTGATCCATCGGATTCATATTTAGCAATGGGAATGTTTTCCTTGGGATCTTCTGTGTTGTATGAAAAGTAAACTTCTGTTCTGTCCGACTTTGAATCATGAGCACAAGCCATCACTGTGTCTTTACCCTGAAATCATACAAATGCAAACATATTAAATATCTTTCTTTCTTTCTTTCTTTCTTGATCAGTTCCCATTCTACCGTTCAGTGCATGGGTTAAGATGACCAACATGATATTTCTCCAGGCTCCCTATCTTGACATTTTTTTATTTCATTCGGTGAGGGTTAAATTTCTTAGTTTTAGTGCTTCTTTTATATCTTCTTCCCACTTTCTCCGAGGTCTGCCTTTTGGTCTTGTACCTAGGGTTTTAGCACTGTGTACTGATTTAGTTTTTCTCTTATCCTTCAGTCTGTTTACATGCCTGGGGAACTCGGAAGTTCGGAGGCAAGGGTGTCGGCCTCTCAACCAAAAGGTGAGCCCCGCCAACAGCTGACAAATTTTCTCTAGTTTTTTCGAGCAAAATCTACCCCCCTGGTCCAGGTAGGTGGATCGACACCTAGTCCCATCGGATACAGACGATAAAAAGAAGGTGTCATGTGCAGTTCACAACACTGCACGTTAAAGATCCCTTAGCTGTTTACAGGGCAGTCCAGGCAAAATTAAATATTCTACCAAAAACTCCAGAGATTACCTTTGTTGTGGATGTGGGTAAATCAAATCAAATCAAGTTTACATGCCCAAACTATCTTAGTTGATTTATTTCTATCTTAGATTTTATGCTATCTGCTTTCTCAACTTCTCTTAGACATTTCACTTCAGCTGCTTGTATTCTAGTATCTACTGTATTTCCTACTGTCTAAAGTCCAGGTTTCACTGCCATAGTGGAGAGTAGGACAATAAACTGTGTTGTATACTACCATTTTGGTTTTTGCTGACAAGTCTTCTTTAACAATAAATGCCTTTCCTAGACGGATATATATTGTCATTGTCTTTTAGATTCTCTGGCTGATTTCTTCTCTTAGTTTTCCCTCTGAGTTAATCATTACTCCTAGGTAATTGTAGTTTTAAATTTGTTCTAACTTCTCTCTGCCCAGTTTAAGGTTTTATGTTTTAGCTTTCATATTTTCAAGCATTGTTCTTGTTTTCTTTGCATTTATTTCGATTCCTCCTTTATTAAGTTCATTATTCAGCATGTTGATATTATACTGAAGGTCACTTTCTGATTTTCCAAAAGAGCTAAAACATCAGTAAATGAAAGCATTGACATATTTACCGGTTTTGAGCTTCTACATATCTACATTCATTTTCTTCATTTTTGAGGGTCCCTTTGTGACAGAATCCATAAATAGATGATTTTAAAAAGGGCTTAAGAAACAGCCCTGTTTCACTTCTATATCTACATCAAATTCTTTAGATAACTTTCCAGCTACTCTCACTGCACATGCTGGTTTATTGTAAAAACTTTCAATAGCTTCGATTAACTTTTGCTCTACATTATGCTCTTTTAAAGAATGCCATAGTTCATCTCTCCTCAGTGTCAAATGCCTTTTCTAAGTCAATAAAACAGGTGCAAGTCAATGTTTCTTTCTAGAATTTTTCTATTATTTGTCTTATTGTAAATATGTGATCCTGTAGGCTTCTTCCTGGTCCGAATCCACTCTGATGTTCTGCAATCTTATCCTCTACTCTTTTCCTTCTTCTCGTTTCTAGTATCCTGGCATAAATATCTTTTTGGTATGCTATAGGTGATATCCCTCTTTAATTTGCGATTTCCATAGTTGATCCTTTCTTGTGTATTGGTATCATCATTTGTCTGCCTCTCTCCCTTGGCATTGCTCCTGGGGCCTTTCCTAGCTTAACTTTTTGTATAGCTGTTTGGATTTCTTCCATTGAGATATTTACATCTTCAGTAATCTCATCTGATTTACTTATTATTCTAACTAATTAATTTGTATTCCTTGCTTCATATGTTCTGGAGGAATTATGTAATTGTTGAAAATACTTTCTCCATGTTTCCATGATTTCACCATCTTCCTTCAGTATTTCTTCTTTGGTGTTCTAAATTTGTCGTATTGGGCATGCTTTGGTCTTTCATGCTCTTCATTGCTCCCCAGAACAGCTTTTGATTTTCTTGGTAGTTTTCTTGAAGTCTTTGTCCAAACTCTTCACATTGTTCCTGTCTTACTTTCCTAACTTCCTCTTTGGTGATAATTCTTTTACTCACATAATCTATCTTATTCTATTGCCTCTTTGTTTGTAAGTATTTCTTCCAGGCTTCCTTCTTTCCTTTGTTCTTAGTTATGACATTCTCTCATTCCATCACGCTGTTCTTTTCCCATTTCTTCAGGACAACTGAAGAGCGTTTCCTTATACAGTTGCCACTTTTCTTCTATCATGCAGATCAATGTACCTTTCACTGATAATTTTTTTTATCCTAGATCGGTATATCTGTCTTACTTCTGGTTTAATCAGTTCTTCTATTTTGACTTTAGTAGCTTTCTTTCTATCCTTTTCAGTTTGTTTTCAGTTTATCGCCAAAGCATTATTCCCTGAGAGGTCCATCTGAGGGCTATTTTAGGGATGGCATCAGCATTCATCCTAAGGATGTGACCAGTCCACTTTCATCTTTTCTTTCTCACAATCTGGGATATTGACTCCAGTGATGTAACATTAAATACTATAAAACAATGTTTTTTTCTTTCTTTGAAGTAAACCATGACCATCATGGCAATGATCTCAGTTAAAGTAAAGATGACAGAAAATAGTTATTGTCAGTAAAAAAAAAAAAAGACATTATAAATTTCTTGTTGATCTCATCAAGACGCACGCCTTGAAAAAAAGTATGTTGTTCTTGAGCTTTTTAATTTGCCTCGAAGATCAATAAAAAAAATGGAATCCCACACTCAGAATGAGGACATTATTCATTGTCAGCAATTTCAGATGACGGCTTCAATTCAAAATACCTTTTTCAACTTAACACTTTTGAAAGACAGAAAACAAAAGAAAATCGACAAATTTTCTAAAGGTTAAAGAACACATGCTTTACTTTCACATATGAGATAAGATAAGAATAAGATTGAAAATGCAGACACAAAAATGGATCAAGGACACGTTTTTCGCTTTCAGTCTTAAGCAAAGTAAATGGAAAAGATAAAACTTTCAACTTACCATGTAAGTGTCGTCAGAGAAGCCAACGGCCACATATCTGTCATTGGCACCATCAGCTAAACCACCGAGTTCAAATTCATAAGATCCAGCATCTCCTTGCCAGGTAAGAATGTACATGCATTGTGGTTCGATGCACCCTGCGGGCTCTCGGAAACAGCCTTTAGTTGAACCACATCCTTCTGTGCTTATTGAAGGGATAGACTGTAGAATGAAGAAAAAAGGCAGATGCTTCTGCATTAACTAAATGCTGATGTTGACAAACATAATTGTTTCATTTGATTTTGCATTCCTTTCCAGTAAGACCTTCTAAGCTGGAATTGTTTTGCTGGGGTTCTCTTTGTTGTTGTTTGCTTGTTGTTGTTTTTTTTTTTTGGGGGGTTGTGGTGGTGGTGATTTTTGTTCATCTTATAGATTATATCAAACAATTTTTGGATTCTAAATGCTCTATTATGCATTAAATTTGTACTAGTAGAATATTGAATGTAACAAGTCAAATGATACGCTACGACCATGTTGTCTGGGGACTCTAATATTATCTATCTTGTGAGAGGCCATACTAAAATCAGGATCCATTAGTGTTGATAATGATAAGGTATCCTTACTTTTAGTCTAGCAAATCTGTGCTTTCAAAAGAAAAGTTTGTGCTCTGAGGCAGAGACAAAAAAACCCTCTGATCTTCACCCATAGCAGATCTGATACCCAACCAACCTTCTATTTAGACCCTTGTAGATTTCCCAAGGGAAGATTCATTTTTTTAAAATCCATTGTCTAGTTTATCGTACTGAGCTTCCTTCTTTCTATCCTTGGCAGATACCTGTTCTTTACTTTCAGACAACCAACCACACTAAAAACAAGACTGAAGAAAAATCAAGGAAAACATCCTACCGGTATATATCTTGAAGGCAAAGCTCCCTTGGTTGGGTCTTGTATCGGCTCAGATTTTTCAGACACCCAGAAGATAAAATCATTCAGGACAAATGTCGCTCTGTCAAGATCAAATACAAACAGAGCAGACGTTCACATCAACAGAGGCAGAATTTAAAATTTTCATTTTGTTCTTTCAGTGACAAGACTTTTTTCTCCCAGTAACATCTCTCAAATATGTCATATGTAGGATAAATAATTTTAATCAGAAACACAAAATTACATCAATGAGATCGTAGTATAAACAATAAATTAAAAAATCAAAAGAAGAGAAAAGAATTCCAACTTCCCCACCACTACCACATCCCCACAAAAAACATTCTCAACCAAAAGAAGCCCTTAAAGGGAGAAAAACAATAAACAAATACATATACATTACCAAAAAAAAAAAAAAGAACTATTCCTTTCAATTACAAAACAACGTTCATTTTTATCTGTCATGGAACTGAATCCATGTTACTAACATTAGATTCTAGCTCAAGTTACAAACACAAGATGCTTTTCAACAGTGAGTCAAAACATCATGGACTGCCTTATTACTTTATTAGTAAAGAAAAATTTCTTCCCGGCCCGTAGAGCTGGAGCTCATCCCATTTTCTATAGTGTCAAGCGGAACAGGTGATGATAATCACCTCCTGGACAAGACGTTAGTCTGGCCAGGTTTTTTTTTACTCCCAAGCTAGTGCTTGTACCCATTTGCATTTGAGCCGATTAGGGAAAAATGCGTGTTAAGAGAAACACAATGTCGAACCTAGCTTTGCTAGGTTTTGAAACTGGAGCCTCATGATCCCAGCAGCCTAACCCCTCAGCCCCCCGGTAGCCACATAGTAAAGAAAACAAACCTAAATTCAACATGTCCATAGTATCTTGCAGGGGTCCACACAAACTTGAGTTCTCTCTTTGGCTTGTCATGACTAAGTATGGCAAACTGAAATGGATGTAATGTCCATGATAGGCAATGTGCACCTTTTGACTTAACCTACTGAAAAGCTCTCTAATCTTTCTTGATTTCAATCATTAAAATCTTTCTTTTCTAAACCTTGTCATAAAACTGTCCCATATAACAATCACTGGATCTACAGTGAAACTTCAGTTGGCCTGATTATCTATTTATAAGTTACTTTAGTACTTGAATTTTGATAACATTAGCTAGTTGAAAGAGTTGGACTGTCAACATTTCTGAGAGAATAAGCCTCTGTGATAAATGATTGACCAACACATAAAATGTCTATTGTCCATACAACAAAAGCAGAAAAAATCCACACACAAAAACCATCCATCCCCTCACCCACCAAACCAAAACTTCTATTTGTTTCATTGGACTTGACCCTGTCCATCAAAATTGATCACCTCAGGATGGACTTAGAGGAGAGAGCAAGATGAAAGGCATATGAAAGAGTGAAAAGAAAAAAGTACAATCTACAAGTAGCACTCGGCCTGGGCAAGACACGCTGTTCTGTTACTAGTTGACACCAACTACCGTCTTCTCTGGCCTAACGTTACTCAAGTACTCGCTCTAATGAATACGAGTCTGCCTCACCGGGGCCTCGCACATTCGCGACGGCATGAATATGAACACTATCAACGAGTAATAGAACAGCGATAGAAGACAGTAGACACAGTAGACAGACCCAGTGAGACAAGTAAAAACTGCTACCACCGTGCAGAAGGAGAGGAGAGGGTAGGGTAGTAATCCCCCCCCCCCCCCTTATCTCTTACCCCCAATCACCACTGTCATGCCTACTGATGTACCTCACCATGGTCTCACTACACTGCCAGCGCGACGCGTCATTAGTGCCCTCATTTTCAGTCTGGTCTCGTCATTACTCATAAAGGCAAAGTTGTTATAACGGGAGTCGGCATTAAGGCCGTGGTAGGATTTGAATACAATGGCTCAAGCCTTGTGTTCATTGGTATCGAGCCATGGCTTGAGGTAGCGTCCAGGCCTAAGTAGCACCCTCCAAATGCCCAACAACCATCAAAACAGCACGAAACAAAACAGCATAATTATGAGAAGGAAAAGAAAGGAAATAATTCTTATGGACTTTATCCTTGGATGAGAAAGTTTATAACTAGAAAGAGATGCTTTATATAGGGGCATACGTGAGTTGTTATAATAAATAAATCCTAAAAAGAAAAAAAAAAAATACAATAAAAGACCTAGAAAATGGTGGTGTCTTCTGACAGTAAGGATAAACATAAAATTCAAATGAGAGTAGCAACCCATGAAACAATATTAAAAAAGTGTAACAATATTACTCCAACTTACAGAACTTCTGGGAGAGAAGAGGAGCCATCCTCCGAATAGCAATCCTCCCTGACTTGAAATCTTGATCAGCCAACAGCTTTATTTGGCCAACAGGTTTGTCACCAATATTATAGGGCATGACATAAGCTCCCAAGAAAAAGGAGCTGAATATTTCTTCCAAAGGCTCTTGAGATTCACTGAGGACAAAAGGAGAGGATGTGGTGAGGGATTAATAAAATAGTCTTTTCTGCCCATTCTTTTTCGGATATATATTGTAAACAGTTTTTTTTTCTGCCAAATTAAAAATGTATGTATGTATGGTCCCTATTAAGATTTATATCTACCAATTCATTATACCTTGTTTCCATTTCTACAATATATATATAGTAATAGTAATAGTAATAAGTCACTTGTATTGCGCATTTAATCCATTTGGCATGCTCTAAGGCACTTCACAGAAATCACACAATTGCATACAGGCGTATGAACGTAAAAATACGTTACTGGAAAAGTTCTGTTTTAATATTTGATTTGCAAGTCGTAAAGTTAGTTAAGTTTCTGGTTTTTGTAGACTGTGAGTTCCAGACAGTGGAACGTGTTAGAGAAAGATCAGTCGGCGAATTTGGTTTTGGACCACTTTTTTAAGGTTGATTGCGTTGGAGGATCTTAGGTTTCTAGCCGGAAAGTTGATGTCATAACTGATGTATATAACTGTGTCCTGACAAATGTAGTCTACCTTATCCATTCATCTCACCTTAAGATAAGATAAGATAAGATGTCTTTATTTGTCCAAAAGGAAATTTGCTCTGGTCACGTTTCAAATCAACATGAATAGATTACAATACAATTCATCTCTTTCACCTTCATTCTCTCTTTCATTCTCTATTTCACAATTAAAATCAATAAATTACAAAACCGGTGCTTTATGGATATGGACAATTATAAAATCATAATGATTATGTTTGTATAAATATTTAAATATAGATATGTTTTAAAATCTTTGTAAATTGTTATCACAGATACAAAAATCATTTAAACAACTTTCATTCATAATATAAATAAATGTCTAAATAGGTGTAATTCTAATACATTTTTTTAAAAATTGGCATTATTGCCCATACCGATACAAGAAATAAATGTTCAGTAAATTCAGTAAAATCGATAAATAAGAGTTTAAAACTGAGAGAGAAAGTTTAAGGCTAAGAAATAGTATAATTTAAACGAAACACTCATTGGAGTTTTTTGATGGAGATGGAAATAAATGAATTTTTATATCTTTCTGTTCTCGATCTTTTGCACATCAGGCGTTGGGATCTTTGTGATCTTTCATATTCTTTGTTCAAGGGATGGGACTGGTCTTGTAATATTTTCATGCCTTTTTTCATTTTTTCATAACATTTACAGAGTAGATTAAATGATGGAAGACTAAGTTGTATTATATGTGATGCTTTTGTTATTATCCTATTTAATTTCTTTTTATCTTTCATGGAGATATGTCCTCACCAGATAGTTACTCCAAAAGTCAATATACTTTGAATGGTAGTGGTGTAGAATATTTTTAGAAGTTCACTTCTTACCTCAAAAGATGTTTTCACAGAAAGTACAAACGCTGATTCGCTCGTTTGTACAGTGTGCCCACGTGAGAGTGCCTGTTTAATTTATTATCTATTAAGTCCTAAATATTTACAGACACTAGTAATTTCTACGTTTTCATTGTGGATTTGAAGCGGTAGGATATTGTTAAATTTTCTCCTAAATTCGAAAATAATTTTTTCCGTTTTTGAATTTCTGGAGGAAATTGTTCTCACACCATCTGACAAACTTTACTTCCTCTGCAAAGTAAGATGATTCATCTTCAAATAAAAAGCCCTGCATAGTTGAATCATCAGCAAATTTGATAAGCTTCTACATTTGAAGAAGATGCTCTAAAATCATTTGTATAAATAGTGTAGAGAACAGGGGACAAAACACAGCCCTGGGGTGCGCCAGTATTGGTGGTTATGGCCTCTGACATGTTGTTATTGAGGAAAACATATTGAGATCTCTCTGTCAGAAAGTCAAGCACCCAGCCAACTAGTTTAGACGAAACATTAAGGGAAGGTAATTTTTCAATCATTAGGTATCGTTGGATGGTATTAAAAGCAGAGGAAAAATCTATAAAAAGGGCCCTTGCATAAGTCTTTGGGAGTTTCAATATGTTTCAGGAGGTCATTGATGAAAATAAAGACTGCATCTTCGACATTTCTTTCTGCTTTGTAGGCAAACTGATACGGATCTAATGACGTGCCCACTTGATCAAAAAGTTTTGAAAGCATTATTTTTTCAAAACATTTAAAAATTACTGAAGTCAATGCAACAGGTCTTAAATCATTAATGGAGGATAAAGACATGTTTTTTTTGGTACAGGCACAATATTTGCAGTCTTCCATATAGTTGGTATGGTGTTAGTATCAATAGACAGATTATACAGAAAGTTAAGATTGTTACAAGCTGGTGAGCACAAGTCTTGAGAAGCTTGCCATTTATCTTATCTGGGCCATAAGATTTATTTACATTGATAGTAAGCATGCATTTCATAACTTCATCTTCACTAATTCTTAAGTCAATAGTTTCTTCAAATGCCTTCTCTTTCAAGATGTTTCTTAATTTATGTTGTTCTTCTCTAAAATTATGGCAATCAAATCTGGCACAAAACAATTAGATCAATCATATATTCACTTTCATTCTCCACATTTACACTTGATTTAACTGATTCATAGCCTGTTATTTTCTTCCTTCCCTTCCATGTTTGTTTTGATTTGATTCAACTTCATCTTATGTATTTTTTTTTACACTCTTTCTTCTAAAGTTTTATTTCCCTATTGATTGATTTATCCATCCTTGGTGTTTTCTTTGAATTTCTTTTTCTTATTAACAATTACCTCCCTTAATTATCTGGTAATCCATGGCTTATTATTTGGGTATACTTTAATGGTCTTGGGTGTTATTATAGTTTCCTCACAAAATTTTACATACGATGAAAGGTATTATCAATTCATTAATATCAGTACAATTATTTATGAAGACATCCCAGTTTGTCTTTTCATAACACTCCATTAGCTGGTGGGTAGCATCCCAGCCGGCTTTGAACGTTTTAATGATGGCCTATATCAGGTGAACGTTGTGGTCAAAATTTCCCAACAGGGGCAATGGTACACACTTGTAGGCATCAGGAATATTGCAGTAGCACAAATCAAGTGTTCGGTCTCCTCTTGTGTAGCATGACACATCTTGGCGATAATGAGTGAGAGCGGAGTCGAGTGAGCAGCGTTAAATTCACCAAGTATAAGTATAAGTCCGGCAATTTGGTCTCTTGATCATGAATGTTACTATTTTCAATATCATTTGCCCCACGTGAGTAAGGAAATGCAATGAGAATGAGTAAGGAAATGCAATGAGAGTGAGTAAGGAAATGCAATGAGAATGAGTAAGGAAATGCAATGAGAGTGAGTAAGGAAATGCAATCAGAGTAAGGAAATGCAATGAGAGTGAGTAAGGAAATGCAATCAGAGTAAGTAAGGAAATGCAATGAGAATTAGTAAAGGAAATGCAATGAGAATGAGTAAGGAAATGCAATGAGAATGAGTAAGGAAATGCAATGAGAGTGAGTAAGGAAAATGCAATGAGAGTAAGGAAATGCAATGAGAGTGAGTAAGGAAATGCAATGAGAGTGAGTAAGGAAATGCAATGAGAGTGAGTAAAGAAATGCAAAAATTTATTTCAGGGCTTTGATTTTTTTCCACACAGCATACCAATAACCCTATACATGAATAGTTTAGACATTTAAACTCATTCAATTCATTAATAAAATAAATGAGACCTGCCGATATATAAATATATATATATATATATATATATATATATATATATATATATATATATATATATATATATATATATATATATATATACAGTATAAATACAAAATAAATACAAAATATGAATACACAAACAACAAATCAATAAAACAAATAAGTAAATACACTTAAATAAAAACAATTAAAACAACTGCCCATGGAAATAAAAAAGAGAAAACAAAATAAGTCTTTAAATGCATTTCACAAACATGTACAAGCAGTTGAAAAAAAAATGTATATGATATAAATAAAGAAAATCAGGATCAGACAAGATTTTTATTCTCACATTTAAAATATTCTCATTCTGGTTATGATAAAAACAAAAATTATGTTATTCAACAGTGCAGATTGATTCTTTTATACTCATGTAAGCCAGTTATTTACGAAAATATAAAGGATAATCTCCAAACAAAAATAAATTGAAATGTTCCATACTAGTCAGGATCTAACCTCATGATGTATATATATTATTATCAATAAATATCTTGATTGACAAAAATATATTGTTGGTGAAACTGTCTAAACGCCTAATTCCACTATATATGGGATAAGAGATTTGTACTTTAAATGATTAAATGCATGCTTTATGTCTTTAGAAATATTGGAGGCCTTGAAAGAATAGAAAGCTCATGCATGATCTATACCAAGATTTCTGTTTTTCTTTTTTTCCCGCCTTGAAACTCGAACTTCGTAAGTCAAGGAGCGAACTTACTTGTTAGATCTTTCAATCAGTTCAACCCAGCCATCAAAGTCCAGTTTCTGCATTTTTTCTCCTTTACTACATTCTAAAGACTGAAGTAATTATATTAAATTCTAATCCAAGAACCATAAAATAGCGTTTGCAGCCCTATTTGATGATTTATTATGTGTTTTGCTTCTCCTGAAAAGCCAAGTCATACTAACTTCACATGTTTAGACAGTTTCACAAACAAGATGCAACTGTTTCTTAAGACACATTCTAAAAAGTCTGTTCTCTGCAACGCAGCCTAGAAAATCAAAAGCATATGTGCATGTTTTCACCAGAACGGTAGTGAAATATTTATACACACACAACTTACCATGGATCTCATCAGGTGGAGAGTATTCTGTCTCTATAACCTCAATTTTAAATGGGATGGCATAATCTGAGGGTTTATGTTATTTGGAACCTTGCTGGGTTTCAATGAGTTACACACACAGCACTCAGTTGGACTGTACACCTCCGACTTGGTCAAAGCCAGACAGGCAAGAGCCCAAAATAAGGGAGATGACCCCAGCCGCAGGCAACATGATGGCGGCAAGTGGAAAAGGTCAAAGACCCTGTCAATCAAAGTTCACACCTGAGGTGAGAAAGCAGAATTTATATATATACATTGCACGAAAAGAGAAAAATAAATAACAAAACAACATAAAGGCAGTGAGAGTTCAATAAAACAACTCACTTAAAGATATTTTTCTTTTATTTTTACAGCCTATACTGGAATTCAAAAATCCTGGTCTGATGCATGGTAAGAAATTTGGTAAAGGGAAGGCAAAGTGAACAACTTTGTTCCACTGTGAAAGGGTTAAAAACGGCAGTTGACATGCAAGTCAACCTGTTTTCTTCATATTTATTGTATCTTCTTTAAAATTTCATTTTCTGATTATTTTACACAACTTTTTTTATCTTTTTTACCCAATCCTTCCCTTCCATCTGAGTGATGCTCCTTTTTTAAAATTTTAATTTTAACTTTATTGTATCTTTATCTTTCCGCTTTATTTTTCCTATTTTCAGCCTCAACATTCCTCTTCATTCCTTTTGCTTTAAAAATATATGAACATCATGGGTGCCGCAATCTTGAAATGACTGGTCAAGTCAGTGGAACAGCCTCAAATTCTGACCATTTTTGATCACTGTGGCTAAGGGTCTGTCCCGAGGAACAAAGAAGTGAACAGGCTCTGCCACCTTGCCCAAGGAACATTCCCCTGGTTTTAATTTTCATTAATTTATTTTGTTTTTGTTTAATTTGAAATTGTTTTGATTTCTTTTTCCTCTGTTGTTTTGAAATCAATTATTTAAATTTGTAATTCATTGGCTGAGCCCACTGTGGTATGTTATGAAAATTCTAGCATTTGTAATAATAATAACACCCACTGGAGTGTCTCAATGTACTGCCAAAAATACTAGGAAGTATGAGACCCCAAGAACTCAAATTGGTGACCCAAAGTTAAATTCCTTAACACGCCCACGACAAGAACAGATTCTTCCTATCAAGTTCCTCATTTTGTTGCAAATCGCACATGAATGGAAAGAGGAAGAAGTCTTCCAGAAAGTCACATGGGGAGGAGTAAGAACTATTTAGAAACTAAATCTGGTTTATCAACAACTGCTCATATCACACGAGCTTAAACAGAGATAAGATTTACTTGATTCAACACTATACTAATAAAAATATTAAACTATACAATATGTATTAAAAAAATAATAATAATAATAATAATAGTAATAATAGTAATAATAGTAACAGCAATAATAATAATAATAATATATCAATAATAATAATAATAATAATAATAATAATAATAATAATAATAATAGTAATAATAATAATAATAACAATAGTAGTAGTAGTAGTAGTAATAACAATAACAACAACAATATCATTGTCATTGTTATGTCAAGTAAGTCATGGCTTAGGGTTGGGGACTAATTATTAATCATAATCCATTTGTTCTTCTCTAATTCCCTTTCCTGACTCACTCAACAATTGATTCAATTGAACATTGAAACAAAGAAAGGAAGAGAGGAGAGCTTGAAGACTAACACAAACAACGAGAAACTCTACATGTCAACAGCAATTCCATGTGCATGAATTGTCAATGAGGTTTACTGGGTGTAGGTAGGTTACGTCGCAGACGTCGCACATCTACCTGCGCAGTGAAATGAACGCGTGCAAAAACAGAAAAGCTAGAAGAATAAAACTAGTAGACAAAAACACAATATATATATATATATATATATATATATATATTGTGTATGTATATGTATGTATGTGTGTGTGTGTTTGTGTGTGTGTGTATGTATGTATGTGTGTATGTATATAGACATGCATGCAAGCGTTTATATATATATATATATATGTAATATATAATAATGTATACACACACAAATGTCAGAGATCAGTGAACACGGTGAATGTGTTATTCGATAAGAGGAGCGGCCTAGTTTTGCGGGGGCGACGAAGACTTAATAATACATGTCATGTACATCGCACGGTAGTGGAACTGAACCAGTGGATGGCCAACGCTAGGTTTATTTAAAAGGGGGGGGAGGAGAAGAAGAAAAATAAGGGAAAAAAATAGCATAAATGTGTACAGAAGGGAAATGTTGTAATGGTGGGAATTAGTGAGGGGTGAGGGGGTGAGGGAGGGGGGGGCGGCTATAAGTAGCCAAATCATATCCATGACATGAAACATCAACAACTGAAAATAACTAATATTACTAGCAAAGAGAATGTGTGGTCAAAGCAAGAGCGAGTCAGATTGTGGGAGAACAGTGGCGTTAGTTTACACTTAATTTGAAATACACGTAAATCTAGCACATTCGGGCCAAGCCTCAAATGAGTTTCGATTATAGGTGCGCCAATACTAATAATATGTGTGAACATAAAAAAATACCGAACAAAGAGTATAACTTAGGATATGGGTGGGAAATTGAGTGGAGGGAGCGAGTGGAAGTGAAAAGAAAGAAGTAGGGCCTACAAGCAGCGCCCACCAGCCGCTCACAGACAGGGAAAGAGGAGAGAGACCATGGAGAGAAAGAGAGAGAGAGAGAGAGAGAGAGAGAGAGAGAGAGAGAGAGAGAGAGAGAGAGAGAGAGAGAGAGAGAGAGAGAGAGAGAGAGAGAGAGAGAGAGAGGCGGACAGACAGACAAAAATCCAAAAGGAAGGCGAGAACGAGAGAGGTAGAAAGACATATTGTGTGTGTGTTTCGCTGAAAGAAAAAAATCGTACCTTTAACAAAGAAACATAACATCCAATACATAGAAACCAGAAGACGAGAATAGGCCAAGCTGTGCTTATTATTAACTTACTTGTAGTGCACACACAGTCGTGTGAGTCATCAAACACAGAGTCTACTCATAACATTAGGCCCTTTTGATAGGAAGCTTGCCTTCTGGTGATGGTGGCGACAAATGCCAGAGGTGAAATGCGCCTACCAATACATGTACCACGACCCTAGGCCTATAATGTGTTCCCGTTAGCCCTCTCTTCTCTTACCTATCCTTTTTGAAAATTTCATTCTTTTCCTCTTTTCTTTTTTTTTTTTTGGGGGGGGGTTCTGCATCGGTTTTACCTACGGAGCTTGCCGATGAAATATCTTTGGAAAAGAAACAAAACCACGGTATGCACATCCACAATTGCGCTGATGAGAACATTACATGAGAATGCCGTTGATTCTCTCGTTTTTTCCCGCTTAATTTAAGTACTTGCAGTGAGTGGCATCTGTGTTTGTCTGTGTGTGTTTGAAACAATAGGGGTGAGAAGGAGAGGGACAGAGAAAGAGAGAGAGAGAGAGAGAGAGAGAGAGAGAGAGAGAGAGAGAGAGAGAGAGAGAGAGAGAGAGAGAGAGAGAGAGAGAGAGAGAGAGAGAGAGAGAGAGAGAGAGAGAGAGAGAGAGAGAGAGAAAGAGAGAGAGATAGAGAGAGCAGATAGACACAAGTGTCTAATGTCTATTCATTTCACTAGAATTTATCCCGTTATCACGTGCAGTGACTCAGAACGAATTAAAAAGGAAACAGCAATCTGAAAGACATGTTTTTGTTTCATTGAGATTTACCCCCCCCCCTTATCCCCCGCTGTGTTGATCTCAGGATGAATTAACAAAACCCCAAAATAAACCCAAAACCGAGGCCAGTAAATTCACCAGACAGGTTAGGTTTTTTTTCGGGGTTTTTTTTGTCCTTCAAATCTTCCTGTCCACCAAATGCGGTGATCTCAGGGTGTATTAAGAGAAAAGTCAAACCGATGGATAAGTGAAAGAAAGAAAGTTAAGAAGTAGGAACTACATGTACCAGCAACCCCAGCCAATCGCCCACAGTCAAACAGGAAAGTTCGTACAAAATCAGACAGGAAAGTTCATCATTAATAGAAAGCGCGTCAGAGATTCACTGAGGCAACCAATCACTTAGACACAAAAGCCCGAAGACAAACAAACAAAAAAGAAGGGGTGGGTGGTATTTATTATAGATAGACAAGGATCCGTTCGGGTAATACACTATCCAAGCTTAAGATTCGTCTTTTCACCCCACATATCCGAGATCCATCGCGATTTCCAGCCATTTCATGTACACGGCGATAGGAAGGGGGCAACGAGGTAAGCTACTCATCGCCTAAACATGTGGGTGATAGGGAAGGAAGGCAGGTGTGCTCACACATACACACACACACTTAGAGTACACAAACCATTCGGGATGCATGAGTCCTGCGTTGCTATAATAGCTAGAACCTGGAAGTTCCTGGCACTGCATGGTAAAACGCAATAATAGTCGGCCTAGTACGATACACACCGTGCTGTGTGGAAGAAGATGTGTGTCACAAGTGTGTTAATACTAGAAAGGTGTTTCATTTGATGTGTGACAGTACAGGATAAGGAACGAAAATTTATTAACCTTTCTTCGTGAAGATAACGGTTAAGATGAAAATGAAACGCATTGTAACTCCCTTTACCACTATATGCAGTTCTTCCTCTTTTTCATTGTCCCTGGCCCCTACCAGCATGTCTGCATCTGCATCCGTTCGGAACTCGGATGTTTATAATTACTTTTATTATACAGAATGGTTATTATTACTAATGCTTAAATTTAAAAATGCGCTCTCTCTCTCTCTCTCTCTCTCTCTCTCTCTCTCTCTCTCTCTCTCTCTCTCTCTCTCTCTCTCTCTCTCTCTCTCTCTCTCTCTCTCTCTCTCTCTCTCTCTCTCTCTCTCTCCCCATCATTTCCCATCATCTACTCCAATTCCATCAATTTACCCTCAAGGGATTTACGAGATGATGCCAAACGACATCTGACGTCATCTTATCTATTTTCGTATTTCACCAGATTCCACTCCTTCATCGCACACGTAGGACGACCAGCCCAAGGTTGTGTTTGTCTACAAACCCTCATACCTTTAGGCTACCGGTACATTGCGCAGTGTATTTGACAAGTGCCACATTGTTTCATAGGGGGGCACACCTGAAATTGCAAACCGTAAGCTTCATTTGGTTTCAGCATGGCTTAATCTCAGCAAACGACTCCATTTCGATCAGCGCAATCTGATTTAACGACGTTACTGGTCCGTCACTTGTCACGGAGATGAGGACAGAAAAGAAATCCAACAAAATAACAAAACCGGTCCAGCAGCAACTAATTTTGCATCCAGAAAGTTTCATGATTTGTGTCAAGACGTGTTTGAGAGAGAGAGAGAGAGAGAGAGAGAGAGAGAGAGAGAGAGAGAGAGAGAGAGAGAGAGAGAGAGAGAGAGAGAGAGAGAGAGAGAGAGACAGACAGACAGACAGACAGACAGAGAGTGAGAGGAGAAGGAAGAGAGACAGAGAGTGAGAGGAAGGAGAGAGAGAGAGAGAGGGAGAGAGGGAAGGAGGGAGAGAGAGAGAGGAGAGGGAAGGAGGGAGAGAGAGAGGGAGAGGGAAGGAGGGAGAGAGAGAGGGAGGGAGAAAGAAATGGAGGTAGAGGGATGGAGGAATATAAATATGTAGAGAGGGGGAGGGAGAGAGAGAGAGATAGATAGATAGATAGATAGAGAGAGAGAGAAAGAGAGAGAGAGAGAGAGAGAGAGAGAGAGAGAGAGAGAGAGAGAGAGAGAGAGAGAGAGAGAGAGGAGGGGAGGGGGAGAGAGAAAGGAGGGAGGGACAGACAGAGAAAGATACGCAAGGCGTGCGAAATCAAATGATTACGATTTAGGTATTGAAACTATTTTCGTAACATATGTCCTCCTAGTAGAAGCGAAGCAAGCGGAGAAAGCTGTCTGTCCATTCCATCGCATTTCATTGAATATTAACTGCCAAACTCCCTCACATTACATTGTATTGTGAAATGAAGAGAGGAAACGGACAAGGGGTGACGAATGCAACCAGAATGTTCATGCCCAACACTAATTTTGTTATTACCACACAATATATTATATTTTGATCTCTATTTCCTTTGTTGTTTAAGAACCAATTATTTAAAGTTATAATTCATTGGCTGAGCCCACTATGGTATGTTATGGAAATTCTAGCATTTGTAATAATAATAACCCCCACTGAAGTGTATCAATGTACCACCAAAAATACCAGAAAGCATGAAACCCCAAGAAAAATCGGTGACCAGAACACATTTTTTCCTGTCAAGTACCTCATTTTGTTGCAAGGATTTAATCTTATAATTATGACTATATAAAAATAACTGTTCAAGGAAAATAAATATCCACAAAGTGCGTAGATTTAGACGAAGAGATGAATGTTGCAGTAGTCGTGGTGGTCGTAGTAGTAGTAGTAGTAGTAGTAGTAGTAGTAGTAGTAGTAGTAGTAGTAGTAGTAGTAGTAGTAGTAGAAGTAGTAGTAGAAGTAGTAGTAGTAGTAGTAGTAGTAGCACTAGTAGTAGTAGTAGTAGTAGTAGTAGTAGTAGTAGTAGTAGTAGTAGTAGTAGTAGTAGTAGTAGTAGTAGTAGTAGTAGTAGTAGTAGTAGTAGTAGTTTCATAATGCATATCTACGAAAACAGAAAAGTGAAGTTAGTTACACAAGCCATTAGAGCAACAACAAACAGACACACAAAAACCAACAACAAATGGTTACACTTTATACAATCATTGACAGCGATAGACAAAACAACAACCCAAAGGTAGGTTTTGCGAAGGTATAAATGTTTCACAAAATGTGTACTGTCTGGCATGGACAAACAATATATAAATGAGAAAGTTCCACAGCTTTCAAAGAAGGAAGGCACAGGAAGAATAGGTATAGCTGACTTAGTCATAAAACGAGAAGGCGTTGTACTTGTAGTAAGAAATCAGGTCGGGGTGTTTAAGTGGAATAAATAGCAGAATGACCATTTCTTTGAGAGCTTTGTGTTTAGGATTTTAAATTATCTGCGTTAAAAAAAATAACAGAAAGGTCTAATAGTAACATCTGTGTCCATGTTTTATCATATCCACCAAACATCAAAATCTGACAGAAAGGTACCATAGTGAACGGCTACACACATCATTCCCAGTCAGTGTTCACTTAAAAAACAACAATTGTTTGTAAGTTGTATTGAAATTAACCCCGTCCACCCTCAGTGTGAATTAAGAGAAAACACCAAGAAGAAAGATGCGTTAAATAGGGGAAGGGCTGAAGTAGGACCTACCAATACCGCCCGCCATCCGCCCACGAAATCAAACACACAAACAATCCTAAACCAACAGACAAACATAACAACGAATGTTATACCTTCGACGTCACCCACACAAGTTATGGATCGTATTATCCAGACCAATGGTGTATTTTGGGATACATGTATCAAGTTTATCCCTATGCCAATTAACTGTCAACAAGATCTTGTATAGCTTTGGTAAGAAGTACAACGCACGTAATTTGTATCATTCCTGAGATGCAAGTTTTCGTTGAAGAAACGGTAAAGGACCAAAGAAAATTATGCAAATCAGTGCACGGTTTGTCATCGACACTGACATAATGTCTACGTCATAAACGTAAAGGCTAAAAGCTAGGTTTTGTTTGTTTGTCAATTTGAAATTTACCCAGTCCACCATTGCGGTGAGCTACGGGTGAATTAAGAGGAAACAGCAACATGAAAGATAAGTGAAAGAAGGAAAGGAAAGAAATAGGACCTACCCACCTACCAGCAGCGTCCGCCCACCACCCGCCTAAACTGCACTTAAAATGGAGTAAAAATATGACCTACCCTTGATTACATTGTTTTTTCTCAATGAATAAAGTCACGAAAGAGAAACTGGGGTGATGGGAGAAACTAAAAGAACACCTGTGAAAATAGAAATGTTGAGTTGTTTCTGATTATTATATTTGGTGCTTTGTGAATCAAAGATCAGACCTATACTCTTAACAGTGATAAAGAGTAACGTTCCATCAAGGCTGTTTTAGGCCATAAAACCCAAGCCTATCCTTTCTATAGCGTGAAGTGGAACAGGCGATAGTAGTATATCGCCTCTTGGGCAGGCGCTTGTCTGGCACGGACAGATTAATATCTTTTAGGGATCTCGGGTTCTAATCCCCAGCTGGTACACACACTTGCATCGTGTGAAAATATGTGTGCGCGCGTGTGTGTGTGTGTTATGTGCTTTCCTCACAAGGAACACAACATCGGACCTTTGATTGTTAAATTGGCATTTGCCCTGTCCACCATATGCGGTGATCTCAGTGAGAAATAAGGAAGAAACAGTAAGATGAAATACATGTATAATATAAGTGAAAGGATGCCGGGAAAGAAGTAGGACCTACCAACAGCACTCACCAACCACTCACACATCGGACCTAACTTTGCCATGGTTCAAATCCAGGACCTCATGAGTCAAACAAAGTCCGGCAGTTTAACCACAGGGCCATCGGTGCGCCATAACAGTTTCAAAGTCGTTTTTATTCTAGTAAGAAAACGCTCGATAGAACTCTTCAAAAAAAATTCACAATGGGTGAATAATTAATACAGTATTATATTGGAATGGCATAGTAGTATGATAAAAGACTCGATTACTACAAAACAGGAAATAACGCCGACCATGTGAATCAGGTCACCAATTCGTTTAGTTTGGAACATTCATCTAGGCTCGCTAGTGTGCTAACGAAATACATTACTACACGTATCTAGTCGCTTCCTTCAGGAAGGCCCACATTCTTTCCACGCAGAGACAGATTAGTTTCACTGGTTTGGCCACCACCAGCCACCAGGTACATCACAGTAAGGTGTGGTCAGAAGTCATTCATCCGTGATTTTGAATCGTGTGTCAAGGACACAAGAAGCCAAAAGTGGCTCTCTGGCACTGAACACTATCAGGGCAAGATCAAGGTCAGTCTTGAACTGTTGGCTCATTACGCACAGTCCAGTGTAAGAAATGACCTCAAATGATCCGAAAACTAAGCATTTTTGTGCCGTACCGTTTTGACCGCGGCGACAGTGTGTTCAGACATTTTCAATATTAAAGAAAGAACAGAGAGGTGTTAGATAGAAAAGAAAACAAAACGAGAATAAAGAAAGTATTTTTAAAAACCTGTACCCTATCTCTGTTTCTTCATGGAAGGAGATCCTATTCCCAAGAGAGAGAGAGAGAGAGAGAGAGGAGAGAGAGAGAGAGAGAGAGAGAGAGAGAGAGAGAGAGAGAGAGAGAGAGAGAGAGAGAGAGAGAGAGAGAGAGAGAGAGAGAGAGAGAGAGAGAGAGAGAGAGAGAGAGAGAGAGAGAGAGAGAGAGAGAGAGAGAGAGAGAGAGAGAGAGAGAGAGAGAGAGAGAGAGAGAGAGAGAGAGAGAGAGAGAGAGAGAGAGAGAGAGAGAGAGAGAGAGAGAGAGAGAGACAAGAGAGAGAGAGAGAGAGAGAGAGAGAGAGAGAGAGAGAGAGAGAGAGAGAGAGAGAGAGAGAGAGAGAGAGAGAGAGAGAGAGAGAGAGAGAGAGAGAGAGAGAGAGAGAGAGAGAGAGAGAGAGAGAGAGAGAGAGAAGAGAGAGAGAGAGAGAGAGAAGAGAGAGAGAAGAGAGAGAGAGAGAGAGAGAGAGAGAGAGAGAGAGAGAGAGAGAGAGAGAGAGAGAGAGAGAGAGAGAGAGAGAGAGAGAGAGAGAGAGAGAGAGAGAGAGAGAGAGAGAGAGAGAGAGAGAGAGAGAGAGAGAGAGAGAGACAGACATACAGAGAGAGACAGACAGACAGACAGAAACATACACACAGACAGAGATGATGTGTGGTCACAGCTATATACTTATATGAAACATGCTTTAAACATAGTTTATATATGTTGTGCTTTATGTCTAATAATGGACACATTAAATATTGACAGGAGGGGGGAATTTGTAACACTTATACTTAAAAAGAAACTTTCTTGTTCCATGTATGATATAGAATCTATGCCCAATTAAAATCTATCTTATTCTGTTTTTATATGTAACCACTGTTCCAACAAATGTTTTTTCATCCACTATCTCAAGATGTATGTGTGTGTATCGTATGTCTCTCTCTTTCTACCCTCCCTGTCCCTCTTCCCCTACCGTTTCTTTCTGCTATCTCATTCCGCTATTTGTGTTCCATGTCAAACTTTTTGTTCCCTTCTCTCATCTGCCTCAGCCATCTTTGTGTTCGTTCAGTTTCTTCTTCATAGCTTTACAGCACATTGCTTTTCTTCCAGAGCGGTTCTTTTATTTCTCCTGGTCTAACCTCTGATGTCCGTAACCCATGTATTATTTTCTAAAACCTGCTCTATCCATTTACCTAGTGTTATTAATTTATGAATTATACCAACCTGTCAATCGGAAAGCAAGAACTAGAGCGTTACTGGCCAATTAAAGACCAATGGAGTAGAAGTCTGTGTTGCAATACAACTTAAGTTAGTCAACTAAAGTGTCAACTTTTTTTTTTATGATTTGTTACTGAAAAAAAACAGACCTCAATATAACTAGGAGAAAATTATGATGCCATGGGTCAGAAAAAGATACATTGGCTGAATGAAAACAATAATCATTTTATGTATTATGTATGTATCATTCAAAATCAAAGTCTGCATGTGCCATTAATGTGTGTTATTGTTATTAATGCTTCATATAAATAAATAAAAAAATACACAAAATTAATCACTTTAAAAAACTTGCATGATAATTTTGTCTGGGGTTATTCTCTTTCGCAAGTGTATAAATTCATTGGAGTTACATCTTCCAACCTACAGTGGACACAACAGAATTTCTCCCAAATATATAGTGGGTATACAGGACTTTAAGTCGACTCAAAAAGCTTTTACCTTTCCTCAAACTAGTCAAACAGGATTAGTTGCTTACTGCAGATTCCTGTAGGTTAGATAGTACTTTCTATATGATCGCCATCAAAATTTATGAAGCCATACAAACGGAAGGTAGAAGGGGAACTGATAAAAAAAGAAAGAAAAGAAAAATTTATGACTTACAAACTCCTGCTATAGATCTACAGGATGTTTTTTCTTCAGTATCCGATAAAGAACCGAAACAGCTCGAAAAGCAGTGAAGACAAAAACATGTTTTCTGTATAGTGTGTAGAATTTATCGAGGTTGCGGTTCAAATGCACACAACATCTGGTTGATGAATTATGCCATTAAAGTAACACCAGGCACAATGCGGTGCTTGATTTTTGAACGCATGATTCACAAACAAAAAATGGCAGCCGACATTAAATAAGTGAAAGCTACCTTGTGACTACATGAATTACAATCACAAATGAAAGTTAGATAGAAGAATATACCAAGGAGCATTAATTGTTAAAAAATACCAACCGAGATGATAATACGCATTATATTTGATAGAATTTGTAAGAGATCTGTCAGATCACTAAAATGTTGACATGGGGAAGAAAGCCTGAAGCAGACGAAATCATGGAACAGGTGAGGACCATATCTGAAAACGAGCCAAAATTATATCTTTGACAGGTTTCAAGGGAATTTTCTATCTTTCTTTATCAGTTCCCATTCTACGGTTTAGATGCCTGAAATGATCTTTCTCCAGGCTGTCCTGTCCTGGCATTATATTATATGTTGCCTTCCGTGAAAGTTAAATTTCTTTGTTTTAATGCCTCTTTTATATCTTCTTCCCACTTTCTTTGACGTCTGCCTATTAGTCTTTTGCCTTCGGTTTTTAGCATTGTATAATGATTTAGCTATTCTATTGTCATTTATTCTCTTAGTCTTTAAATGCCGAAACCATCTCAGTTAACTTGTTTCTATCTTAGTTTGCATGCCATCTGTTTTGATCTCTTATTGTTGTGTTTCTGATTTTGTCTTTTTAGTTTTCCTACTACTCTTCTCAGATATTTCATTTCAGCTGCATAGACTCTATTGTATGACCTACTGTCTAAGGTCCAGATTTCACTGCCATTGCCATAGAGGAGAGTAGGACAATAAGCTGTGTTATATACTGCCATTTTGATTTTGTTGACAATTCTTGTTTACCTATAAATAGCTTTCCTAGATTGTTATATATTGTCATTGTCTTTTGGATTCTCTGGCTGATTTCTTCTCTTAGTTTTCCCTCTCTGAGTTAATCATTATTCCTAGCTTTGAATTTAAGATTTTGTGTTTTAGTTTCCCTAGTTGTTAGCTAGCATTGTTTTTGTTTTCCCTGCATTTACTCTGATTCCTCTTTTATTTAATTCAGTTATTCAGCATGTTGATATCATACTGACGATCACTTTTTGATATTCCAAACAGAATTAAATCATCTGCAAATGAATGCATTGATACATTTACTGGTTTGAGTTTCTACATACCTACATTCGTTTTCTTCATTTTTGAGGATGCCTTTGCAACTGAATCCATAAATTGGTAATTTTACACTTCAGTGGAATAAAATAAAGTGGGTCAAATTTGTCGTTGTCGGTATCAGCTTAGATCTACATTTAGAGGGGAGTCGGAAGAAATCTATCCATAATCCCTCACCCTGAACCCTATGTGATAAACAAAAGAGGACTGAGGATACAGCCTTGTCTTAACTCTTACTCCTATATTATATCTACATCAAATTCTTCAGATACGTTTCCAGCTACTCTCACTGCATAAGTTGGTTTATTGTAAATTTTTTTAATGGTTTCTGTTAAATTTTGCTTTACATTGTGTTCTTTTAAGGAATGCCATAGTTTGTCCGTTGTTGACAGTGTCAAATGTCTTTTAAGTCAATAAAATAGGGGTGCATGTCAATGCTTCTCTCAAGAAATGTTTTGATTGTTTGTCTTTGAATTGTAAATTATGTGGTCCTGTACTTCTTCCTGATCTAAATCCACTCTGACATTCTTCAATCTGATCTCTTTACCGTAGTCTAATATTTCTAGTATCCTAGCACACATTTTTCCTGGTACGCTAAGTAATGATATCCCTCTATAATTTGAGAACTCAATAGTTGATCCTTTCTTGTGTATTGGTTCAAAGGAACTTTCAATTAGCTTATGTTTATTAAGTTGTCTGAAAATAACTAAAATTTTATCCTCACAAGTTGCAAACTGTCCAAACAATTAAATAGGAAGTTGTGGAGTCAGTTAGTTACCCCTCTAAACATTTGGAGGAGTTGAGATGACGGTTACAGATGATAAAAGAAAATGGTGGAGCTTTAATGTAAAGATTTAACCACAAGCAGTATGAACGAAAGCTCTGTGTTATGTTGTGGAATACATTTTGTGTAAAATTGAAAGAGGCGCATTTTGTATTTTGGAAGGCGTTATTGGGAGTCGACTCCTGTAATGTCAACTGGTTATTGGGAGTCTGACATTTTTTTGGGTGAAATTCCATTTTCCAAGATCTTTCCCATTTCTGCAATGTGTCTAGGTCATTTTGAAGTATTTTAGTAGTCTTTGTTGTTTTTTTATTTCTCTGTACAATAGACTGTCATCTGCGAATAACCTAAGTTTTGTACTTGATGTAAGTTCATTTGGTATGTCGTTAATATATATATATCAAAAAGAGTAAAGGACCTAAAACTGTACCCTGGGGGTACTTTGCGACTGCCATTATTTTACTTTGCTACCTTTTCATCTGCAAGAGAGAGGAGAGAGAGAGAGAGAGAGAGAGAGAGAGAGAGAGAGAGAGAGAGAGACAGAGACAGAGACAGAGACAGAGAGAGACAGAGAGAGAGACAGACAGACAGAGACAGAGAGAGAGAGAGAGAGAGAGAGACAGAGACAGAGAGAGAGAGAGAGAGAGAGAGAGAGAGAGAGAGAGAGAGAGAAAGAGAGCTTTTTAAAAATGTCCTCAGACCCACACAATGGTAATGGAACCACCCCATCAAGACTCACACTCAATCATTTTGAAAGCACTATCATCTAACTCATTGCATTCGACTCCTAATAATGCCAAATGATTATAGGGAGTCGACTTTTTTCAGTAAAAAAAAATCGGTCCAAGCCAAATTTCCCACACTATGCAAATTATGTCACTCTATCGCAACTCTGTTGATTGCATACTTAACCTTAAATGTCAACAAAATATTAGATAGTTGTCTCAACTTTTGCAAAAACACAGGCGCTCCCATCTCCACCAGTCCCTGAGCCACCCAAATTGTTTACCAGGTAAGAATCTAGGCAAGACAAACTAAACATCATGAAAAAGGTAGAATACATGCTTTTGACAGCACAAAGAAAACAAGTATAGGCCTAATGAAGTTGAGTAATTTCTTAAATTTACTTTATGTTAAGTAGATCTTCTAGATACATATAAACCGAATCATGAGATTTTATCCCTTTGATTTACTTTTCATCAGCTTAGACTTGATGAAAGAGTCTTACCAAGCTATCAACCATAGTTCCATTCTAGAATGTTGATTATCGCTTAGACCTATATCTATCATCATAGATCTGGATCTAGATATAATCTACTGCTGGAAAATGTTGGATTCAACAGTTTGTGTAATAGAATTAACACATTTTACAGAGACAGGTTTGCAGAAATAGAAAAGTATATAATTGCGACATCGCATTTCAACATAATCAACTTCTAGCTTTATAAGTTTGCAGAGTTTTACAGTTTTTACACTACATTGGAAATTCACAAATCAGATATATATATAGATCTGGATAAAGAATGAAAAACAGATAGATCTGGATAAAGAATGAAAAACAGAGGAAACAGGGATAGACAGATGTGCACAAACACACACAGGTAAACAAAGAGAGAGAGTGAGAGAGAGAGAGAGAGAGAGAGAGAGAGAGAGAGAGAGAGAGAGAGAGAGAGAGAGAGAGAGAGAGAGAGAGAGAGAGAGAGAGAGAGAGAGAGAGAGAGAAAGAGTTTTATTCTAATTAACCCTGTCCCCTGATCTCATGGTGAATTAAGAGGAAACATTAAAATGACAGGAGATTCAAGTGAAAGGAGAAAAGGAATGTAGCAGGACCTACCAGCAGTTCCCACCAACTACCTCCACAAGTGAGAGAGAGAGAGAGAGAGAGAGAGAGAGAGAGAGAGAGAGAGAGAGAGAGAGAGAGAGAGAGAGAGTGTGTGTGTGTGTGTGTGTTAGTGTGTGTGACACAGAGAGATAGAGAGAGATAAATAGATAGATAGATAGATAGAGAGAGAGAGAGAGAGAGAGAGAGAGAGAGAGAGAGAGAGAGAGAGAGAGAGAGAGAGAGAGAGAGAGAGAGAGAGAGAGGACACACAGTGTACATAAACACACACAGTTCGTTTGTTTTGTTGGGTTGTTTTTTGTTGTTTGTTTCTATGAGAACATAAGTTGAGAAACTTTGGAGCTAGAAATTAGAAACTGTGGATATTTTCCAAGTCCAAATGTCCTCTCTTCATATTTCTGGAATTAGTTAGATGTAGACCAAGATGTAGATCTAGAATCTAAATCTAGATAAGTCTAGAACTAGATCTAGATCTAGAATCTAGATCTAGATCTAGATCTAGCTAGATCTAGATCTCTACTTAAGACTACTTGAACATAACCCGACAAATAGAAAAGAAACAAGACTTACCTGATTATGAAAATACCAGATGAAGATAAAACCTAACCTATCCACTGTGGATCAGCTACCGGGAGGTCACCTCAGTATCCTGAGCCAGTGTGTATGCGTGTGTGGAAAGCGGAATATTATGCCTCCTACTCAGAGGGCCTAAAGTAACGCAAAAGTTTACCTGCACAACGTTCTTTCTTTCTTTCCCTATTTGGAACAAGTGAACTTTACAGGAAATGACCTTCTTGTTTGCCAATTTGGGCTCAGTCCGGATATATCGTGTACAATTTTAAAGTCAAATTAAGTCAGACATAAATCTGTCATCCTAAACTAGCCTTAATAAGACTTTCAAAGCTTTTCTTCAGAAATTGAGGATCTGATTTTTTCATCTGTAAACATCGACTAAAATATTTAAGCGTATGTTGTCTTCGGTCACTTGAACGAACCTATTTAGACTTTTCAAGACAACTTTGTTCTTTCAATCTTTTCTCCCTTATTGTCTATGTTGCCTAATTTTTGTTTTAATTATTGAATCTTGTCATAAAAAAATCCCCTGAGTCATTTGGCTAATGATATACATTGAAATAGATGAAACACATTAATAAGAGGAAATTATAGGTCCTAGCCTCTGATATTTTATCTTACAGCCCTATACAGCCAATAACAACAGAATAAGACTTACTGATGCAAGGTCATCATGACCATGATTGATGATTCTTTCTTTTGTTCAAACGGAAGAACAACCATAATCTTTCAGACAAACTCCCTTATTGAAATCTATTGGCTTGGTGATAAACGATGGGAATGCTATCTAATTTTTTGTTTTAATTATTGAAGTTACGCCCTGTATTTTTTTATGTCATAATCTTGTCGGTGGGTTTCCTTGGTCTCTGTGTCCATTCCTTAGCTGCCATTCTGTACATCTTTTTGTCCATCTATTAATATTATCATTAAATCTTGCTATAGGGCCTATGAGAGAGGAGAGTGCAGCCAAAGAACTAGAACTAAAAATAAGAAAAAACCGAACACATTGTTACAACAAAGGAACAAATTATTCCAAGATGCAATATTCAAAGAAACGGACAGGCAATTAAACAAATAATCAAATTCAAGGACTTTGGACACATGATAACATCTGGTGGACGATGTGATACAGAGGTCAGGAAAAGATTTACAATGGTAAAAGATGCTTTTACAAAATTAAATCAAGTAATGAAAAACGTAAATTTAACGATGAATACAAAAATAAGAGTTTTGACGGCCTATATGTGGTCAGTGCTTCTAAATGTATGTCAGTGAATATTGTTCAATAAACAAACACAAACAATGAAACGATTAGAGGCGGTAGAAATGTAGTTCCTCCAAAGACCGTAAACGGTACACGGTATTTGGTTCCTCTCTAGAATACTAAAATTGGCATGCATGGCCCTTGCAAGGCAAACAAAAAAGGAAAGAAAGAACACTTGTATTGGAACAAATATTAGAAAAAGGCAAATTAAATTCACTGGACATGTAAACAAGAGGACTATAGCAGCTTAGTAATAAATATTAGAAAAAGGCAAATGAAATTCACTGGACATATAAACAGGAAGGGAGGACTAGAACAACTTTAACTTAGTATTTAAGAAATATCGCATGAACAATAAACAGAGGAAGACAAAGAACGACATGCATTCAACGTCGTAACAAATGGGCCACAAGTAGGAATATCAGCAACGATAATTTCAACATATCCTCGAATGACATAGAAGAATGGAGCCTGATCGCCAATGACTGCCTCAGATTCGGCATATGAAGAAGATATGGCCAGCCTATTTCCACCTTTGTTTGAGTGAGTGTTTTAGGATGTCAGTGACTCCTGTTCTTTCCCTTATTTCAAATCAAAGCAAGGAATTTTTTTCTTGGAGTCTGATATGTAGCAATTTTCTCTCCATTGCTCTTTATGTAGATTGCAATCGTCTTGCTGGTTTCTTTGATACGACCAAGGATAGCACCCGTATTTCATTATGGGTAGCACATATTGATTCAATACTGTTTTTTCATGGCCATCGGGAGAACTTTATCATGAAAAATGCCATTAGATGTTTTATTTTCCCAAACTGTACCATGCGTTTTGTCTTCTTGTCAGCGAAATGAATTGGTAACTTCGAATATAAACGGTTAAAACATTTTATCTAAAAATGTAAGAAGCATTCCGACAGAATTGTATCATGCAAATTAAGCCTGAAAGGAAAACACTCAATACAGACAATTCTGATATACGCACCAACAACAAGCTATGATGACGATGTAGGGGGAATGTTCTAAGAAGATCGGGAGGAATCAATAGACAACAAAGACAGCAAACAATGTACATGTTCTTATTGGAGGACTTAAATGCAAAGATTGGGATTAAAGAGGAACACGAGACACTGAGATAAACAATGAAAACAATAGTAATACTACTACTACTACTACTACTGCTGCTGCTACTACTACTACTACTACTACTACTACTACTACTACTACTACTACTACTACTACTACTAATAATAATAATAATAATAATAATAATAATAATAATAAATAACAATAATAATATAACAATAATATATAATAGTAGTAGTAGTAGTAGTAGTAGTAGTAGTAGTAGTAGTAGTAGTAGTAGTAGTAGTAGTAGTAGTAGTAATTTTAGTAGTAGTAGTAGTAGGATGAGCAGCAGTAGTAGTAGTACATGAAGTAGTAGTAGTAGTAGTAGTAGTAGTAGTAGTAGTAGAAAAAGAAGAAGAAGAAGAAGAAGTAGTAGTAATAATAACAATAAGCCAAAGAAATGTCCTTCAAGGCCATTCCGGCCTATAGAGCCAGAGCGCATCCCATTTTCTGTAACATGAAGCGGGAGTAAGTGATAATCTCGTCCTAGACATGACGTTAGTCTGCCATAGGTTTTAAATCCCAAGCTAGTGCTTGCATTCATTTACACCTGGGTCGAGTGGGAAAATACATGTTAAGTGTCTTTCCCAAGAAGCACAACGTCGGAATTAGCTTCGCTAGGATTCGAACCCATGGCCTCAAAACCACTAGTCCGACAGCCTAATCACTTGGTTACCGACATTACATTGAAATAGTATTCACAATAAGAATAATAATCGTTACACCGGTAATAAGAAGAAGAGAAGGAATAAAAGAGAGGAGGATGCTGGCGAGAAACAGCAAAAGAAAGAGGAACAAATGCAAAAACTATGACGACAGCATGAAACGGGTGTGATCGATAATAGTATAGTTTTCTTTTTCTTTTTCTTCTGCTTCTTCTTCGTCTTCTTCTTTCTATTCTTCTCCCTTTTCCTAGTTTTCCGCCTATTCTTTTGTATCCCTCTTTATCTTACCTTTGTTGTCATTACCATCAACAATATTATCATAACTGTTGCAAGGTAATCCCATGACTATAAGCTCTCTATCTTCTGCCCCCCTCTCTGCGACAATATTGTAAGTAAGTCATTCTAGCCATTCTTTATCCATTCAACATACATCATAGAAAAATTAACGCAAAGCAAATTTAAAAACAACTTATACAACAATTTATTGAGTAAAACCATCCAAAGTTGTCATTGGTATTCTGAAAATATGTAAAAAAACTTTGAACAGACATGTAAACTCAATGTAAAAGTGTCGCTATTATCAGTGTTGATTCACTAAAAAATATGTGTATATATATATATATATATATATATATATATATATATATATATATATATATATATATATATATATATATATATATATATATATATACATGTATATATATATATATATATATATATATATATACATAGTAAAAGGTTAAAGCAGTAACAAAATTGTTTAACAGGGATTATCTCAAGGGAATAACACATGGACATCTTATTTAAACTGCAGTAACAAGCGCATGTATCAATGTCATTTTACTTGGAGAATAACATTAGTTTCAAATGTGTAAGTCATTAGTTTCTTCACGGGATCATGATACTATGGCTCTCATTGAAGCTGTATAGATCAGATTATACATCTGGGTAATTTATGAGACAATTAAAACCTTCCCTTGACTTCAAGTTTAAATTTTAAATGAAACCATGTGCCAAATGACTTCCCTGCTAAACAAGATCAATTTGACTAATGTTAGCAGGAAGACACAAAGGGGCTTTGGTTGATTACTGTCAATGACAGCAGGCACAAAGCTGTACATCTTTGGAAATATTTAGACTTATAATTGACATACCTTACATAACACAACTTAAATGTGTCTTCTCTCTTTATGTAAACATCATGTAAGTTGTAAAGCATCACAGTCTGATTTTAAAAAAAGGAGCAAATCCTTCTCTTTGGATATCTTGTAACCTGTAAAGGATTTCATATTTTGCAATTTGTGTTGCAATCAAAATTACTGGAACTGTTAAACAATAAAATCTTATGTAATTGTACATTTAAATGTAAATAAATATCTGGGCATATTTTACAATAACATAACAAAAATACCATTGAATGCAAAGGTGCAACTAATTGCTTTGTGAAAAAAACCCGAGATGTTTCTATTTGATATACAATCAAGTGTATGTTAGAAGAAAAAAACAACTGGGGGAAAAAGTCAAAATAAAAAAAAAAAAACATGATTAGCAAAGATAAAGGAGTGAATTTGAAAAAGTGATAAATGATAATGATTAGTGCACCTCCATCACAGAAGAAAGAAGAAACATGTGACGTTTAGGATATAATCCTTTGTTAGACAATAAATTAGTAATACATTTGTACCATATTATAGTCACATGTTTGATCTATCTTCTTTGGTGGAGTGGTCACTTATCGTCGTTTTAACACTTCCATCTTCACACCACTGGCTGATAATGCAAAAACAGATGATTTCTTTTCTTTCTTTATGGTGTTAAATAAAGTTACAAATATGTCATATTGTAAGAGAAGGTAAATATCTTATAACAGAAATTATCACAGATATTTTTGCAAGTTTATTGCAAACATATTTTAAACAGTAGGGTTATTATAAAGCAAAACAAAAGAGAATGTCATTTGTGCACACATCATCAAGTTTTCATTAACTGTTTTCAGTACTAAGGACAAAAATTTAGCAAATTTACAAATCATATTCATATCAGATACATCAGATATTCTTGCTTGAAAAGTCCAACAAACCACAACCACCCCTGGTATCCCAACAAAAAAACCCAACTTACAGAATGCTCAAAGGCAAAAAATCTGCTAAGAAGAAGAATCCAACACACACAAAATAAAGCAAAGCAGAATTTCTGAACAAACCAGAGAATGATGTGCAAATGTAATGAAATTCCTACAAGACTATCTGAGACATTTCATTGCTTTTTTTACCACTTTTTCCTCTTCTACAGATTTTTCTACTTCATTTTCAACCAAACTATTGAATATTCAGAGCCATGAATAATGTGTAAAAATTTCCTGTTTTTAGCTTCAAACCCTTTTCAAATGCTTTATTTTATAACAATTATTTTGCGATGATTTTTTAGAAATTGAGATTGAAAACAATCTTTAAATATTATCAGTAACATTTAATCATATGTACACCTACAAAATAATTTCTCCAACAAAAAAATGAATGCAAATATTCTTTGTAAGATAAAAATCGTAAACACAAGAAATTTATCATTTATCACTGAGATAATGCATTTATTAAACTTTGTTCGCATTGCTGTATTCAAAAGAGATCATGAGATTTTTTTTTTGCTGGAGAGCAAAATTTAAAAAATCAGTTCTGACTTTAAAGATAGTGTTATCATGTAAAAAAAACATTCAGAATTTACATGTAACACAGATACATTGCCAGTCATTCAACATAGATTTAGAAAATGTTTTTTCATCAAGCCTACAATCTGTTTCGGCATAAAAAATGTATGAAAAAGGCAGCTTCAAAATTGGAAGAGAACGATGTTTTCTCAAAAATTAATTTTGAAGCATTTGGGTTTCTAAAACATTATGGTTATATAAGAACATGCTTTTGATTGTTTTACCAATCATGCAAAATATGTCATTCATGCATGTTAGGGATTCAACTCTGAGTCATTTATCTCTAAGGCTACAGAATCCTGCCTGCTGTTAAGGAGCATATATTTCCCTTTGAAAATATATCTCTTTAATTGGCCAATTTTACCATGTCCTTTCTCTTATAAAATGAAAAACAGAGAATATTAACAAATGTTTAAAAAGTTACAATCTTATAATCCTCTTCAAAATAAATGGGGAAACGCAAACATTTAATCAAGGTAGGAACATGAACAAAAAGTAAACAATATCTTCTGTGGAAAAAAGATTTGGAAATGACAGTTAATACTATAAAACTGCTGGTAAAATAAGAAGGGTGAGTATGACAATTACTATTATCTCATATCACTATAGGTCTGATGAAAACCCTTATACAACGCCAAACTTTTTAGTTTCCACTTCTTTTGCATATAATATACATGGGATGAAATATCAGTACTGATAAAATCATGTTTTTTAAGATGTCTAAAAAGAAAATTGTTCATTGCTACGATTTGAGCACATCCTTTTTCATCTATCAACTAAAATTTGGTTTACGACAAAGGGAGGTCTCATCAGAAAGATAACAATACATTTTGCATTGGACAAATGTCATCATTATCATCATTGTCTCATGTGAATGTGAAGAAAAAGAAGCCCCAGCCATTTTTGTCTTACATAGTGTATTGTATAATAGAAGAAACAAATGTTACGGCAATATTTGCTTTCTTTCTAGAAATTCAAATGGCAAGTGAGGGAGATATGTGAATTTCATCTCTGTATGATTTATGGGATATTCAACAAAGGAACTGAAATGTATGTGATATGTTTTGTCTTCCTTTTGCTTTATGTGTCGCTTCCTCCCACTCCAGTCTATTATGTTGTTGTCATCCTCTGACTGTAAAAGTATTTCTATACTAAAAGAAGTGTTTAGAAAGATGAAAGATACTAACATTGAAAAGATCTCAAAAGTAAAACAAAACACATGGCCACAATTCTTCTATTCCTTATCTTCAAGGAAAACAAAAGATGAAAAAAAGAAAATGCTTTAATTTCATTGATAAATAATTATGCTGGGCTTACAATCTAATAATCATTACCAAAGTTACAGTCTTCAGGATATTTAACGATTAAAATTTTTTTAACAATTTCAAGGGGAAAATAACAGTCAATTCAATTGATCAAAACAGCTAATCTATCGATTGTGTTGACATTAAGTTAACTTACAATATCTATTTTGTTCTATGTTTTTCTGTACTTTCTTGTTTTATTTGCTATTTTGTTTGTTTGATTTTGTTAATACATGGGCTCTTAGTGAGTGGTCTCATTTGCTTGACTTTTCTACATTTTTCAGTGTTGGATCAAGTCATTGATTACAGTTAGAATGCATTTTGTGTTCATATTGTGATGAAGAAGTCTGCTTTATTATAAAACAAAAAGAGCAGAAATAAATGGTTCATTACTCAATCTAAATTCTGATATAAGTGAAGAGAAGATTAAGCGACTTGTGTAGCACATGGCATTGCATTACCATAGGCTGTCACAAAATAGCTGTCAACCTTATCTTAAACGGTACTTTAACCTGTCTAAAAAACAATATACACTCTCTCGACAACAGCTGGCCTATTTCACGAAATAAGTGTAAGTAGGAAGTATGCATTTTGGCCAAGGGTCATTTAATGTTATAAAATTTTGTTACTGTTACACACTATAAAGTGTGGCATCTTAATGCAGCATGCATTTTAATTGCAAATATTTTGTTGGTGACTTCTAAATATTGTTTCATTTGACCAAATACAGTCTTTGCCCTCAAAGACAATATGCTTAGAGAATCATTGATTCTTTAAGCTATTGATTATTAACCCCGGAGATAGATGGTTGCTAAAGTTTCAAATTCACATATTTAATTCTTTTGAATAGGGATATGAAAAAGATAATCCTTTTGTAAACAGCTCAATTACATAATGAGAAGCAATGAAAGGTTTGAGTGTGAAATAATCTAATGATATTTCTAGAAACCCTCAATCATATATTATATACTTATGTTCTTTTTTTGTTCAAATTAAAATGTCAGTGTGACAATTTCAGTTTTTAAAATGAGTTTGACAATTTGCACAAATTGATATCACAACTCAACATTCGCTCAGATCTAATATGATATAAATAATTAATTTGTCAGTTATGCATAACAATATGATAGAAATCAATATGACATTGATATTTGTACATGTACCAATACTATACAGGAAACAACAATGACAAATCTCATTTGACCACATAACATAACAACTACAAGCATTTGTTTAGGAAAACCTTAAATATCTTTTATCTTTAACATTTAATAAATAAAGCACAGTCAAACCCGTTAAAGCGAAAACCTGTCTAAAACGGAGCGCCCCTTATGCCCCTTGATAAATTGCTACATTTTCTGCCTGTCCAAAGTGGAAACCTGTCTAACACGGAAATGGAAAGTAAAATCTACTCCATTACGGCAGTTTAACCTGTCTAAAATAGAAAAATTCTTCCAACAAGATCACAAACACACTCACTCACATCACACATACACACACAAATGATCTGCATACAATGTAGGTCTACATTTGTAATGTATATCACTGAGTACATGTGATGCGAGTACGTGCATGTATTCATATGTCATACTGTGTTGTCATATTGGACATAGTCTGTATCGTGTATTTTCCACTGTATAGAGGGTACCTGTCTCAAACGGAAACCTCTCTAAAATGGAAAAATATGGCAGCTCCCTTACAATTTCATTTTAGACAGGTTCGATTATATTCTCATCCTAAGTATTATCCCCACAATATGGTAACATTACCTCTGTAACCTCCTCAACTATGCTCATTTATTAGTCAAATATGTCAAGTGTTTGGAACTTTTTGTCCTTAAAAAGAAGCTGCTGAAATAAGAAATTCTGTTACATAAAAATGCAATTGTCAGCTGTTATTCTTATATTAGTTTTATATCACAATCACAGTTATAAAAATGAAGAAAAAGTAAAAGAGATGAAAAAGAAATAGTAAGAGGAGATCTATTGTTATTTACACAAGAAGAATAAAACTACCCACCAAGTCAACAACAAAAAATTTAATTTTAATATCACAGAAGTTATCAAGGGAAATTCACTGATGTCAATGACATACATAAGTTAAGCTTGTTCAAGTTGAGAAATGAATTTTATTTCATTCGTTGATTAAGAATCTTTAATAAATAAGCTAAAAAATAAATAAGTACATAGCAAATAATAAATAAATAAATATATAGGATAAATATTTGTTTAAAATGAAAAAAAAATAAGAAAAGAAATAGGTGAACAAATTCACAAAGATTGTTATGAAAGAAAGACTGTATTAAAAACAAATTCTACTGTAGACAAGCAAATATAAATAAGTATGTAAATAAAATATATAAATGGACCAATGACAGATACAATATGTTTGATTGAATCTTTCTGCCTTTCTTTCTACAAAGAAAGTAATGAGATAAATGAATACCAAAAATGTGAAGAATAAATTTTAATGAAATGAAGTAATAAAGGACATATTAAAAATGATTTCTAGAATAGACATGCAAATAAAAATATGTGCTTGTATAAATATATAAGTAGAACAATAACCATTCAGATCTTTTTGGCAGTATTTTCTCTCCAAATAATGAAGCAAAATGTAGATATGAAATTGAGAATTATGAAAGGCAATAAAATGTCACTTCTTGTCTCTGCCTAAAAGCACAGTGTATAACAGCACACTTCAGTCAAGCACATCTTTTGTCATTTCTTGTGCATAATTTACAAGCATATGGTTTGAGAAAAAAAGTTGATAATTTTTAATTAAAAAAAGCAACACAAAACAACAACTTCAAAAACATTCACCATAGATAACAGTCTTCTGTTTGTATGGTGTGACAAGAAAAAGTTTTTGAAGTGAAAAAAGCAGCTAAGCCCTGCACTGTCTAAAGAAATCCTGAGATCACTGCTAAAGATTTACAGAGTTGAAAAAAATCAACCAATTACTTATAAGAAGATGGCTTTGAATGAGTCAGAATAGGATGTCATTTTAAAACGACTTGTCAGTTGTTATTTTATATTATTATATTTTGTATATAGACCATGTGAGCTAGTGTCACACACATCACACTGTCATCACCTTCCTTGTGTGTGCATTATATATAGCCTTTGACAAAAGACTTGATCTTTTACTTTGAAGTTTCTTTGTATAAATTGATTTAACCAGCAATGAAGAAAATATATGACTATCTTTAGGTATTCTATTACAAGTCATCAGTTGTTTCTGATATCATACTCTTCCCAAAAGAGCCTCAACAGAAACAAAACTCTTACAAAAACAAAATTGACAATGCTACACAAATAAAATCATCACAGCACGGGTGGCTTTTTATGTTGTACTATAACATAATGCAATTTCAAGTCACATCAAAATTACCTATAAAAATATACTTCGATTTATTAAAAAATAATGCACTCTGCAAACAAGCATGCCTTCTTATGCCCTATGAAGTGTGCTTTTAGGTGGAGACTTCTACAGTAAATGATTTGTAGAAAACAAGGAATGCTGAGCAAATAAAATAATGTGAAGCGAAATTTTTTTAAAAGAAGAAAATTTTTACATTTTTAGATAGAGATCTATGTCTTAGGTTGGTATTTTTTCCTTTCTTTTCTTTTTTTGAGTCTTAAAGTGAAATACATGGGGCCATTATAATAAGGACGATTAAAGGGATGAAAGGCACTGAAATTTATTCACACAATTCAACGTTTCAAAACTGTAGGATTATTATTTAAATGCAATAAGTTAATCTGCAAATACAAATTACAACTCATAATGAAAGATAGTTACCAAACATACTTGACGACTAAGGAAACATTTTGGGCTTTGTTAAGGTCTCCTGTAAGGGTATGAAGTCAAAGATTGCATAACACCATTAAAAGTTAAAGCGCAAACTTTAATGAATCTACGAAAATGTTCTTTTTATACTGTATGAGAGGTATTAAGCTAGGGAAGCATAACTATACTATTTTTGAATGAAAAAAAAAGATGCTAACAGATACAAATTTTTTAAAAATGTACTACTCAGAGACTATGCTAACATGTGAAAGAATTGGAAAATAAAAATAAAACCCGTTATGAACTGTAAATTATAAAATAACAAAACAAAAATGTCTTGAATTAGAGCGTTGCTGAGCTTTGAATAAGTAAACAAGTGTAGTTTCCCTATCTCAAATTTCGATGATGTTGTGACATGAACTGAAACAGCTTGTCACTTAGAACTTAAAAAGGAGAAAATATCTATAAATAATTGTAGAACATCTGACAACTCTCAAACAACAAACTGAAGGCTGAAAAATTATCCAAAACTATAAATGTGAAAATTAAAAACAAAAACAAGTTTGGCAACTTGCAGATGCTTATGAAATTATAACAGAAATATATAATATATATATACATATATATATATATATATATATATATATATATATATATATATATATATATATATATATATATATATATATATATATATATATATATATATATATTTAATTTATTGTATTTATGCTGTATTTTTTGCTATTATGGTTATATATATATATATATATATATATATATATATGATATCTTTATTAAAATTAAACTCATAATTACTTATTTTGTATGTTTAAATAGGACTATTAGTTGCAATGTATTATCTTCACTTTTTTCTTTTCAGTTTAGAAACTTAATTAAATGTTTTATTTAGACATTTGTTCAGGAAAACATTAGATTTTCTAATTGTGGTTAATCGCCAATTTAAAACCCTATTTAGAACAAAATATGCACTATTCTCATTTTTATATGAATGGTTAAATTTAGACAAAAAATGGAAACATAACCAAATGAAAGAAAAAAATGAAAAAAAAAATAACCCATCCTAAACAGGTAAGATAGCTTTTTATTTCAAAATGTTTTGCTTTACTCATTCTCACCAGTTTCAGCAGTTGTCTCGCCATCGTGAAGCTCAGAACTGGCAATCATTTTGTGAATAGTTGAAGCCCATATATCTGCTTTCTTCACAAATGTCTCAAAAACTACAGGATCTCATCAAAAATTGAGCGATTCAAAGTTTCGCTGTTTCTTGGATTTGCCTTCAACCAGTGTGATAACTTAATTTGGACAATTTCAACCTCTTTGTCCAACTCCATGGAGGCATACAAAGATGCAAGATTTTCGTAGCTCGTGTGCATCCATTTCAGGTACCAGCCAGAATTTTCTGGAAATTGTGATATCATCGATGTTTAGCAATTTGAACATCAGTGACAGGATGGTGAAATCTAATGAAAATTTGTTTGCTTAATCTTAGTCTTAATATGGAATTAATCGTAAACCTGCATTAAAAAAAGACAAAGTTTCAGCAGTAAAAAAATCCATGCAAATCCTTTAAATGAAAAAATCAAACAAAAACAATAACCAAAAACAAGAATTAAAAAGCAAACAAAAATCCCCCACAATACATTTAAAAGACCATTATTGGATGATCAAATTACATTTTTATTATGCAAAAGGAGCAGCTGTATAACATAATCTCACCCTTGGCAGTCTAAAGAATAAACCTTTGTTAGGATCCGAGAAATTCATTATATATAACTATAAACGGTTTCAGTAAAAAAACAACATGGTTTTGAATAAAAAGCGGAGACGAATGCAATTCTTCCTTACACATTCAACACATGCCTTGAATTGCAAGTGTATGTCTCTAATAAGATTTACTCATTTTTTTCCCCTGCCCCTCACCCAAATCTTAAATCCAAAGAAAAAACAAACAAAAGAAAACAATGAACTGAAGGTGATATCATAAAGACTGACAGCTATATGTTACCTTCATTGTCTATGACGTATCTCAAATGAGTAATTGCTTTGTCAGGTTTCAATATGATTTTGTAAAATGTGCCAAGAGTTGCTTGAGCTAGAAGCAAGTAATTGCTTGACGGAGGCTGACACAATTTTAGATATTCAACAGCCTGAAGTAAATGTCTCTCAGCAGCAGTCAATCTATTGAGATAAAAAACAAAAAATAGATTTATATACAACAAAATAATTCAATTCTTTCTACATAAGAAAATATTTTTCATCAAAAGTGAAATATCTTTGAACACTTTCATGCTATGAAAAACCTTCGACATATTTGGGATTTACTTAATTTCAATTAAAGTCATAACCAACAGGCAATTTACTCGATCAATCTGTTAAGAAATAATAAAATCTAAAGGAAAAAATATAAAAGAATGAATTTAATGTAAAAAACCATAAATGGACAGATAAAGTAAATGCATTAATAAATATAAATTAAAAACTCCACATAAGATCACGTCTTAATGTTGTGTGATGCTATTCATGTGTTATTGCCAAATAATTTGAAATCAATTCAGAATCATTAAAAGGATATTACAAGAATGTTTTTTTCTGGTACAGAATACTTGATAGAAATTTAGGTAAAGCATTATATATGTATTACAATAATCAAATAAATTCTAAGTCAAAGATCTGTGAATATGTCTCATAATTAATTTTTTTTATAGACTTAAACACAAACATTTCATAAGGCAAACATTTATAATGGGATACAAGACAGCTTCATAAAATCTATCTTAATCTAGGGGTATGGGGATCAAGTGGATGAATTATTTAATTTGCGTTCATTAGCCTAATTAAGAGACTGAACACCATAGGTCTATACAGTACAAATAATACATGCATCTGTGCAAATTTTGAGTAAACAGTGATATAACACAGTAAGTCATGAGCAGCCTAAACCTTACATTCATCCCTAAAGACTATGTTAAGTTAATAAAAATTAAAGGAATATCATGATTTACAAAGTTTTAAGTACTGTAGTAGTAGTATCAAATGTAAGACTGCCACCGTTTCTCACCTCTCACATTTTATCATTTTTACTTGCAATAGGTTGCCCTTGTAGATCTTTCGGTTCTATTTTGTTTCACCAAACTCTATTCTTGTAGATTAATGTATAACTTTATCCACTCTATTGCTTCATTTGATCTTTTTGTTTACTATCTGGTTAAGGTTTGCCCGAATGAATAAATTCCAATTTATATCTGAGCTATGACTGTATTTGAACTACATATAATTACGGCGTCTAAATATTAATGACGAAATATAAACTTGATAGTTATTATATTTACTGTTAAAGGCAGTGTATGACTAGGGGGAACCAAACTTTAACAAGGGTATGATGAGAATGTAGGGAATTCAATTTCAATTTCTTTAGTACAATATCATGTTCAACTATATGAATGGTGTTAACATCTTTGAATCATCACAAGCCTGTCATGTGAGGATCCTCTTCATAGTGCATTTGGCTTATAACAAAATTGTTTTGAAGATCTTGAATCTGTGATCACCACATGAATACAAGGAGAGTGTGACATTTATGTAAGTAAGATAAAAAAAGGAAATTTCAAACTGTAGAATGTGGGAAACAAGTTTATTGTTAGCAATCAGGATAGGTAGGTCACATAGTTGTGCTTAAACCATCAGAAAAAGGAGATTTTCAAAAACAGATTTGATAACTTTGATCTATTACCTTGTCTGTTACATCAAAATAAATTACATGTCATCATTTTGATAACTGTAAAATTCTTTAAAAACATTTAAGGGGCTTGCCATGCCTCACATGATACTAGAACACATTAAAGACTGTGTGCTGTTGTTCAGAAGCGTGGAACACCAGATTGTTGAAATAAACGAAAGAAGCAAAAACATTGAAAATAAACCAAGACTGTCCTAAGGAGAAATGTTGTTAGTTACTATTATATAACTTATAAACTTTTTAAAAATAAGCAATGTTGATGATGTGAAATATTATCAGGTTTACATGACATAATGAGATATCACACAGAGAAATCAGAAAGCCATAAAATATATGATGACACCCCAGAGCAAAATATCAATATGATACCAACAGCTTACAACACATGGAGTTCAAATTTAAGATAAGATATGAGCCAGAAAAGGCAACTTTGGGAAGACAATGCAAAGTGAATACAAAATACTCACAGCTCATCTCCATCCATTTCTGGGTGCCTTGATAAGATTCATAAATAATGTTACTCTGTGTTAACGACAGCTACAAATTTGCAAAGTGTGTAGTCTTAAATTGAAATTGTGTTTTAGCATCACCTACATGAGAAATCACAGAAAAGACACCCCCCCCCCCCCCCCACAAAGTGGCTGTTCAAAGAATTGCCTGGTGGTAAAACGCATGGCTAAAAAACTGTTGTGTGTGATTGTCTTACTTATTACGGCTCTAATCCTTTAAAAGGGAAAACTATAATTGTAAATGTTTATGGGACATCTTCTATTAAAGTATAAACTACGAAATTTAAATTTGCTTTCTATTGATAAGTTAAGAAGAAAGTATGAATCCAATGTATTTGTTTCCATTTCACTATTTTCAAACTGAGAAATGGCATGCGATGTATGGAGTACAGGCTTGACATTTAAAGGATTAAACTACCAAGAGTTAAGAGTAAGACAGAGCGTATTGAGCAAAGTTCCCTCTTTTTTGAGAAAGAAACATAAAGTATTATCATGCATTTATTAACAAATATACAATATAATTATGTTTATATATCAAAGGGGCAATGAGGACAAAATGCATAATATAAAAGTCACAGCAAAACATGTAATTACTGAATTAGATTAGTGGGAAAGGTGGAAAATTGTTACCCCATCAAATGTGATATATTTTGCTCAATTTTCATTACAGAGATTTAGTAAATCGGTCTACATTGAAAAGAAATATGCAATTAAAATTGTTTGTCAATCATTTTTATATTTTTAAACTACAACTTTTGCCAAATTACTTTATTGAATTTGTCCTTTTCAAGAAGATGAAAGACAAGACAAAAAATTGCTGAAGACTGCCCAAATCTATCTCTTCCTCATTAATACACCTATAATATCATGTCCCTTACAGATAAACACACACACACAAGGTACAAAAAGTTCTCTTTTTAAATTTTTAGGACAGTTATAAAGGTTTCTTCTAAGGAAGGCCAAAAGGCCATTTGCTTTTTCTGCAAAGTGCTCTATGTTGTTTTTTTTATTGCAATTTAATGTCTATTGTAACTCCTAGGTATTTTGCACTAGTTTTTTCTCATTTTTGGTCATCGTATGTAATAGTCTGAGTTGAGTATTTTTACTTTTTTGCTTATTTTCAGTACCTGACATTTATCTGGCCGAAATTCCATTTTCCATTTTCTCCACCATCTTGTAGTGTGTTTAGGTCATTTTGTAATATTGTGCAATTCTTTGTGTTCTATACTATAGACTAATCGTCAGCAAAAAATCTAAGTTTTGTGCCTGGTGAGAGGTTTTGGTCAACATTGTTGATATATATTAAGAAGAAAAGAGGATCTAAGACATTTCCCTGGGAAACACCTGTAAGCACTGGTTTGGGATTAGATTTAACAACTTCAACATTACTTTGTGTGCATTCCAAAAGAAACTGTTTGATCCATTCAAGCAGAGAACTTTGAATACCATACCTATCCAATTTTATCAGTAATCTGTTGTGATTTATTTTGTGAAAAGTTTTTAACAAATCTAGGAGGATAGCATCTGTTTGGCTTCTTTGATCAAGAGAATTACTGAAATCATTTAGTGTTGTATAAGTTGAGTTTCACAGCTTAGTTTTTGTCTAAATCCATGTTGGATATGTGTTAGGATACTGTGTTTATCTAGGTGATCCATTATGTCGCTATGCATTATGTGTTTCAATAGTTTACAAGCTACTAAAGTTAGAGAGACAAGTCTGTAATTTCCTGCTCTTAATTGATCTCCTTTTTTAAATAATGGCACTACATTTGCATTTTCCCAGTCATTCTGGAACTTTACGTTGGTTTATAGATGCCTGGAATAACAACACATAAACAATTGTTATTTCATGTGCACATATTTTCAATATTTTCCCAGGTATATCATCTGCACCTGTTGCTTTATGTTCATTGATGTTAAGCAATAATTTGAATACTCCTGCTCTTGTGACCTTTATGGGATTCATTTCAGAATATTCTACATCTGTAGGTATGTTGTGGTTAATTTTTGGTTGTGGATCAGAAAATTGATTATTCAAGAGTTCAGCTTTAGATTTGGGGTCTTGAATGAAGACATTATCATTTTTTAGGTCTGAAATTCAACAATATTCCTGGTTGTTACTTTTGATGTATGTCTACTGGTTTTTGTTATGTTTTATTTCTTCATTTATCATATGCGCTTCTCCCATGGTGGTGTAAAAGAAAGCATTCCTAAAACAACTATTACCTAACGTCAATTTTTTCCCCCTCATCAATCATTTATATCTGACTGATGAGTGTAAAGTAAAATTAAATACTCGAGTATTCTTTTTGACTCACAACACAAGTGCAACAGGGAGAGAGGAGAGGCAGCTTGACATTTTGATCAAATCAAATAAGTAACTTACATGTTCATCTTTGAGTAAATCTGGCCCAACAAAAGCAACATTTGTGCCGATTTCAGGCTTATTTCTCCAAAGTTGAAGATACCAGAGAAAGAGCTTGTTTTGCCTCTGCCTCAGCCCATCTCAAAGTTGAGTCATGGACTTCTTTGGGACAATGTAAAGCTTTCCATTGCAGTGCTGATGCTGCATATAGAAGAAATTGTTAAAATATTAGTAATTTTGTGATGATGTTTGTCTTATTTATAGAGTACATACACTAGGTGCAGTCACTTACCATAAAACACCCCTATCAATTCTATAACTTTGCTGATTAGCCCAGGAAATATCCATTTGGTTTAGGAAAAATATGTGCAGGAAACACTGCAAGTCACAATGAGGCTGACGATGCTTTACAGTATTGTAGGAAAGCACGGCCACAGCTTCTGACCTCAGCCACACAATGCATGCCCCTGAAACCATTGTTTTCTGATCGTGGTACTTTGTGTTTGCAGGTGCGGCCATTTGTCACTTGTTCGTTAAAATGTGTCATTTGTTGCTTATTTTTTGTTGTTGTTTTGTATTGACTGTTTGCCTAGAAGTTAGATTAAATAAAAATGTTTCTGAATGCCAAAAGACTTTTGATTTGATTTGATTTAACCCACATCCACAACTAAGGTGATCTCATGAGTTTTGGCAGGATTTTAAAATTTTGCCCAGGCTGCCCTATAAACAGCCAAGCCAACCTAGGCATATAGAATAGAAATCTCCAGACTATGTGAAATTGAATATCGATTCCTGGCAAACAAATAGGAAAAGGAAGTCAAAACAAAAGAGAAGCCACTCATAATTGAATCCCATAACTTTACTGTAGACTTATTGGATATAACTCAATCAATGAAAAGATACAAACATTGGCCGAGGTATATGGTGGCCGCGGTATAATGCACATACTCAAGTAATTTAAATGACCTTAGGAAGTCATTCTCTTTATCTTAAAATACATTTCATGTCGATACACACTTATTACAAATGTTCTATTCGTCAGTTATATGTTTGGTGTTGACCTTTGGGCTTCCCAGTTGGGGTGGGAACATAACTAAATTTAATGGGAGGAGACTTGACGGGGTGATCAGAAAGGCAGGTGGGCTGATTGGGAAACACAGGACTCATTTGACACAGTTTATGAACGACGTATAACCAAAAAACTGACTGACATCACTGATGACGAAACTCATCCTCTTCGTGCAGACATTGACTGTCTAAAAATTTCCCAAGGACCAACACAAGCAGATACCTGAATTCATTCATTCCGTCAGCAGTCAAGATTTTTAACAAAACAAATGGACGTAGGGGTTGGTCATGGATGAATGAGCTTTGACCGAGGGCGTGTATGTGGGGGTTGGTTGGGATGTAGTATGTGTGTGTGTGTGGGGAGGGGGGGGGGTTCCTACGCATTTCTATGATGTAATTATCAACACAAATGGAGGTGGGGGTTGGGCATGGATGAATGAGCTTTGTCCGAAGGCGTGTGTATGGAGGTCGGTTGAGATGTATTTGTGTGTGTGGGAGGGGGGGGTCAAATGAGGTTGTGCGCATTTCTGTGATCTATTTATCAAAACAAATGGATGTGGAAGGGGGGGGTGGAAATGGATAAATGAGCTTTGATCAAAGGCGTGCATGTGCGTAGGAGTCGGTTAGGTAGTGTTGTGTGATGGGTGGGGGATCGAATATGGTTGTATATCCTACGCATTTCTGTGATGTATTTATTAAAACAAATGGATGGGGGGGGGGGGGGATGAGCATGGATGAATGAGCTTTGACCAAAGATGTATGTGAGGGGGTCGGTTGTGTGTTGGGGGGCTGTGGGAGGGCTCGAATGATGTTGTATATCTTACGCATTTCTGTGATGTATTTGTCATACTAATACTCTTATTATATTACTGCATTAATGTTTAACAATTTTAATAATGAATAGATCTATGTATTATGATTTTTAAACTTACTTATGAGGAACAGAATGTAATTTCCTTCTTTGGATGAATGAAGTATTATTATTATTATTATTATTTCTAAGAGTCAGTGAACATGAGGAAATGGAATGTACAAGTATCACATGCAATGTGATCACAAAAACAAAATTGATCTATGATGATCTAAAAACAAAAAAATATGACGAAGAACACGTCCATAAAGTTTTCAATAAAAACTTAAAACATTGAGTGTATAATCTACAACACCTACCAAAAGTGTGTTGAAAAACATGCAACGATGGTGACTGTGAACCAAGAAGGAGCCGAGAAATGCGCATTGCTTCCATAGCATGTGTGTAATAATCTTCTGTGTCAAGCATGTGTGCACACATTAGCGCTCTGCTTACAGCCCTGTGAGCAAATGCTAGTTGAATGCATTCACAACCATAAGCCTTGTCAACAGCATCAAGTAGCTCCTACAGGAAGTTCAGATTTATTTGTAATAATTATGAACAAAATATTGAATCAAGGTGGCTGGCAAGTTAAATTTTGCATTTAAATATTGTGACATGAGTTACACTTATTGCTCATCAAGTGCAATAAGATGATAAATGAAATAAAATATCACAAAAACGAAAGGAAGGTTCCCTTTTTTACCTGCTGAGTCTTATATCTTCACAAATAAAAGTGTACAGACAAAGAAAAAAAATTGAATAGATACATTTCCTAAAAGATATCAAGGTTAAAAAAGAAAAAGATATGAATTCTATTCAGAACGAAAATTGGACGTAAAGCTATTTTTGTGCTCACGTTTGCTATCTTTAGCCCAAAAGCATCTTTCTTGAATTCATTATTAAAATGGCAAAAGTGAAGAAGGGCATCGAGGTACATTGGGTGTCTTTCACCAAATTTTTCCCTGTTGGAAAACAAATCATATATGGAGGAAAAAACAACATTGACAAGTCAATTGAATATGGTAAATACCATAGCAAGCATTTAACATTACCAGGGAGAATAGTTTATGATCAAATAAAATAATTAAATGTCTTCTAACTACTGATAAAGTAAGCTTACAGCAGATAGTTTTTCTAAACAAAGTGACACACAATTTTAAAGCACAGATTTCGAAGAATCTTTATTATTATAACATATAGCTTAAAACTGTGTATTAATACTGTAGATTTTAAAGCTGAAAAAAACAACAACAAAAACAGGATAAATAGAAACATGAATAAACATATAAATAAACATATAAAAGCACATAAAAATTAAATAAAAAAATGGAACAAATAGATAAAATTATATAAAAAATTGAAAAGATAAAATCCTTTTCTTCCTCCTCCAAGAATAGATTGTTTCATATGTAGAAATGTAGCAGGGCCATTTCTGGATGTGAAATTTCATTTGTTTGTTTGTTAAAAAATAAATAAAATGATGAAATATTCAAGCTACCTTGCAAATTGTACAGCATATACAGCAAGCTGTTCAGCTTTTGTAACTTTCCATTGAGCACAGTGAGCATTTATTGCAACAAGAAGAGCTCTCATTATAGCCTCATTGTCACTTGGGTCAACTTCCTATCAAAGTATAGATGCAAAGAAAAAAACAGATTGTATTAAATCTTCACAATACAATGAAGTATCATAATTCATTTAAGATACGATCTTTGCATTTCTGTAAGAAGTGAGAAGCCTCTATATCAGGAATGCTTTAATGCATTGCCACTAATTATTATAATGCATAGGATTATGTTCAATGACTTAAATAAGTCATTCATAAAGACTACCCTCTTGAAAATATCTTTGAAATTTGTTCTTCAATCCGGAAAATTTACAACAGAAATACTGCTATACAATCATGGTGCATATACAATTTTAAATTCTTGATGCCTACATGATAATAATTGTTAATGATATGAAAACAGACTTTTCACAAGACTGAATCTCATGAAAGAGTCTGTAAAAATGTATTCTCCAACGCAGTAAGAGTTGACAATAAATAATTAAAAATTAGTCATGATGTACGTATTCTATGAAATAAGTAAAACTGACCATTAATGCTCGTCTTGCCCATCCAAATGCAGAGACCAGTGAACCATACTCTAGCAACATGTAGCTTGTTTCTGCATGCAAAGATCCCTCATGAATTATGTTTTCCCAAATGACATCATATTGATCTGATACTGCATCTGGACAGCATCAAAGTAGGCATTTTGGGCCTTGTCAGGCTGACAGGCTAAATTTCGAGCCTGCATCAATTTGACATAGGCTTCATATAGGGGAACCCATGATTCTAGTTCTGGATTCTTCTTTAAGAATTGGATTGTGCTTGACAAAACATGATCGGCATCCGATAGTTTATTGATAGTAATCAGGAAATTTGAAAACCGCAGACCAGTTTGGAGAACCTGTGAATTAAATGGGAGTCATTATTACCCTGTCGATTTATATAGACTTATTGTAAACAATGAGATTTTAAAAATCATTTGAAAGGCACATTGTACAAACAGAATATTTTTTCAACTTACACAAATTATCATTATTTCATTTCTCAGTATGTTGCTTTAAATAGTTTTGTAAACCAATCAAAATGCAATAATTCAATAGTGCAATTTATAAAATGCAAAAATAATCATTGATTAAACATGCTATGTTAAATGTAGGATCAATTTTTAAAATATATCAGTCATAAATCAAACTTTACAAAGCTGTTTTTTCCCCTCAATGTCTTCAGGTTTGCTCAACACAGTTAAACACCATTTATAATATGCGAGTGTTTAACTCTTATAATATAACAAGGGTTCATTCAGGGTATACTGAACAAAAACTCTTAACATTAATAAAACATTAGCCCTCTATTCCTCAAGCCTAAGTGTTTTTTTTTTTACAAAGACTATAATATTTAAATTTCACGAAGTAAAAAAAATAAAGGTTATAAATAACAAGCATGATTTGTTTGTCTTACTTGATTGACTATTTCTGTCATGCTTGAGCTGTCAAGCATTAGTAGAACTGTATCATATGATGCACAAATATCATGCACTAGTTTGATGTCTGCTGATTCCAGAGTAAGAATGTGCTTCATGTAAAGGTGATAAATTTCACTCTGAGCAAGAATGTCCTGAGGAGAGATTCAAAGAAATGGAATAAAGAATAGAAGAAGTTGATAATAATTTTTAAAAATATAGGTAAAGTAAGTAAGAAAGCAAATAAGTAATTAAGTAGGTAATTAAGTGTAATGAGTAAAGTAGAAAGCAAGCAAATAGAAAGTAAGTAAGCCAGTAGGTAACTAAGTTAAAAAACAAATAACTATGTAATCAAGTAAGAAAGTGAGCAAGTCAGTAAACAAGTAAGCAACTAAGTAAAATACAAATAACTAAGTAATCAAGTAAGTAAGTGAGCAAGTCAGTAAGTGAGTAGGTTTAGTAAGTGAGTAAAATAAGATAAGATGAGATCAGATAACCTATATTGATCCTTAAACAGGAAATTACATTGTGATTGTTGACAGTGGTATGCTCACAATAAGTAGTCACAACAGAAAAATTAATCAAGAAAATATAATATGGAATATGATTCATATTCTCTCTCATTCACTCACAGGGCTCTCACTTTCACAATGTTAAGGTTGTCAAAATATATGGATACAATAAAGAGTAAAAGTAAATGAGTAAGTAAATAAACATGTACACTTAATAAGTAAGTTAGTCGGTTAAGAAACTAGGCATAAATGTAAATAAATAATAAAAGAAAAAAATTAAAACAACAATATCTTTATCTACAGCAACTTATCTTAGAGACCAGTGTAGACATCAAAAGTTATTTTAAAATTGTAAAAACATTTAGTCGACCTTATGTGCTGCCCAAGCACCAAGAGGATAAACAAAAAGTAAGCCTTCTTATTTGATAAACTGATCATCAATTAAGATGACAGCAAAATTTTAATATTTCACAATCAAATATATTATATCATATTCATTTTACCTGAACAGCATCACACATACAAAGCTCAAAACCAGATGGAAGTTGTTTTCGGTGAGCAAGAGCAGATATAACTTCAAGACGTCTGAGGTTCCGTAAAGCTATTTCTTCTCTTGCCATGAGCAAATGATCTTCTGGGTTGTCAGATTGGACAAGCTTATCCCAATGGCCCTTATTGATCTCTAAGAGGGACCTAGAAATAAAATTCAGAAAAGTCTTTTGATTCATCCTAGATAATACATAGCTAGCTTAACAAAACAATTTTTTCCCCCAAAGGCTTGTTATGTCTATGCCCTTGTAAAGTATCTAGTTTATAAAAAAATTTAAGTTGCACATATTGACAGACTCATTGAATAAGTCTTTGCTGAGAAATCTTTGTGACATTTTTATAGTTATAGATATGTGTAAAAGAGAAAGCCCTTTAAAAAAATCTTATTTAGCCTTTGAAATCCTTTTGCGTGGAAAGTGCTATATAAATAACCTTTTTAGTATTATTATCATTATTACTCACATGATAAAACAAAAATTACACGCAAAACAATTTTCACTCAGAAGAATTATTTGAAATTTACAATGAGATAAGAAACATAAAAAATCATTTGAAATTTACAATGAGATAAGAAACATAAAAATTATTTGAAATTTACAATGAGATAAGCATAAAAATTATTTGAACTTTACAATGAGATAAAAAGCATAAAAATTATTTGAACTTTACAGAAAGATAAGAAGCATAAAAATTATTTGAACTTTACAGTAAGATGAGATAAGAAGCATAAAAATTATTTGAACTTCACGATGAGATTGGTAATGATAATTCCTTACCTACAATACTTTAAAAACAAAGTAATAACATCCTTAAACTTTAAAAAGCTCTTTAAACAGCAATGTTTCAATATATTTTTCTAATTTTAAAAAGAAAGCTCAATCAAACTACCTAAAATTATCTGGTGTTGGAAGCCATTGATGGAAAAACCCTTTGACAAGGGTCATTGCTCGGTGACTATCAATGCTAAGTAATGACAATCCATCTTCTATATCTGTGGCCATTTCTATTTCACTATGACGTGGATATCCCCTGCAAGATACATGACAATAGATATCATGATTTATTTTAAAAGTCTTTTCAGTTTATAAGAATTAAAGAGAAGAAGAAAAAATCATAATAAGAAAACATACCTCAATACTCATACAAGAGATCTGATAATTCAAATCAATAAAATAATTTAGGAAATCAATAACTCATGTGGCTGAGTGGTTAGGCTGCCGGACCGGGGATTATGAGGTCTTCGATTTGAATCCTAGCAAATCTAAGTATGACGTTGTGTTCCTTGGGAAAGACACTTAACACGTGTTTCCCCACTCAACCCAGGTGCAATTGGGTACAAGTACTAGCTTGGGAGTAAAAATCTGTGTAAGACTAGCAGCCTGTCCAGGAGGTGATTATCATCACCTGTTCCGCTTCATGCTATTGAAATCGGGACAGGCTCTGGCTCTATGGGCCGTAATGGCCTTGAAGGAACTTTACTAGTAACTCATATAATTAAAGTCCATGACATGCACCTAAGTAATATCAATAAACAATTAACAACATAAGATATCCTTTAAAAAATCACCAAAAATTACAGTGCTGCATAGGTATGGCTAAGTTTTATGTCACTTTCATTTATAAGATAAGGCTTATGTTATGCAACATCAAAAAAGAATTAAAAAACCCAACAGCAGTGAATAAATGCCAATTAGACTGCATCATGCTTTTGGAGTGTTATAAGCAGTTTTAATAATTGCAGATGTTACATTGTTTTTCATCAAAAAAGGAGCAAGATGTTGCAAACACATTAAAAAAACAATTCAGAATAATTGCTTACTTTGAAGTATCATCATCTCTTCCACTTTTTGAGCTTATTTCTGGCAGAGATGGATAATGTTGCATTTTGATACTGCCCTTTTCAGATGCTCCAGGCAATGGTGCAAGTGTCCTTGTTTTTTTTCCGTACATTTGCTTCACAAAATCTCCCAGCCTGTGACGTTGGTCTATGAATTACCTGACATAAAAAAATTTAACTTAACGCAATCCAATTCTCATCTATGAGATGAATTAAATCTGTTTTGCCTATTTGTTTTTTTTTCTTAAAAAATAAATCCAGATCTTGTAAGAATGAATTGCTTGTTTTCAAATTCCATTTATCTGGTTAGCTCCTTTTTTCTTTTTAAAATTTTTTGTAAAGATATATCTATCTTTGCATTAAATCAAACTCTAAAAGAATGAAGAAAAATTCAAAAATATACAATAAATTTGTAATGAAGTTAAATGTGCATTTAAAAATCATCTTTTCAATTTACTCTCATAAAAGAAAGTTGGAAAAAAAACAAAGGAAAAGTATAGCAACGATGTTGATATATTTCTATACTTTAAAAAGCAAGGAGAAAAAAAATGTTACAAGAATTGTGAATTTGAAAATGTTTGATATCAATTTATAATGTCATTTTGGGTAGATAATAAAATCTGGCTGCTATTTTACCAAGCCTTCTTTTCCTAATTTAGCATGAAAAAGTAAAGCATAAGTGTATACAAAATGTAACATACTGTGTTGTCAAGAAATTCAACCAGAACCCTGTATCGTTTCTTTGTGTCAACACTTGCTTCTGGGTTCATCAGGGCTTCTCTAAAATGTTTATACCATTCTAAATCTTTCCTTTTGGATGGAAGTAAATCAACTAACAGACGAGCTTTGTCCTAAAAACAATCATAATCAAAAAGCAACAATTATTTAAGAGAAAAAAAGTTATAAGACCATAATTCATATCCTGAGATCCGAAAAGCCGACCAATGCCTCAAAGGATTAATATTTAATTTCTGTCATTCTTTTTCACTTATAACCATAATAATAACAATAGTAATAATAATAATAATAATAATAATAATAATAATAATAATAATAATAATAATAATAATAATAATAATAAACTTATGAAGAAATTATTTTGGTCTTTGAAATACACCATTAGAGACTTAATATTTTAATTTATTGAATTACAAATAATTATTTGGTAACACAACTACATATTAAATATTCCCCATTATCTTAAAAATAAAAGAATAGGAATCTCTGAAAATTCTAATTTGAAGCCATATTGAACAAAAATCCAACCTGAGGAGTTCGTCCATTTTCAATAGTTTTCAGATCTTGAGAAGAAATTACTCCAACATCCATTAAAGATCTTAAAACGTGTTCAACCTTCAGTTCCTGAACTAAAGCTATTCTGTTAACTTTAAGTCGCATTACATTCTGCTTGTCCATTCCGCTTGATGGTCCTGGCGGAGGCATTGGGAAGGAAGGACTGGAAAAAAATTGACAAAACATTTAACCCTCAATTGGAGTGTGAAGTAGGGTATGTTTAAACTATATACATACAATAGTTTGTATGAGCTTGAGTGGGGCTCTTTTCAAATGCACAAATCAATGAAAGGTGTAATACTTTTATGAAAAGTTTAATAAATTTATTCTTTCCTATGTTTTTCTTTCCAAATTAATTTCCTTAAAGGAAAACAAAACAAAAGACAACAAAGATAAAAAATGAATGATAAAAAATAAACAGCCCAAATACATAAACAAAATAAGGAATAACAGAAAATGTCTGTAAATTGAGACTGAATAAGATCTTATAAGAAAGAGCTAGTCAGACATTAAAGAAGAAAAAGAAAGAAGTTATGAATGCAATTTCAAGATTGATTCATTATACCGACTTATTGATACTCCTCAGAAAGCTCCTATTTAAGAATAAACAAATGTGGTGAGGAAAAGACAACTGTTGCAACAGTACTACAATACAGTAGTAGTGATCTAAGAACATGCCCTTTGGGAAATTGAAAAATTGTGCTGATAGCCAGACAACGGTGATAAGTGTACAGACATTTCTGTAGCCAATGGCAATACAGTTCTACCTGACAAATACACAACAAATCAATGGAAACTTCCTCATTCACCACGTTGATTACGACTCACATCTTTGATTTGATTGACAATGATTAAACTCAATGTAGTTAAAGCAATGATGAATTTAGACCATTATTTATTTTACCTAAGCAAAACATTGTACATTATGATGCCACACTGGCTGGCAAGTAGAGTAAAATTAAGATTCACTGTTAACGTCCTATGCTGGAAGATGATCATTGCTTGCCAGGCCCAGATGAATGAAATTGGCAACTTGCCGTCAGACAGATAGAGAGAGTTTGCTATTAGCTCCTATTTATTGTAGTTGAGAGGCGTGATTTGATCATCTACAAATCTGGTTTACTTGAAATGCCTTCATATTTGCAATCAAGAATATCTGTCTTGACAACTTTGACAAGTGAGGTGTCTGTTATAACTGTTAAATATCGTGTGCTGCCACATTTGGCGATTAACCGGCAATATACAGATTTTTACTGCCATTTTCTCAATCAGTGTTAGGGTAATTTACGTCAAAATTTTGACTGTTTTTACCTACTCTTGCCTACTAAAATTTTTGTAAAAAAAAAATTATATGTCGTATGGACATTTTTCTGTCATGAACTTGTAGATAAATGATCGTTCTACCCGAATATGCAAAGAACAGAAAATCAACCTTTTGGTCCAAAACTCGCCAGTCCATGTGCCCCCCCCCCCCCCCCTCCCTTAAGTACTACTACTGTATCTCATTAATTCTTAAGGGATTGAGTGCCAATCATGTTTTACATTTTTACAATTTAGTTTGAATCGGTATGCATAATGGTGCAAATATATGTTTGAATAGATGGGAGGATGTCCATAGTCGGGCATATCCAAGGGACATACGGTAACTGTGAAGAAAGTAGGGGTAAAAAAGGAGAGAGGTTGCCTCTAGCTGCAGCAGTGTTTCGTGACTATTTGGCCATTTCCACCATTTTGACAGGGTGTGAAATTATGACAAAGTGGACAGAAAATTTCAGCACAAGCAATTCAAATGTCAGTGACATGGGTCAGTGTGACACATCGGACTGAAAATAACCACTGTTTCGAATGTGTCGCGATTTTCCTTTTCATATATATGAACATAATTCTAAATGCAAAACAGTAGAGTTATCTAATCTGCATAATAATTTGCATAACACTGCATTCATACTGTATAGTAACAGGTTTACCTTTCATAAGATCTATCATAATCTCTAAAAGTTTAACCCTTTTCCCCCCCACATCAACCCCACCACCCTCCTACATACTTTTATATCTCATCAACACCAATAGTCTTCTGTTCTCTGCTTGTAACTCTTCCCCCACTGGAATTTGTATGCCTTTGCTAACTACAGTTACATAAGTTTATGCCTGTGGTGTGATATTTTTGCAATTATTTACTAAACCACTCAAAACAATAATAAAAGGACTGGTGGATGATCATCTTCATGAAAGAGGAACATTGGAACAAGAAACAAATAAACCTAGAATAGAAACTAAAAAACAAAACAAAAAAGGCAAAAAACAAAGACCCAAAGCAGATTTAGCGCTTCAGATCTAATCAAGATCCAGATATTTAGTATCTAGAACAAATCCAGATGAAGATTTTGCACTATTCTGTATTTTCATATGGGCAAATGTTAAACAAAACAAGTTAAACACGATGGATGCTCATTCAATTGCATTCAGGAAAAAACTGTAGGTAGCATAGCCTACAAATGAAATATATATCTAGTTATCGAGTTTAATTATTATACAATAATATAAGCCGATAGGCTAGTAATATTTCAATTTTATCATTTCCAGAGATTGATATCATTCGAGAATGAGAATGGATTCACTTTCACATGAATGAAAAACTAGAGATCTAGTTTAACTTCTAGAATATATCTGAATTCCAAAGAGCAATGAAAGCAAATAAAAAACACACTCTTGAAGCACAAATGTGTTGCGCCTTATTGATGTAGTGGCCATTTTAGTAGTCTTATTGGTTAGCACCAGCTCAAATCCTGTAAAATTGTGGTGCTCCAGGTGTCTTCATTGTTTACATGGTCGTCAAACCGCCATTGCTTCGATGGTTACGGGAACGATATGGGCACGACTATTGTATAATTAGATATCAACATTTTAAATATTTACGCTGAAATAGTGTAAATAACATCTTAGACTTGATAATGCGATACATATCACAAACTGCATGACTGGCCTTCTCTGTAGGTACACTATTTTTCGGCTAGACAGTTATTTGTTTTGCTGTCTTCTGATAAAACTTATTTTCGATGGAAGAAAGTAAGAAAGCTGACTATTGTTTAAACTCGTATATATGTAGTTGATATTGAACACATGAATTAAGAGCGATTTCTAGATGTTTAGGATCGATCCTAAAAGTACGCAGAAAAGAGCTCTTGTACTTTGAAAAATATTATGAAATGTTTTTTCCTTCTACTTTCATTTCGTAAACTGCCTGTCATAGGAAAAAATAATTGACGATCATTTACAAGGATCTTGTCGGAGTGATTTACTTTCAATATGCAGGCGGGAAAATTATTGCAGGTAGAGTCTATGTCATATGAGATATATATATATATCCTTTACTTATTCAAATCATGAAATTTTAATTAGTAACAAAGTATGACTTTATATGGTTGATAATATATTACGTTTGGCATACTATTCAGCTGAAGTAAACAGGAGACGACTTGCTGGATCTCCTAGTCTTAGCGGGCCAACCTACAGGCCTGAATGTCAACATTCCATTATGCTTTTTAGCTTTTTCTACATCTAGATCTAGGTCTGTTTGATTAAATTTTCATACTTGTCACTCCTTCATGTCATCTCTCTCTCTCTCTCTCTCTCTCTCTCTCTCTCTCTCTCTCTCTCTCTCTCTCTCTCTCTCTCTCTCTCTCTCTCTCTCTCTCTCTCTCTCTCTCTCTCTCTACCCCCCCTCTCTCTCTCTCTCTCTCTCTCTCTCTCTCACACACACACACACACAAACACACACACACATACACACTCTCATTATAATCGAGCAGACAGTTTGATTTTTGTTAGTGAACAAGATTTAGTATTATGTGAACATATGCAACCTATCTTTGGATGTCATAAAATCACATTTCCATCGAAAATCTAGATAAATGTAGTGAGTTCAGATATTAATAAATTTGAAATGCAGCCATTTTGTTCTCTATCTGTGTGTGTCTCTTTTCACTCGCTCTCTCTCACTCCCCCCTCTCTCCCTCTCTCTCTCTCTCTCTCTCTCTCTCTCTCTCTCTCTCTCTCTCTCTCTCTCTCTCTCTCTCCTCTCTCCTCCCTCCCTCCCTCCCTCCCTCTCTCTCTCTCTCTCTCTCTCTCTCTCTCTCTCTCTCTCTCTCTCTCTCTCATATTCTTTTTTAGGTCTAAGAAAATAAAATGAAAACTGTCCCGTACTCAGTGTTGTGTATAGACTTATCAGGATAGACTTGTCAGGAAGAATATAGTCCTGATATTCCATACAACATGGTGGATGATTGGTAGGGACTGCTGGTAGATCCTACTTCTTTCCAGTTACTCTTTCACTTTTATTTTTCGTCTTGCTGTCTCACTTTTCTCACCATAAGATCGAGGCATATGGTTGATTGTGATAAAATAAATAAAAACATGTACATAACAGTATGATGTAATTTGTCATTGCTTTCCACTCCACCTTTACTTTTGCTGAATCAGAATTGGCTTAACGTTTAGCTAATACTTTGAGGCCACTCATGCCGAGACTAGGGATTGAAGTCGCATTCAAATGCTCTTTCATTTAAGCCTCAGAGTAGAAGTTTTGATTAATAATTGGGAGTTTCTCGTCACAGACAGGAGTTCCAGACAGTTAGTCTTTAATCTGTAGTTGTAGAATCCCTACTAGGTTTTAATACAGCGAAAATCTATTCATTTTCTCATTAATTACTTGTATTGACTGTTTATTATTCATTTTACAATTTCAATGTACAATCACAGCACCCAAAAGTGCAGTTGGAGTCTAATTGAGCTACAGTGTGAAAAACGAGCATAACAAATAGATTGTGTGGTATAACTGTTATTTAAGTACCATATTGGTCTGAGCATCATATCATGTGAAAATGGCTGAAAGTCAAGTTTGTGGAGGTTGGTGTTAGCAATTTGTTTGATTATAAAGTAGCATGAAAAATGTATTTTGTAATATTACTTTTAAGCAAGGCTATGAAATATTTAACAATTTGTTTTTGCTTTACTAACATAAACAGTTATATTCAGCGAATCAATTCTGTCATTTAAATAAAACTCATTTATTTCAGAATGTGTCCAGATTTTGTATGAGAAGGATCAAGTCAAAACGCAGCTTTCATTCATCTTCATCCTCGTTATACCCGATGGTGCCTATAGTCATTGAGCAAACTGGGAGAGGCGAAAGGGCATATGACATATATTCTCGACTGTTAAAAGAAAGAATCATATGTGTCATGGGTCCTGTAAGTTTACTTATAAATATATTATCGTAATACAGTGCCCATCGCTCATATAGTGATCAAGGACATTTAGTTTACAGTATATATCTGGTGAGCTCTTTTTTTCAATGTCGACTAGTAGACCTCTAGTCATCAATACTTATTGTAATCATTACTTGATTCAGTCATTTGACAACCACACCATTTCAATGCCCCCTCCCCTTTTCTCTCTGCACAATTTACACTGTCCCTCAAACTCTTCAACAGGTATATCTATAGATCGTCATGATTAAAAAGTCAAGAGCTTCATCTTGTTACTTTAGAATTGCTAAATTTTATACTGTAAGCTTTTAATTTATCAAACCTGAGAAGACTATACTTTCAATCTTTTTATGGTTAACTCTAAACCATAACCATAACTGCTGGTGAATAAGATGAAGAAAAACATGTTTACAGGTGTCCTATGATGTTGTCTTCCCTCTCAGATTCATGACGAAATGTCCAGCTTGGTTGTTGCACAGCTTTTGTTTTTACAGTCAGAGAGCAGCAAGAAACCCATTCACATGTACATTAATAGCCCAGGTACTGTTTTTGTTTGTTTTGTTTATTTTATTTCTGTTTGCTTTTTTTAAAGTGATGTTTTGTTTATCTTGTGTTTTAGCTTTTCTACTTCAGCAAATGTGTTATTTGTAAAACATCTCAAAAGCATTTATGGGTGCTTGTCATGTTCTGTTGAAAAGTCTTTCTTCTTTCTCTTTATTTTGTAATCTTAATTTACCCTGAAATCACTATACAGTGGAAAAAATAAATATCAATCAATCAATGTTATCAAAAATCATTGACTTTTAATGGTAGTTAGTCAATATTGTACAGTGGTTTCCACCTAAGAGATCGGTCCCAGGACGACAACAAAATGCAGCCTCTTAGCCGGACAGTCTCCTGGGCAAATACTTAATGTATGGAGGTAAAGTTGTAGCCTAGTTAACTCAGTAATTCATTAGTTAACGTTTGTCGATCAGACCTGCTGACCTCAAAACAAGAGGGAGGAAGATGTATATAAGAAAGATAAGGAAGAATGAAGCTGTCTGCATTTCTAGAACTTTTTATTCATCTTCTCTGTTCCTATTGATGACAATGCTAGGTAGCCGTTGCATCTAACAATAAGGCCTAATTCAGTTTTGATTCAGTCCATCCATTAGTCCTTTATCAGGGAAAACATACTTCTAGTTAGGATGGGTTATGACGATGGCTATGATCTGGCCAAGATGTTCCAATGCCAGTGAAGGCTCTATAAATGTCACGTGTTGATGTGGACTGTAGATGTCAGTCTGGATCACCTGGTGGGTGTCTTGCATCAACATCAAAGAGCCTGACATTGGCTAGGAGCGGCTTTCAGAGATTCTAGAATTTTCTATGTCTTTAACACGATATAGATCTACTATGACATGTTCTAGATAGAGAGAAATGCTGCATTGCCAATCTTAATTTGAATTTTTGTTTTATTGTATTGAATTTAACAGACCATTTGGTCCTCCGGCGAAAGAAAGACGGCCCCTTAGCCGGACTTAAGGTCTTCGAAGCAGTTTTTTAGACATAATTAAAGAGGAAAAATTTGTTACACAGACAAAGCGGCCTCTTAGACGGAAACTCCTGCATTATTATTTTAAAATTGTTATCACATGAGTTGCCCATGGGCCTGCTGTATATGAGAGTTACATGTTTTTATATGTGATGGTGTAAGACAATTACATTTAAAGAACTGAAAGTGTTTTGCAATGCAGCTGTCTCAATGTCTGATGTATATTTTACATTGTTATTATTCTAATTCATATCAACATATGAAACGTGAAATGATTCGAATGTGGCATTAATGTGACTGGAAGTTTAAATATTAAGTACAATACTACAGCCAAATTTATGCATGCCCTGCAATAGAACACGCTGATGCAGGATGACCAAATTTTTACTATATAATAAGTGTATGTAACTGCACGCCTTACACATATTCACGCACACTTTTTTGTGGCATTACATTGATGTGAATAGCCCATTTTGAAACAATCATTCAACGTGTGTGTATGCAATTGATGGGGAAGGTGGGAGGCGGTGAGGGTTATGTGTGCATTTTTAACAATGTTAATAATTGCATACATTATTATTATTATTACTGTACTTCTCCATACACACAATATGTAAAGGCAAAAATATTATTATGATGGCAGCATGCGATCATGCAGAATAGATTTTTTTTGACTGAACGGATAGGGGTTGCTAAGCGTTTTCATGGTTTACCTTCCATTGACACTGGATTTCTACGCTCTCAGATTACTGCACGCTTTTGGTACTCTTCCAAGAGCGTGCTGGAATCCGGCAAGTACTGTATCAAATTCAAAAGAAAAATTTGTTGCTTTTATTGGTAAAATGACACTCTTGTGCTCTTTACATTTCAGGTGGCTCTGTGACAGCTGGTCTTGGAATTTATGACACCATGCAGTATGTTCATCCCCCCATTGCTACGTGGTGTGTAGGACAGGCTTGTAGTATGGCATCCTTGTTGCTGTGTGCTGGTTCATCTGGGATGCGACACTCATTGCCAAACTCACGTGTTATGGTTCATCAGCCTTCTGGACAGGCTGCAGTACGTGTTTGGACATAGTTTTATTTTTTCCATCTCATTAATAAGCTTTATTTGTAGCATTTTGAGTCTTAGAGACTTGCTTGATTTTTTAAGTGATCACTTGGAGTGTTGTTGGTGAATTTATGTGCTCTAGCTTTACTATTATTGTTCAAAACAATGTTGCCTTCTGTCTGTGACAAGCTTTTCTTTATTCTTTAAAGTTGTGTGTATTGTTGATAAGATGTTTTGCTGTTACAATTCAACAGGAATTGTTGTCTGATTATAAAAAGTTGATTATAGATTTTATTTAAATAAATACTGATTTCTTGAATGCACGTTTTCCTGTAGATGACTTGAAGTTTGTTCGTGTATGCTAGGGGATAGGTCCTACCACGAAAGTCCTACGTTTCACATCTTTTTTATCTTGTCGTTTCTTCTTCCTTCTCATTGAGGTTGTGGTCATTGCTTATGACAGACAGGGTAAATTTCAAGTAAATAAATGTGGAAGACTTTGTCTAAACAGCTTATTTAAGTCTTTCCCTTGTCCGCATTTGTCTTGCTTTTGAGAGCTTGCATGGCTGTGAAAGGTTACTTGGGAAAGATAAATTCTTAGATTCCATCACAAACTCATTTTGTTCCAAACCATCTTCAATTCGTTACCGTACGTTAATTTCTTTGGGATGTCCAGGTCCTTGTGTTATATACTCTTTTTTCAGTTTTGCTGATTTATGTATGCATTTAAAATCTCTGTTAAAATCAGCTACGGTGAACGATCATGCTTAAGTGTATAACATTTGTGGACTCAAGATCACCATAAAGTAAAATGGAAAGAATACTTTGGTTTCTATAGCGTGGGAACAGGTGAGGATGAAGATAATCACCCCCTGGACAGCGGGCTAGTCTGACACAGGCTTTTTCTCCCATGCTAGTGCTTGTACCCAATTGCACCTGGGTTGAGTTGGGAAAATGTGTGTTAAGTGTCTTTCCTAAGGAACACAACGTCAGATCTAGCTTTGCTAGGATTCAAACATGGGACCTCATGATCCCAAGTCCAACAGCCCAACCGCTCAGCCATCGATATCAAGTAATATCATCAAAACATTAGCATCAAAGCCAAGGTATTTTGCCCTTTTTGTAGGAAAACATTAGTTTTTGAAGATTAGAAGGCTTTATAGCCTGGCTTCTATAGCTAATGGGTGTAGTCTGTTTCTCTCTGCATGCTGAAAAACAAAGGAATATTTGTGTAGCAAGATAAAAAAAAGAAAACAATAGACCGCAAATCTTTGAAGTTGAGTTATTTTCTTATGTTTTAGGTGTCAGTTAAAGATTCTTGAAAAATGTAATCTTGAATGTTTTTCTGAGAGACTCAAATTTTTTAATGGATTTGAGTTTGAATACTGCTTTATGAAACTGTCCTAACTGTTATGACTCCTCTATAAAAGCACTGTCTTAAATCATTATTGTATTCATTAGCATTTTCTCCACATTTATATTACTCTCCATCTCATATGTTTTCTTTGTTTTTATTTGGTGAATCTCAGTTGAGTTAATGTATATTTTTTTGCTCACAGGGTCAAGCAACAGACATCCAAATTCAGGCAGAGGAAATCATTAAGCTCAAAAAGCAAATTAATCAGCTCTACGTACGCCACTCAAAACAACCTCTCGAATTCATAGGTTTGTAGTCACATTCTTATCAAAGATTTCACTGTATATCTGAAATAATGGAGCGTGATCATTTTTAATGATTATATATTCAATTCAATTAAAAGTTTTCTTTATTATCGGTAACATTATACATTGTCATAACAAATAGAGACATGCAGGTATCACAAAGAGAAATAATTTAATAAACCCTTATGGGCTTTTCATCGACATTTTCAGTAATCGCTGGATAATTACACATTGTTTGGAAAAAAGCATTGAATTACATGCACTGTGCAGTCATAGTCATAGGAAACTCTAACTCCTGTAAGTGGGTATAACTGTATCACTACCAGCTACTCTCCCTGTTGTTTATGCGACTCGACAAGACAGATTGTGTGTAGAGAGACATAGCAACACATGTGTTTTGGACGATTTTATTTGGGCTTGGTTTTGTTTTTGGGGTTTTATTTCCTTCGTTTTTTTTAATTTTTAATTTTTTTAGATAATGAGAAAGTTAGCTGAAGAAGACAAACTAAATAAAGTTGTTACAAACAAACTCAGTTCTTTCGTTGTAAAAAGTTTTGTTATTATACTCTGATTTATAAGTCAGCGCTGTTCATACGGCGAGGACGTGTTTCTCACCTGCTCCGTGATATTAGGATATTGTTTTCCTATACTGCTTCTTTGGATGTTGAAAGTTATTAACGAGGATAGATGATGTGATTGTGATTCCTCTTTGTGCTGATATTCTTGGTTTTGTTACTGATGGATTCTGGCTTTCAAACAAATAATATCTTTAAAACATTTGGTGAGGTTCAATCTCAACTCCGTGTTAATGATTCACTTTTTGAACAGAAACATGTGATCAGACAAAATATGATGGTGGAGTCATTGAAGATCTAAAATCCATGATTAAAATGTTTAAAATTATGGATTAAGACTGTTAAAAGTTCACAGATTGTGACTAAAATTGTGAACAGATGCCTTTTAAAGGTTATATCCAAAAAGTAAGAAGGCCAAACCGGTATATCCAGGTGAAATAATACAAATTCAGGAAAACAGAGAGAGCACAGAAAGACACAGCCAGCCATCCGCCATTTGGTTCACCATCAATGCGTATTGCCGATAAAATCGATGTAGGTTGGGGCATATTCGGCATCCTGACGATATTCGGTGCCCATGAAACTATGATATCGTCGAAGATGTTGGTTCAGCAAATATTGGATGTTTTGACAATCACATTTGCAGGGGGCTGAACAGTTCAATGGTCCTTTTACGTTGCTGAGCGTGAAGCTATCTACTGTACTTTTGCCTATAAACGTACCAACGAGTATAAAGCTACTTAGAAGGCCTAAAAGGATGGATCATTCTACATCATGCATACTTCACGACTTTGAAATGAATGAAATTGTCCACCAAGGCAACCGTTGTAAAGTTGGCGAATCCGTTCAAAATCTTTTACCATCTTCAGTCTGCACTGGTCATACGGCGAGGACGTGTTTCTCACCTGCTCCGTGATATTAGAATATTGGTTGTTTTTATTTTTTTATTTTTGCAAGCGGAAATTGTGATAAAATAAGTATAATTTTCTTTTTTAAAGGATCAATAAAGATAAAGATGATTGAATTGATTTGATTGCACAGTACACAGCAAAGCATAAATGCAACCTCGTCAGTCACTCTACATCCACCAATCAACTTCAATCACAATCATTTTTTGTGTTGGTGACACTTGAGTCTGATCTATGGGCCATCCAATAAGTTCGGCGGGATACGCGGCAAGCATATATTGCTGTACATGGTGATGACATCCCAGTTTACGCCTATATTCGCGTGCCAAAGGTTTTCCCATCTAGACTGTTGATTTTCATTTTTCTTCTTTCCTTTTTTTGTTTCCTTTTGCTTTTAAAGCGTAGAAGGCAATTTATTTAACAAATTTTGTCACAGTTTTGTAGTTTTGAGCTTGCAACTATGTATACCTGGTGTGCATCTATGGATACTTATCAAAAAAGAAAATATTTTGGTCACTTACGATTGGTGTGCATTTATGCAAACAGTGCAGTTATACAGCATGCGATTACCCAGCAACTGCTTTAAATCTTTATAACTAATTCCCTTTGTAATATGGTGACGCAGTGGTCTTAGGGTAAGGCGTCTGTCTCTCAACTCAAAGGTCGGGGTTTGTGTCTAGACAAATTGAAGTGTTTCTTGAGTTTTTTGGGTGAAACTTACCCCCTGGTCCAGATAGATGGATTGACACATAGTTAAGTCAGAGACGGAGAATTAAAAGGAGATCCTATGTACAGATCACAACACTTTATACATGTTAAAGATGCCTTTCCTATTTTGAGGGTATTCAAGGCAAAATTGAAATCCTACCAAAAGCCTTGAGATCACCTTCCCGATGCAATGAATCATTTTATCACTTTATTCATTAGTTTCTAAATCTTTCTTAGCTGGCTGCTTGAATGCCTCCTGTTTTGCTGTTATTATTCAACTTTCTTGCTTTGACTTAATGGCACAGAAATTATTGAGAAGAATCAACGAAGATGAGACATGAAAAAGATTAAAATGGGAGAGCAAGAAGAGAGAGGGAGGGAGAGGCAGGCAGTGTTGAGAGAGAGAGAGGGAGGGAGGGAGAGGCAGGCAGTGTTGAAAAAAGAGAGAGTGTGAAAGAAAGAGAGGCCTGAGGAAATGTCTCTTAGTATGATGAGTACTGTATATCGTGTAATTGTAATGCAAAATATCTCAACTCACATGTACCAGATTTGGTAATACTTTGATGAATTACAATTCTGAACAGTTCATTTAACAATTGAATTGAACAGTACTAAAACCTTATTTACATATAATCAAATCTTGAATGTGTTTCCTTGTCTCATTATCTACTACCAGAGCAAAACATGGAGAGGGACCGTTTCATGTCACCCCAGGAAGCTCAAGAGTTTGGACTTATTGATACTGTCTTAGAACATCCACCTACGATGTCGGAAGAGTGACGTGATGTTTTATGTTTTATATTTCTTTCTTTTCACTGAATTGATTTAACTGGTTCCAGATACAAGAAAGACATGCAAATTTTTCTCAAGGCATTACTGTGACTGTTTGAAGTGTGAGTTGTGTAAATGTATTTGGTAATAACTACTCAAACTTCGTGCCGCCATTCTCATTTACAAGTGATGCAAGCGGATATAAATAGAATCTAGTTTGGCTTGGTCACAGAGCAAAGAGTCAAACACACACGCACGGATCACTGCCATGTATGTATTAGTAATCTAACACTTACAGAAATGACACTGACACTAGTGACACAAGGCTTCTTCTTGTTGAGAATGAGAGTACTGAAATTTTGGAGACAAAGTTTGTCATCCACTGCTTAGGCCCAGGTCAGCAGAATGAAAAGTAGCATCAGCATGGGCCCAGATCACATCATCCTGACAACAGTTTGGCGGGTAAGACATGGCTATGATTGGGTCCAATTGAGTGGTGAGGAATAGGCTTCTCAGCAGTGTCATAACCTAGGCTATTCCATTCTGAGTTAGGGGTGTTTCTGTTAATGTGTTTTTTAGACTACACAAGAGACTGGGACATCCCACTATTGTGGTATAACACTACAACACCTTTTCACATGCCCTTTACAACACTAAGTTACTCCTGGCACAACAGTTGGCAGTATAACAAGGTTTGAGTGTATATGTTATGTTTAAAATGTGATTAAGGTATGAAACATGCAGTTATTTGTCACTTATATTTCTTGTCATTTTTAATGTGATGGGTATACATAAATTGAGATTGAGAGAATGCATTAAAGATTTATCAGAAGATAAAAAAAGATTCAGTAATTTTTTTCTCTTTGTATTGTGATTTTTCTGTGTGCCTTAGTTAACTTTTCATCATAGAATATGTTGCTTATGGCCTCGCATATCATTTCACTACTTTCTTTATTTAACAATCAAAATTAATTATGAAGTGGGTGGGTTCTGGAGAGTTCTATTCCTTTCCATTTATTCCTTTGCATTTGGATTTTATCTGACTCTTTCCTTCTAAATTACCTGAGTACAGTGAGCTCACCTATAACGGCATCGAATACAACAGGATCTCAGTTACAACTGGAATTTTCAAGTCTCTTTTTTAATGTCTATAAAAGCTATATAAACTATATACCCTACACGGCTACAACAGGATTTTGTGTTTTAAAAAAAATGCGCCACTTAACACTCTGTAAAGGAAAAAATAATTTGTATCAACTTGAGAAACTCTAACATAAATCATGTAATAGGAAGGGAGAGTTGGATTGGCGCTCTCCTGTGACACTCCCCATAGGCTAGACCTGCATGCTACATACTACACGTATTATATATACATCATGTAAGCTACGGTATTGTTAATATCATGCCTACACATAGGGCCCGTTACGTGCTGTACTGTTTTTTGTTTTATTTCTTTTTTACTAGCCTGCATGATTTAGGCAGGGCCTGCGGTACTGTTTACTGTAGCATGGCAATGCTATGATGCTCAATCACAGCAGCTGCCTGTTACTGTGTGTTTGTGCGTGCGTGTGTGATATTGACTTACGCGTTATGTAGCCTGTACGGGTATTAACGGGGACAGTGAGAGAGACAGGAAAGGCTTGAGTTGTATCAGAATAAATTCTATGTGGCTGCTAGCACTGCACTGTCTTTGATCGAAGTTGCAATTAGAGTCTAATGTACATTATATAAATGAGTAAATATAGATGAATTTGGGTTCCCTCCCTTTATAAACGGTTACAACTTGCGGTCTCGTAACTGAGTTCCACTGTATATCTTTGGGACACTCCTGGTCATAGTCAGTAGTCACACCTGGTGGATGGACTATAAAGTGGGAAGCTTGCTAAAGAACAGCTACTTTGCTGTAATATGAATTAAATTGGTATAAGTGGGTGAGTGGTTGGCAAGGGTTGCCGTTAGATCCTTCCTCTTTCCTTTCACTCTTTCATTTATCTTTCATCTTGCTATTTCCTCTTCACTCTTAATTCATCCTGAGATCACTGCATGTGGTGAAAGGGATGAGTTTAAACGAAACAAAACAACATAAAAAGGTATAAGGGGACATAACTTACAATGGATAGGCAATTCATGTATGAGGATATAATATGACAATGTCTGAGCTTAACGATACAAATGGTAAAACGATTCTATTGTATCACCTTGATAGTAGCATGTACCAAGGTTGAGAAAAGAACAAGAGAAAGAAAAAGATTTGTCTGCACTATTGAAATTTGTCCCTCCATTATATTATGTATGAAGTGATTTCAAGGTGAATAAAAATGAAACAGAACTTAAGAAGGATAAAAGGAAAAGAATGAAATCAAAGAAGTTGAACCTATCACTATCATCAATGGCCTCCAACCACCTGCAAGAAGAGGAACTAAAAGAGAAAAAGAGAATGCTTGAAAGTGTTAGAAAAAGGGACAGCTTTTTATTGTTATATATAGTACGTTATACATTGTGCTTCACTAGCTTTATAAATTAAGAGGCAATGCTTGATTTATCATTCAATATAAACAAAGATTTCCTCCTTTTGTCTAATTATAGTGGTGACCTCTCTGTAGGGTTGTAGTTGTAGAGGTTGTCACCGAGACATATAAGTCAATATTTTGTCATTGAGAGACAATACTTGATTCACAATATCATGTTTCTTGTATTGCATGCTTTCTCATTTAATGTACCTTAGATCGACACAAACTTTCAAAGGTTCCGTGCATGAAATTTGTTCTAGGCTATAGCGTGTTTATTTTTAAAAGCTATCTGGGCAAACCTAAAAAATCTCACTGAAGAAGCTAAGATAAGACCTTGTGACATAAATGGATACTGTCATGTTAATTTTCATAATATGTAAATAAGAGGTCAAATTTTCTCCAAGCCTGTAGGCTCATAGAGCCAGAAAGAGTGTATTCCATCGTCTGTAGTGTTAAGGGGGCGTCCTACTGAATTTTCACTTTTTTCCCCTAATGCATTTTTGGCTAATTTTTCCTGCCAATTTTCTTGCATCTAACGTACTATGTAAATGTAAAAAATTTTGGGAAAAATTATTCTTGCCATGGTAACGGCGGCCATGTTGAATTTTGATGCCGAAATTTAAAATCTTAAAATCTCAAAAAGTATAAATGCAATGAAATTCTTTTTCAGACATATTCTTTAAACCCTTAAATAAGAGTAAGACATATTTAATTTATCTCAGTTGTTTTTAAATGTGCTTAAAAAAAATCAGTATTTTATTAAAAAATAACTATTGATAAATGTAATATTTTGATTTTAAAGGTGCACAAAAGATATGAAAATCAAAATAAACCAGTGAAAATCTCTAGTTCCCAATAACAAATACTAGTCTAGCTGTGTACCAAATTTCAACACTCTGGCATGAATACTTTCTGAGATTTTTTAAGATTTTAAAAACGTTGTATTAAAACTCTTTTGAGAAAAACGGGTTTTGAAAATTCAACTTTCTTCAGAATGATACAGGGCTACTGATGTACTCGATTCTAAAGATGTTGAAGTAGCATTCAGCCTTAAATGGAATACCAAATTACCGCAGTACAGGATGCTAGTCTGTCACAGGCTTCACCTCTGGGCTACAGCCATTCTTTTTGCATAAGGGTGTTTGTGGGCACTAACATACTGGTAGGTCCTTTAACTTTTCCACATGTTATTCATTTGTTTTCTGTGAATTCACCTTGAGACCACTGCATGTGATGGATGGGATAAATTGTAATGAAACAAGCAACTGAAAAATAACTAGTTCTCCTTCAGGCTTCACCTCATAAATTGAGTGAGCAAAAAAAGTGTTACCATCACTCCCTAAACACTCACTCCATAAATTTAGAAAAAAAGACACAACAAGCATCAGGCCCAGAAAAACTTGAATTTGAACCACTACATCACCATAATTTAGAGTTTGAAATATATAGTAGCTATCACGCCATTGTGCTGTCTTTCAAGTGAATTTAAAATTCATGCAATAAATAATCCATGTATTTCAAATTATTCTTTTGTCACATTATTTATGTAAAGGGAATAAAACAAATATTTAAGAAAATTTTATAAGTAATCACACAACTCATATGTAATTGCACTCTTGAAAATCAATTTATTATATATTTCCATATCAATTATGCGTAAAATTTGAGAATGAAGAATCTGCTGAAAAGATAATGTGGTTTCACAATTATAATAACATTTTGTATGCTTGCTTCAATACAAAAGTTTCCACTTACACATTTTCTCTCAGAAAAGTGCAAAATGTCATGTGTGCACCGACAGTTTATATCAAAGTTATATGATGACAAATGGTAAACAATAAAAATAAAGCTTGAATTTGAATACTATCCTAAAAACAATATATCACCTTAACCATGATCTGGAAAAAGATGATGAAAAAGCAAAGTTTACAAAGTAGTATTTTAGAATCAAACATAGCGAAGCTGTTTGGAAGATGTGAGGTGTACAAGAATGAACTATGCAGTTATGTAGCTGTTTGCAAACTTTTAACATAAACTGTAGCTCTTGTTTTTTTATTTGACTTTTATTCCATTTAATATCAACAATAACAGATTTCACAGTTTCTTATGTTTGCATTCAATAATCTAAGTGATACAAATTTTCATACCATAACAGCTTTTTTAAAGAAAAAGGAAGTTGAAGAAACCATGCTGTCCTGATGTTATAACTGCCTTTAGACTAGACTGCATTACTTTTGATTTTACCCTGGGCTCTGAAAAAGCATGAATTTATTGCACAGAATTTCAAATTTAAACCACCATAGTTTTCGTAAAACCTTAATTTTTCCTTTAATTTTAATTTCTATTCAATTTAGTCAAGCATTTAGCAGAGATTTAATTCTTAGACATGCATTAAAGGCTTAGTGAGAAAAACAGTAGATTCCCTAAATGTTTTGAAATTCTGTATTTGATTCAAATGTCTTGAGAGAGAGAGAAAAGAAAAAGCTCTCAATATTAACACAACGAATTCCAATTAATGAAGTACTACATTTGTATTGTTAATCTCAAAATTTCATGAAAAATATTTAATGTCAATCTGTTGTTCTTTTTAGAAATAACAACAGGCATATTTCCGTATGCAAAATGTGTATTGCACCTGCCTTCAGGCTGTCAAGTTCATGGAAATAAAGGGTGAAGATTCCTTTTGAAATTTTTTCCCCTACCATATTTGCAAAAAAATAATTGCATCTCATGTTAAATGCCATATGAACCAAAACAGGGGGGGGGGGGGGGGGGCAAAAAAGGGCATGAATGAATATTCCCCTTCCCCTCCTTGTTTCTCCATGAAATAAAAACAACAATGAAAGAGAGAAATTCAAACACAACGGAGAAACATAAAATATCAATTTCAGTATCAGAGAACATGTCCTGCAGTGGCCATGATGAAAACAATTTTCAATTTTTATATTTTCAGATGAGTAAACAGGAGATCCTCGTATGGTTGCCAATCCACAGAAAAGAAGCGAGTTGTTCTGAATCAACTTACTCTGTATTAGAAGTCACACTTGGCTCCAGTGTAATATTTTACAAAATTGTCACAAAGAAACGAAAAAAAAAAAATAAGAGAAAAGTTCAATACACATTTATATAAAAAAATATCAACGGTGAAGAGCGAGGTCGTCTTTACTCTCCCCAAGCATTGGTCATCATGAGCTTAAAGTACATGTCGTTATCAATGCAGGCACTGAGACATGAGTAGTAGGAGAGAAACTCGTCAATGGTCACCTGCAAAGAAGACAGGAAAATTTAACTTTATTTTACGATAAGTTTATTCATTTCTTTAAAAAGCGCTACTGGCTAAGGGAGACCTTCAAGTTGAAATGACATAAGATTATTTTAATTAATGTGACAAAGCAACACTCTTCTTAATTCTGTCTGTTAAAGATTTCACTTAATCACATTGCCCCTCTAGTGATTCAAATGACAAAATACATATGTACATGATACTAAACGCCTATTTGGTTAACTCTGTGATAAGTTAGTGGAGATATACTTTAATTTCTAAAAGTGAACACATTGTATTTACAAATTATAGAAGACAGCTTCAATGGGGACATTTTTTTTCCTATTCATTATAAATCATATGAAATGAAAATCAAGTAGAGTTGGAGCTTATCCAAAATCAGACAAAGTGAGAAGATGCTGCTTTGGGAGCTGATCAATGGCTACAGGAATATTGAATGACAGCTTTTGGAAAAGATAAACAGTTTAATGTACTAATGATTATATCCTGAAGTGGACCGTGAACTGTTGTCGGGCTAACAGATTTGTTTTGTTGTACAATTACGGGTTTCTTTGAATGGATGTATGGTGAAATGGATTTAAAAAGAAGTGAATAGCAACAATCCAGGAAAATTATTATGCTGATAAGTTTGATGAATCCAGTTTATGTTATGATATTTCTAATGCAAAAAACATGCAGTGGAGTGGAAATTGAAATGTTATTTAAAGATACCATCACTGTACCTTGCCATCCACATGGTCCTTAGCTTCAAACACTTCCAAGAAATTTTTAAGAACTCGTGCTTTAGTCCATTCTCCACTTTTGAACTTAGGATGATGATCTACCTTGTAACACGATGCAAGGTCTTCCACAGTAATAACACCATCACCTGGAAACATATCAAGAAATGGTAATTGATCATTTTAAGAAAAATGTCATAAAACCCATTCTACAAAATGATAGACTGGATTCATATCATACTTGATAATTGATTACATTTGATCCATTGTCAAAAAATAATGACAAATGCCACAAACTGAACTGAGGATGATAAAGTCCATAAAATAAACTATAAATACCTCCCCAAAAAACCCAACCTTCACTGATCTTTAACAGCTCTTCTTCTAATTTGGCTGCTCACATTACAGATGAATAAGTCATACATGTATGCATTAACAGTCACACCTGTTGAAATTACAAATTGCCGTCATAACTTTTGTAAAGTGTTAGGTATAAAAAACAGAGTGGGCGACCAGAGCAGTGACATGAGGGTTGTCCTTCAAAGAGACTGAAAGACATTGAGAAGTCATATGACAAGGGTGTGGCGTTGCCCCTAAAGAATATCATAAGGACACCAAGAGCTGCGTCAATCTTTTTCATTGATGGAAAGGGAATAGGAGGAAATGGGGAAAGTTTTTTCTTGGTATTGGTAGACTTGTTGTCATATTTGTAAGATATTCTGTTAACTTCTTGAATAAAGAAAAATACTAGCAATTTTGGACAGTAGGAACGGAGATATTTAAACAAATGTTTGATTTAAGAATTCATACAGATGAGAATGAGTGTCCACAAAGTGGCATTGTTTCATTTTTTTTGTCTTGCTTGATACTGTTAATGTTAGAAAATGAAAGAAAAAGGAAAAATAAAATGGTACGTATTACAAAAGTGAACAAAACTGAATTAAATTTACAACTGGCAATCTAAATTATACAACAATACAGATTTGGAACTAAGATAACATGCTGCAATGTCCAATTTGAAATTTACAACTTTATATTTGCAGTTATTCTCCATGAGGATCTTAAAGACGAACTTGATGTTTACAAGATTCAACAGACACAAAAACATTAATTCAACATAATCAATTTTGTAAAAGAAATAACAAAAGGAAAGAGCAATAACAAACACAAAATGAAGGAAAAAATTACAAAAGGAAATAAAAAAAACAGCAAACAAATTGCTTCAAACACATACAACATGCACTCTTAATCCCTTATACCCATATGTTTTCAAAATTGAAAATGCGGATGATGTTAAGGAAGAAGAAGAGGAGGAACTTATATATTTTTGAAGGACCAGGAAGGAGGAAAAAAGGAAGAGTGAAAACAAAAGGAAGCTGATAATATTGGATTGATATCATAAGAGGAAATAAAAATAAATCAGGTGGGAACAATCTTTCTGTTATATGTTTGCTACCACAGTGCTTTTACATAACATAAGCTTAAATAGCATTGGTCATGTCTGGAGTATTTTCAATCCGCCCCTCGAAGAGCTTTTATTCTTGGTAAAGGAATTAAACGTTTTTGTTGACCATAGTCATCAAGCGGTCTTCTTTGTGTGACACATCAATATTCACATGAATTATCTATAGTCTTTCATTCATTCCAGTAAAAGTTAGATGCTGGACGCTTGTCTAGTTACAGACCAATTTTTACCAGGGACAATCTGCAAGTCCAAACTGGAGCTTCAATCCTGGCATAAGAGAAAGTCATTTTACAGCCCTTCATGTCCACTGTGACCTTCTATGTCTAAGATTTGACTAGCCACATTATTGTACCATACTTTTATTTGTTTGTAACTGCTGTCACTGGTTGCATCTGGTATGATATTATTATATTTCTTTCATTTTGTCACTTTCATTCCTAAGCTAGAATTTCCGTTCACATCTTTGTCTTTGTTTTATTAAACAATTATATTACGCAAACCCGTATTCATCTATTGCTCTCATATAAGACAATATGGGTGTAAAACAACACCAATTAATTCAAGTATTAATTGTCAGTAAAAACAAGCATTTTCATGACACAAACTTAAAAATTATACTGTTGAAGAGACAGCCATTATTATGTAATTACACTTTCTATATAGTATTTTAATACTTATTTGATTCATACATCTTTGGGAATATTTAAACATTTCTTTCACATATTTAAAAGACTTACCTGTACAGTCCATCTTTGAAAAGCATTTGTGAACCATGTCTCTTCTCATTTTATTCATTTTTGGCTGAAACAAAAGTGGGGCAAGTTGAGCAAATTACAACCAAAAATGTAAAAAAAAATCTTAATACCATGTGTTCATGCAGGTATGCTTCTTCATGGTTAAGTCATTGTCTGCTGACTTTGTATAAAGCTAAGTACAGAAAAAAGTATTCCTACGACAGCTGGCTCATGGTGTTTGTCAGACATAAACATTTATTTCCTTTGTACAATGTACGTCACTGTTCCTTAGGATGACGGAAACAAGAGAGCCAGTGCCAGTGTCATCTAATGGGTATCCTGTTGAACTTGAAAACATGACGACAAGGACTGGTTTTGAAACTGGCATTATGTCTCTATTCAGACATGAATGAATACCTGGCTATAATTAACATGGTAGTGTGAAGCACCAAATTAAGCTTCTCAGCTGTTGATTCCACTCTGAACTGAAAATTTCCACTCACAGTCACAGGCCAAGATGGATGTGAAGTTGATCTTTCAGCAGCTGAATAGGATCTGAGGGCTTTCAAAACACGTAACTTCATAGGCTATGTGAATGTATGCATGATCATATATACATAATGTACTTAAATGCAAGTCAACTAATGTTTATGGCATTGGTGAGAGCTGAAAAATCAGGAAGGGCCCCGTGTGATGAGGCAATGTAGCACTAGTAGAATGTATATCTTCTCATGATGACGATGAGACAGTTAATTGTATTATTGACCCTAAATAAGGATTGCACGAGAGCAAAATTATATCATTAACCGTTGGCGACAAAACAAGGATACACGGGCTAAGAGTATCATACTGTCGACTCTCGCTGACAAATTTAAATAGGGATACAAGAGAGCTGTGAGTGTAACATTGCCGCTCATTGACAAAACAAAGGGTATATCATCAAGTCTTTGTGACATAAAAACCCAAGTATACAAGAGAGCTTATTGTGCATCATAGACTCTTACTGACATAAAAACCCAAGTATACAAAAGGGCTTATTGTGTATCATAGACTCTTACTGACATAAAAACCCAAGTATACAAAAGGGCTTATTGTGTATCATAGACTATTGGGAACATAAAAAACCCAAGTATACAAAAGGGCTTAGTGTGTGTCATAGATTCTTGGTGACTTAAAAACCCAAGTATTTAAGAGGGCTCATTGTGTATCATCGACTCTTGGGAACATAAAAACCCAAGTATACAAAAGGGCTCAGTGTGTATCATAGACTCTTGGTGACACAAAGAAAAACAAGTATACAAAAGGGCTCATTGTGTACCATCGACTCTTGGTGACATAAAAACCAAAGTATACAAGAAAGCTCACTGTGTATCATAGACTCTTGGTGACATAAAAACCCAAGTATACAAAAGGGCTCATTGTGTATCATAGACTCTTGGTGACATAAAAACCGAAGTATACAAAAGGGCTAATTGTGTATCATAGACTATTGGTGACATAAAAACCCAATTATACAAAAGGGCTCATTGTGTATCATAGACTCTTGGTGACATAAAAACCCAAGTATACAAGAAAGTTCATTGTGTATCATAGACTACTGGTGACATAAAAACCCAATTCTACAAAAGGGCTCATTGTGAATCATCGGCTCTTGGTGGCATAAAAACTCAAGTATACAAGAAAGCTCATTGTGAATCATAGACTCTTGGTGACATAAAAACCCAATTCTACAAAAGGGCTCATTGTGAATCATCAGCTCTTGGTGGCAAAACAAAAATGTATCAGGTTTACTCACTCTTATCGTGACAGTAAATTCAGTCAGGTTTATTGTGCCATTGTCATCACGGTCAAACTCGCCAAACAGTTCTGTCACTTCCGCATCTGTTAGGTTGACACCAAGTAACTTCATGGCGCCGGCAAATTCTTGTTGACCAATTTGTTTGTTGTGGTCATCATCCATTATACGAAAAAAATCTTGAAAAGGGAAATAATATTGCGATGTTAAAACTTGCAGTACATGTTTCAAATTTCAACACGACACGTTTTTTCCCACGTGGAAAGAACGTGTCGTGTCCATAAAAACAGCGAAGACTGGTGGGTTTGAATCCACGTCCTCGAGACCACACGTCCGATTGACTATCGGTAGACCACCAACATTGCTCTTAAACCATATTATTATAATATTGCCTTCCAATGTATTTGTTGTAGGGTTGAGGAGGGAGCGTGAGATCAATGGTAGTGGGGTTGGTAATTGAGAGCAGGAGGGGAGAGGAAAGGTCATGGAGGATATCAAATTGGTCTTTCTGAAGCAGGTCCCTAATATGGAGGTTGAAAAAGTAAACGGACATGAATACATTTTCATAGGATTGTTTCTGTTATTGGAAATAAACCCCTTCTCCCATTTTCTTCATTTATGTAGGCGAGAACTCGACCTTATGCATAGTCCTATATAAGATAGACTAAACATACGAGCACCTAAGCACGAACATTTGGTGTGCAAATCCAAGTTGTTCTGGTATTTTATTAAATGTCTGACACGGTAACGTCCATAAACCCTATCACAAACCCGACGGTCGACGATTATAGTGAATGAATGGAAAGACAACTTTATCGGGGCCCCTTATAACATCAAAGTCCAAAACAAAATAATTTTAAAAAACGCCGTTTTTATAGTGATTC